>CM060709.1:134114829-134319829 GCA_030686995.1 Artemisia argyi | reverse complement strand
ATATACCCACTTTATTGATATTATAATTAACTAGAATATATATACATTAAATATAATTTCTTCCATTAGATTTTTTATATATACGTATCTCTATTATATAACATATTTTATTTTGTACATGAATTATTTAAAAGCTTTAAATCGTTTGATACGATATTTATTTTCTTTAACTTAAAAAAAAATTGAAAAAATTGAATATATTAGAGTGTTTTCATTTATTTTTTCGGTGGATTTTATTGTGACTTAACCTTAATATCGTCATTTTGTCCATATATTATTCAATTGGGATAACCAAAACCCGCGGGGAAACCCGAAAAACCGATGGATATACGGGTTTGGATGTTACAAACAGGTACAGGTACACTAAAACCCGCCCCAAACCCGACCCGTTGCCATCCCTACATGTTAGGCTGTTATTACGAGTCTTCTTTAGCTACAATAAAATGAATGTCATTATTTTTATTTCTAAATACCACTCACTATTCTTTTTGTGTTAAAGTTACCCCTTTAATGTTTCACATTTGAAACCACTTAATCCCTGGTTACAAAACCCTTCCGTATGAAGATCATTTCTAATCCATGATAATGATCTAGGTTTACTTGCTCAACGCGCTAGTTCTGAGATGTGCACCGTTTATCTTTGGAATTTTCTGTTTTTTCAGTAGCTCGTGAGGTTCAAATGGTCTACAGGAACCTTTGTCCCATGGTACATGTGGTTCGACGTTCGGAAGGATATTCTTTTTAGAGCTAAAAACTTGATGATTCGTGAAGAGAAATGTGTCTTTGGTATTTTCTTTAAGTTGTTTAACTTATTTTTATTTAGCATGATTATGTATTTTAAATTTTTAATTATTTTAAAGCAATTCAATTTTGATTGCAAACATTTTGTTGAAAATATAATGGGCTTTGAAAGTAATGGGCCTTGGAAATGATAGGCCTGTTATGAATGAAAATGAATTCGATTGGTATAGTGAAAATATAAAATCACGTTTAGCTGTATGTCCGTTAATTAATTAAATTTAGTGTGATCATAATTGGATGGAGGGTAACAGTTAGTATCTTGATGACGTTTTGAAGCACAGGGGAGCAGCTTGAAATTACTCATTTGATAGCAACTTCTGAGCTTATATATTGACATACAAATTAAAGCTAGCTAAGACCGGTTTGATTTAAGAGCAACTTGTTTTTAAAGGAATAATACCGTACATATATAATTCTGATAATGCTCATTCAACAAATTAATTCAGGAAACCGAATCCAACAGTATAACCATCTTTGGTTTGCTTCCCAGACAGGTTGTTATAACTCACACATTGTTCATCTAATTAGTTTATACGCATCGTTGAAAATGGACAGGTCTTACTTTCAAAGTTAATATATATATCAAAGAAGGTGTCATCTGCTGAGGGTCTTCAAAACATTGTTTCGTTAACAGAAATGGCATCCACACAGGTAGACATTGCTCCTTTTTTCCAGCATCTTATTTTCTCTTCTTTTTAGCAATAGCCTTTCTTAATTATTACACGTATTACCATTTTATTCTTTCTATCTCTTGTGATCGATGCTGTGTTGTCTCAGCTTCTACTCAACTTGATTTGGTCTCGATATTCCCTTTAATATAGTTCAGCATTCACATTTCTGTTAGTCATTTTCTATACACGCTGTTTCACTTATCACCTGTTAAAATTCTAACTCACATCGAAGCTAGTTGAATATGATAGACAACCAGCCTTGCACCTCACCTTAGGCGAGGACATGATCAGCTAGTTAACGGTGTTAGGTTGTGTATATATATGACTCAATTTGACGCTAAAACATAGAACAATAGCACAATGTGGCAGTGATGTGGGGCACTAGTTAGGTGCACTAAAGGAGATGTTTACTCAAATTCTCTATCATACTTATGTGCCAATTTTTCCTTGTAAATAGTAAAAAAGTTGATCATGTTCAATCAGGCGTGAGTTATGTATGTCTGATTGGATGAGCTGATAGTATGATTTTTAAGCTGGTTGGAAGAATATCTCCTGTGTCCTGTTTTGGTTGGTTATGGCGGTATGGGTATGCTGTAAAACATTAAGTGCCATGCCAACATTAGACGATGAGATGCACAATTATATGCAGTTGATTTTTGTTCTTGCCAAAGTTGATTGTCTATCAAAACAACACATATTTCGTTAGTCTTTGCTGGTCTGATTGCAGGGCGACTCTAATTCATGTTAATGCCGAAATAAACAAGTGCTGCTTCTGGTCATAAGTTTTAGGGTGTTCAAATAGAGTCTGTCAAACACAAGTGCTTTCTCTTCTATAAATTAATCTCTGTTTACACTCGACACTCGGTAACATGATCACTAGTGTATAATTTGG
The DNA here is from genome assembly GCA_030686995.1 of Artemisia argyi. Taxonomy (NCBI): domain Eukaryota; kingdom Viridiplantae; phylum Streptophyta; class Magnoliopsida; order Asterales; family Asteraceae; genus Artemisia; species Artemisia argyi. The sequence goes on along the minus strand of CM060709.1, from coordinate 134,317,465 downwards.
TAAATGTTTTCTGAAAATTGTTTCAAATATATATTAATTATGTTTGGTCTGAGCAAGTATTTATAGGTAGCAAGTCTGATATAAAGCATGAATTTATCCTGAATTCATAATTCAGGAAACTACATAAGCATGAACCAAGAATATTAAATTAAAGTTAATGAAACTCATGGTTAGGAAGTGACTCAAGCAATCAGCAAAGGGTACACCTTAATTGAACTGTCATCTAAACCATCTTCTCTCTTCACCAATCGAAGGTCGATTAAGCTCATCTTCAATTCTCCCTTTGGAATCAGAGGACATGCTTAACCTTCTCTCCGTCCTCACATGAATTGGGCTACCCGGCTTAAAGTCCACTTCACTGTCAGTGAGTCCACCACCATTGTAGTTTTCAGATAAATTGAAAGACAGGCGTTTCCTAGCAGACATTTTCCTCTCTCCATCTGTGGGCATGGCTGACATATTCCTCTGTCTTGGTGCACTTTGTGGCCGAATTCTTGCTATAGCTGACGCTGTGGCAGACATATAACTTGGTTTTCCACGCAAAGTTGGCGTTCCACTCTCACCCAGTGAGAATCTTCTTTCCTCTCTTAGATACCGGGGACTGGCTGAGTGGACTTTGGCAGATGATTTTATTCTTGGAAGGGATGATGGTGTGATGGGCGACTGTGAGTAGTGTGATCTATGGACTGGAGATGTAAACGGATTTGGGTTGAGTCTTTGTCGTTGATTCTGTGATCTTTCCCATCTTGGAGATAAAGAACAAGGCTGACAAGTGTCGATTTGTATCGTTTTCATTGGCTCTCTTTGATCCATAGAATGTTTTCTGTCCCATTTCCAGTCTTCCTCGGACTCACTGTGACCACCATGTTCATTTTGATCCGATCTCCAAATCTATTAATTAATGAAATATGTGAAGTTATATAGTTGGGGATGAAGTGAAAGTTTAGTGGGATTTAACACAGGTGTGTATATATAAAACCTGATGGATGAAGGTGCGAGTAAGATCCTTTTCACGTTTTGGTGCTGCTACTTTAGTTTTGTGTAACATGGTTTGGATCTGCTCCATTCTGTATGCATGTGTATCACACTCATGGGCATTAATGCTATATTCTTCTCTGGCCTGCAATCACAGAATCACCAAAAATAAAAACTTGACCAACCATTAATTGGATATTGTTAGAAAGAAAAGGCAAAAGGTTATACAAATGAAGGTCTCACAATGAAGTTGTTGTCAACAAGATGGGATCCCCAGTCGTCATTGGATTCACTGAAGGCTGAACCTTGGAAGCCGCTTCCTTCGCTTGAAAGCTTTCTTCGCTGGTCACAGATTCGAGCTTGGACACGGACCAATGATTGCATGCATTTGAGTGTCATCTTTGCTCTCTTCCTTACATTCTGCCCTCTTACCAATGCTTGTAGCATCACAACTCCTTTCAGTGCTTGAAGTGCTCTCCTAGCCTAAAATAACCAGATCCGGCTCTTTGTTAGCAATAGTACTACTACTGTAGTTCATTTCGAGAATAATTTAGCTAATGAGCAATTTAATTTATCAAGACATGCACTTGTATTATAAGTTAATATACTAGCTACCAGGTATCCTCTGAAGGAGGTCTGAATAACTAGAGCAGCATTCGTGTGTTTTTCATAGGAAAATGGAAGTTTTGTGAGCGGAATGACTTCCACTTGCAATATTGGTGCCTCAGGTAGTGCTGAGGTGGTGACGCTTGCATGCTTCTGGTCATAACACACCGCCTGGGACACGGGTTCTGTAATTGTAGCTGAGGTTGATAGATTGTTGGATTCATGATGAAGAATAGTGGTTGTTTCATTAAGAGAAGTTTTCTTGAAAATCCACCTTCGCTTGCTATTCTTCTGCACAAACGACGACCACAAAAAGTCGTTAGAAACTAAGAGAATGAATGATTTGTTACAGAAAGTAGTAAATCAAAGCAGTCAATGAAGTTGATGGAGGTAAGAAAATGGAGTTGCCTCGTGTGACTCTAGTTCTTGTTCATCATCTCTTGTCCGGCTGGCTTTGATCATGCGCTTGGTAGGAGACGTAAAGGCCTTTTTGACAACATCTAACCATGAATTGCCTCCCATTATATCATCTACTATTAAGGAGATGAATGCAAATGGCCGAGGTACATATATGGTTAGCTAGCTATATATATAGAATAAGATGGACATATATAAAACCATCAATTGTACGTGACTACATGTAAATGTTAAAGTTAAGGAGGTGTCAGAATTAATGTTGTTGAAAGAGTATGTGGTCATGATCTCGATAAATTAACCCCTACAAAGCTGCATATAATGTGAACCACTTTAATTTCATTTCTCCTATGGCTTAAAGGGAAAGAAGAATTGAAGTTGATGGAAGAGAATGTTTTGTTGTAAAAATAATGAAATGAGTAAAAAGTGGACACTTTCATCAACCTCGAAGCGTTTTAAAGAGCAAGACATGCCCCCACTAAGCTACTACTATACCTCTAATATGACATAGTATAATCATTTACTATTGTACTTTAATCATATAAATATATTCTGCTAAAGGGGTATGATATATGTCTCTTTTGCTTTTGCATCTTCTTAGCTTGTAAGTGACATATATAGCTAGGATCCTCCACTTGCCAATCGTTTTCCTTGCATCATTATGTTATGTAGGTAGGAACAACTACTAACATATATGAAGTTCACGTTGACTGTGTGTGGTGTGTTGGAATTGAATACCTCAAGTCACTATATATGTGTGCACACACGCAGTTACCCAACAATGATAAAAACAAGTAAATTTTTATATACCATTCATTCGTTTAAAATCTTGTTAATTGAATATACCTCAAGTCACTATATATTTGTTTGATGTTTAACTTTAAAATCTTGTTAATTTTTTCGATCTTTCTAAAGAAAATATGAATTAACAATGAGGATATCAAAAATTTCATATAAGATAAAATAATGATACACGGTTTTAATATGACTCAGTTAATTTTTTTTGTTAAAATTAATATTTATTTTTAATGTTTTGCTAACAAGCTTTTCGGATTATTGTTAACAACTAATTACCAAAACTTATGTTTAATTAACATACAAAGTCTAAATAAAATCATTTGAAATCACTAACCGTATAAGCTCATAAGCCCCCTAGACACCATAAGTAGATTTTGTGACGATTTGATTGTTGACAAGAAACTTAAGGATTGTTGTTAGCATTTCTTTTATTTTTATTATGTATTGTCAAACATATATTTCATGTGTTTTGTTAAACATAAACTAAAGAGCCATGTTAAAAAATGAAGTTTATGCAAAAGTAATGGCATAGTTAGTGATTAAAAATAGTAATATAATTTACCAATAAGATACAAGCTATATATTTGAGTATGTTTGGCAAAAATAGAAGTAGCATGAAGCAATAGCGAGAAGCATGAAGCAGGAAGCAGTAGTTGTTTGTTTTGATAAGCGTTTGGTAACATAGTTGTATGGTTGTAATTATTAAATGTAAACGCTAGTTACTAGTAAATGCTCTTTCAAATTGCATTCTGATTTGGAGCATTTAGAAAAATTAATATTGCTAGTTGCTTATTGTCAAACAAGTATTGTGTACAAAACACTAAACGTTGGTTGTAAGTTGCTTTAAAACACTACTAAAAGAACACTGCCAAACATACCCTCTATCTTCTAACATCCGTAACTTTTAAAGCTATGTTTGTAAGTTTCATTTTTGTTTTAAAGGAAATGTTGTTTAAGAAAAAGGAAAGAAGGGATTGGTACTATATGTAAAGGAAGAGCAAAGTAAATTGTTTGATATAAGAATAAACTGCTATATACATGTATGTGATTTGCAGAATTATAGTCTTTTACATTTTATATATGTGTCATAAAAACTAGGCTATTACATTCTTCCATTAGCAAAAGTCAAACATTTTGCATTTTATGGGACTAACAATGCAAATGCTTTTTCATTATCTACAAAAGTGGATCCCATGTGAGGGTATTTTGTTTGTCCTTTCTAGCATCACCCTTTTTTATTTGTTTACTTCAAATGATCACTTCATTTTTATTGATAATAACCTCTCGAAATATCGATATGAAAAAAAGGATTCCCAATTATGTTCAATCTAAGAATGTATTTTTGAGGGTTACTAACAAGAATTCGTACTTCATGGATTGAACATAATTTGGGGTGCTGGTAGGTTGGAAAAACATAATGATGAAAGAACCGAACAAGTTGGAGCTATTGTTAGTCTTTAGAGATGTAAATTGTTTAACTTTTAGTAATGAAAGAACGTAAATAGTGTAACACTGCTTATAAAGATGTAAATTGTGAAAATATCCAAACCAAACCAATGTATTTTAAATTATGGATCTAGGTATAGAGTAGAGAGAGACTCTTCCCTAACATGATAATGTCACATACATGTGAGTTAAAAAGACTAATACTTCCTGAATAATCTGAACATAAAAAATATTGTGTATATGTTCTTGATCTTTACATAATGACATGCTTAATGATGAAACTCTCAGTGTATTATTTCTATATTGGTTTTGCTAAACGTAGCCCTAAAGGCTATGTTTAAGAAATAAATATGCATAATTGGTGGTACACATAGTCACTTGAAATAAGCTAAATACAAGGGGTTTGTAATTATTATTGAAGATACAAGCAGTTAATGTATGTTTGAATATCTTAAACATAGCTTTTGCGGCTACATTTAGCAATTTACGTTTTATATAAATCATTTTTAAAGTAAAGAGAAAATTCTCTAAATAGCCTAAAAATGAAAGGGTGGTCCATTTTTTTAGCAAAAAATAAATAATAAGAAATCAAATTCTCAAAATAGACTAGAGCTACTGATCAACTGTGATAAATAGGGTGAGTCATGAAAGATGAGACTACCCTGATGTATCAAACGAATCTAAATTTGAATTGGGTGATGGTTGGACACAACTTTATGAGATCTAAAATTCTGGATGATGCCTATATGTGATAGTATCTTATTACCATGTATAAGGATGAAGCTACATGTGGTATACATGATAATATTGCATAAAGGAAATGTGGTATAGTATTTGGTGATATATATATAAAACTGTAATGATACATTTGACAAAGTTCATGTTGGTAGTGATGCCAATTTTATTTCAAGACAGATAATGATGAGATTTAGATTATCCTATCTTGTTTTGGGTAAAAGGGATTTTTCATCCTGTCTTGTTTGGGATTGGAAGTGTAGCTACTAACGGAAGTGAATTGATCTAAGTGATACTATTCCTTAATGATGCCCACTTGTGATAGAATCTTGGCAATGTGACGTGATGTTGCATTGAGGACACAAGATAATTTTGCAAAGGAGAAATGTAGTTAAGGTTATGATATATCCTTGGTAGCATTGTGAATGGTGAAATAAAGGTGATCTTCGATGACTTTTAAGTTCTGTTGTAGAGTTTGTAATGTCAGTTATATGTTTTAGCTTATTTGTTAGTTTATACAGATCTATAGTGTGTGTCTGGATGTGTCTTTTCTCCTTTATATCTGTTTGGATGTAAATATTAATATGAAGTAATATATTTTCACTTTTCACAAATAAAAAAATTTGTGCGACTCCATTAATATTTTGACACGATTTGCAAAGTATTTGCGATTAGTGAGAATTTTTTATATGTGTGGACGGTTATTGAACTTTTGTTAAACCAAATTTTGTCTTTTTTCTTTAAAAAATAAAACGTCAAAGTTTTTAGATATTTAAATTTTGTTGCACAAAAATACAATAGCTGGAAAAAATAAATACAAGATGTATTTAGAAAATGAGTTTTGCTAACATGTGCCCATTAGCACGTATTAATGTGTTAATAAAAGGGATGTTTTGGTTCATATATGTGAATATTATGATCAAATATAGTAATTTACTAGTTTATTTAATGTGTATTTAATTCATTTTCTAGTTAAATAAGAAAGTTTGTGTCTATTAACTACCCGCTAACTTGTGCCTATTGGGCACTTATTAGCCCTTATAAAATTAAGGGTAAATTGCAAAAATGGTCCTTGACGTTTCACGAAATAGCAAAAATGGGACCGAGACAAAAAGTAGCGCAAAAAAGACACCAACGTTTCACATTTTTGCAAAATCGCCACCGAGAGGCCTTTTCCGTTAACTTCCGTTAGTTTTCCTCTTTAAGTGCAGTGAAATGACTAATATACCCTCGTCTTCTTCCCCATTTGAATTTCTTTTTAATTTATATTTAACTTTAAAAAGAAATCAAGAACATCAAACACAAAAACCAAGAAAAGAAAGTCAAAACCCAGTAGCATATTATACTTCATGAAAGAACAAAAGAAAAAAAGTAACTTACAAAACGACTTGAATTGTTGTTTCTTGATGTTTTTGCATTACCAAATGCCTCCAAAATTGGATTAGTTTTTAGTATCTCGTATTCTATTCCACTGCCACCTCCAAGAGCAGCCAAATATTGCATCGCGATCTTCGCTGTTTCAGTTTTCCCAGCTCCACTTTCACCACTAGACCAAAAAAAAGTAGAAGTACAATATATGCAGAACATAACATATAAGCATACATAATCTTCTTTCTATTTACAATTGGTATTATTTAACCAACCTTATCACAATTGATTGGTTAACCTCATCTGCAAGAACGAAAAAGAATAGAAAAATTTATAATTCAAGGACCAAAGTGATAAAAAAAAAGTTATTAGAAAAAAAATAGGAGGAAATGTAAGAAAGATACCTCTATTCATTTCCCGGATGACTGTGTCAGTGATGGCATATACATGAGGACTATCAGTGGATTTACTCTTATAGGGTTGAATATAATCACTTCCATATAACGGAATTTTCTTGAGGGGATTGATGGCAATTAAAACTGGCCCTGCTTTGGACTATAATACAGAAAAATGTGACATCAGTAAAAGAATTCAAACTTCAATAACTTGATGATAACTGTTCAAAGATTAGTGTCTACTTACATAGATCATGTCCCTATCGTATCTATATTGAAGATTATACAAGACGGATGGTTCATTTAGATAACTAAGTTGCATGAGATCATCAAGACCATCAAGGATTTTTGGATTTGCAGCTAAAAGGCTATTAGGATTCACCTTTAGTACCTAAAAATGAGAAGCCAAGTAAAAAATTGTGGATATTTGGAACACCCTTTGTGAAAAATAAAAATAAAAAATGAGTTTGCTTACTTTTCCTTCAGAAAATGAAATGAGCGACTCGGTTCCTGAAGTAGATAGAATCTTCGCTAGCTCCCAGTTCCCATCAGAGGATTGGTACCATGACTGCAGCTTCTAAAACACAAGTTTATGTCAATGCCATATTAATTAGCAATATCAAAAGTATAATGTGTACACAAGTCAAAAGCTCGTCCATTTATCCTTAGTTGTTCATGATTACTGGATTTAAATGTGAACATTGATACATGTAGAGTATGATGCGGATATTCCAAAAATTGTGACGAAATGTAACCAGGGACTAACTAAACGAAAAAAAAAGAAAAAGAAAAAAAAAAAAAGTGATCGGAATCTGGATTTGGTTACCAGAATCTGGGTTTGGTCACCGGAGAAGATGAAGATGAAGGGTAAAGGGGGGTGGTGGTGGTTGTGTGGTGGTAGAGAGTGGTGGCTGTGAAATGTGAGATAAAATTACTTTGCAAATTTAGTCCCTAAAACAACAAAATGACGAAAATGCCCTCGATGACATGACACTTAACGGGAAAACTAACGGAAAAGGCCTCTCGGTGGCGATTTTACAAAAATGTGGAACGTTGGTGTCTTTTTTTGCGCTACTTTTTGTCTCGATCCCATTTTTGCTATTTCGTAGAATGTAAAGGACCATTTTTGCAATTTACCCTAAAATTAATTTGGTTTTTTTAGCTTAAAAAAAAAAAAAAAAAAAAAAAAAAAAAAAAAAAGTGGACCAATATTTTATTTTCTGAATTGCAAAAGAGTATCATCCGGAAAATCCTCTGCCTTCTTCTATTTCTTCTTATCCTCCCCCACCTAAAAATTCAAACCCTAAATTCCTAATAATAACAATAATAATATCAGTAAGAACGATGATTGCTGTTGGTAATTGTATTAGTTTTCTTAGTCCTGGTCGGAATAGTAATTTGACATTCTCTACTTCAAGAACAACAATCTCAAAACCAATAAGATTAGCCCCAATCATAAAAGTGAAAGCAGCTGCTGCGCATGTTTCAAATAACAACAATAACATCAAGAAAACATCATCACCAAGCGCCGAACAAAAGTGGGTAGCAAAGGGACTGATAACGGAGTCGCTTCCAAATGGAATGTTTTGGGTTCGTTTGGAGAATGGAGACGTTGTTCTCGGTTACGTCTCTGGTAAAATCAGACGCAATTCCATTCGTATGCTCCCTGGTGATTATGTCAAGATTGAGGTCAGCCGCTACGACTCCACTCGCGGCCGTATCGTTTATCGTATTGGAAAAGACCTCTAGCTAGCTAGGTTTGCCTTTATTATGTACTATTGTTACCGTTTACTTGCGTTTTTTTGTTATTTTCCGATTAATACAACAACAGTGCTACCTACTCAATTGTGTTTATACATAACTTTGTTACACTTCTTTTGCTAAATGGCTATGCTAAAATCACAAACAACTGTTTAAGACTTAATGACTACAAAGGACAATGTTCATCATCCTCTTCGGGAATAGACTCTAGCTCTTGACTCCAATTTGCCCGATTGTGTGCCATCATAACGTCTTGTATTGATATCTGCTGCGACACAAGTTGCTCAAGCTGTTGCTTTGTGATCACCACTTTTATCCTCTTTCTTTCATCTTCGTTCACCACTCGGGGCTCACTCTCTTGACTAGGTTTTGGTACAAGATAGTACATCTTTCCCGACTTGAGTTTATACTTAAGAGGGAGATGACAATGATCATCATTTGACAGAGCAACAACTGCTGCAGCTCCTGGATTCCGTTCAAGGACCTCCTCCACTAGGATTGGAGCTTTCAACTCTAGTGTCTTCCCGTCTTGCCTTTCAACTTGTATCATCTTCCCATGCTTTCTTGTCAATATGCATAAACCACACATACTCGTCATCTTCTATGTAGCTGCCTAGATTATTATTAGTATTAGATTAGATGGAGGATATTTTGAGGGTATTTATATACAAGCAGTAGGGAATAGGGATAGTGGAAAAGGTATAATAGGGGGTAACTTTCTGTTGAAAATAAAGGGGGTAGTGGTGTGTTTGTTCAACAGGCGTGCAAGGCTGCCCATGGTGGACGGCTTCATGGAAGTTGATGTCACTTTGTTATATAACTTTAAGCAAACTTTTAATCCAGTTAAATAGGAAAACTCAATTTGATTCGGTACTAGGATAAATAAACCAATCCAAGAAGGATGTTTGACTGTTGCTCTGTATTTGTTTTAGTCGATTCCAACAAGTTTTAGCAAATGGATTTGGTGGTTAAGTTTTGTCTTGTAGATCTTGGGTGGAGTCACGTCTTAGAGAGGTTATTTATGTTGGATATTTGAATTAAGTACAAATTTTATTTCGTTTAAGTAAAATGGGAAAGGAATAATAGCGGATGGATTTGGTTAGCATTTTTCTTTCCCTTATGAATGCCACTTAAAAGATTCTAAAGATAAATTTGTCATTTTCATGGGGGAGACAAACATGTTGTAAAAGTGGAGTTAGTGCTAGTGTTGCAAAGATCTATATGGGACCCTATCAAATAATCAAAGTACCAAATCAGAAATATCATATCCTTTTGTTGAGTGGAGCTCCCAAGTTTGAATACTGAGGTATCTTCATATTTGAATTGGCATACCTTTTTCATAGTCTCTTTGATCAAACAGGATTGCGCTACTTGTTTCTTTTTTAAAAGTGAGCCATACACATGAATGTTTAGAATTTTTTAAGGTAAAATCTTAAACAACTGCTCCAGTTGAGAGAATGTCAAGTACATAGAAACCAAAGCCTACATGACCCGGTTACAAAACAAGCACTTCAATTAAAGTTGGTAAGTTCCACTTCTAAGCTTTAACTACAGATGCACCCATCTATGTAAACATATACTTGGAGCTAACTGGATGCATCACACAAAAGACATTGGTGAAACACAAAAGACATTAATGCTTTCTCTCTGTATCAATGATGTAAAAGCTATAGCTATCACTATCACCACACAGTTAGATTCAGCACAAGGTAGGACAAGTTGAACGTGGACGAACTGCAGTCTTTGAAGGGCTCACCCTGCATCACCATCACATACCCATATGATTAATATATATGTATGTAAAAGCGAATATAATTGATCAAGTATATTGCAACACAATCACCTTATTGGAAGAGCTCCCACCAGTGCTCCGCCACACCTCAGTGCTACAGTTGCGCTCTCAGCCTGCAGAATTTAACACATCGTCACATTGCCTTATTGCTCATAGATATTACAGTTCCACCCATCTATACAACCATTAAAAAGAAAAACAAGCACCACTCCACAGATAAATTATGTCAAGAAGGATGTTCACTTTTAAAATTTCTTATGTTTACACTCCTGGCAATGCAAATTTTAGCACTCATCGTATTTCCTAACCACTCTATGACCAAAAAACACAAGCTTCAGAAATATAACTGGTGGGGAGTGGGAAGACATGAAACAAGACCAAATAAAAGTTATACCAGGACTTGAGAATATCTCAAAAATGACAAATTTATCAAAAACATATAAGATGGTCAACTATCATCCGCTTAACTTACAGTCACAATAAATCTGAAGGAACATAGATGCAAGAACAGGTTGTAAAGGCTTGCTCGGTACATATATCGATATATGCTGAATTGAAGGGTCATCAGTTGATAATCATATCATCGACAAGTTTATAGTCACAAACAAGGCCAAATAATTTTAAAATCCCTTATCAGCTTATATGGAATCTTGTATGCACATACAGGGTTATGTTGCTTCCTACATACCAATATAGACATTATCTGACCATGATTATGTGATGCTAATCAAACTAATGTTTACCTAAAGGCCACACGCACACATAGATAGATCAAATATCCTTATTGACCATGCGCTGAAAGTCCTTTTACGATTCAAGAGAAGAAGAATGCACATGATTATTGTGTCTTCCAGATAATGGGGAAGATAGTTGTTTGGTTGGTTAGAAGCTGCGTACAGACGCTAGAGAGTCAACTACCAATTGGCAATTACAGTGCTAGGTTTGTATTAGGCTTATCTTTGTTCTTAATAGTTGGTTTTCTGTATACTTGGCACTCATGTGTTGTGGCTTTCCATCAAGTACTTAATAAGCATCTCTCTAAGTGTTTCATTTTTTCCAGGAATGCATTAGTTATACCCAAGTGTTTCATACATTCTGTTTTTAGATGCTCAAAGGGTGCAACATAGTATCTTTCTATAACGTTCAACAAACTCACACTTGTGTATTAAGAGACTCAAGCTCACAGCCTAAGGTTTGTAAAGACTAACATTAGGCTGAAAGCCACTTTTATAATACAGTAGTAGTAATAGCAACAAACAACATAGATTGGAATAGTTCACTACATGGAGAAATGCTCCAGTTTTCTATATGTTGTCAAAGTTGGAGCTTCAGAAAGATGCATTTTGAACTTAACTATGAATCAAGGGAAACCTGAAGGATAATTTATCTTTGTGTTTCGATTTCCTCTCTGCCTATCTATATAAGTCCCCAAGAAGCCAACATTTAGGCATAGTTTTTATGCTACAACACAAAGACTCGTGATATAGACGGGGCCATCGAGCTTGTTTGCAGTTTACAGATGAGCCCTTGTTATTTTTTACTACCCAATTAATCATATCAAACTATGCACAATAGTAAAGCAATAAAACCTGGCCTAAAAGCTCATGGAATGGAATGTAATACTCAACAAAGAGTGCACATATTAAAGCATTAAACATATTGGGGAACCTACCATGGCAAACTCAACAAATGCAATACGATGGTGTTGCTGAGGCTCTTCAAGCATCCTCATGCGGCAGACCTACAAAAATAAAAATTCATTCCATCATGTCCTGTTAATCCATGAAAAATTTGAATTTTATTTAGATAATTTCGACGAACCTCTCCACAGACCGACTCAAAGAACAACCTGAGATCTCTCTGGGTAACCTGCTTTAAACAAAATAGAAAGGGAGATTATTCTGCACTATTAACTAATGTTCATCAATCACATGCATGTCATTGAGGCACAACTACCTTCCTATCGATGTTGGTACAATAGATGGTTCTTGCACAAACTTCCATCTCATCTAGAGACTATATAGAACAAAGACAAAAATATGAGTAACTTTAGTACCACGCCACTACTCTACATGTCTTTGCTAGTACAAGTCATGATGGAACACGGCCTCTCTTACCCTTGGCAGAAAATTTGGATTAACTGGTGCAATGGCGGTTTTAGAGGGCCGCACCTTAATAGGGCAATGTCCAAGCATAGTTCCACTCAAAGTCAATGCATTTTCTGCGCCTTCTGCAACAAGATTACAGAAAAATTGTTTTCAGTCGAAGCTTATTTATTAAACACTAACTTGTTTACAGAGGCATACATACCCAAGTCAGTGAATTCAATGAAGGCGAAACGGAGAGGAGATTTGGGGTCACCACATACACGGCAATCCACAACCTTGGATATAAGAGAAAAAACAAGGATTAGATATTTAGAAGCAAAAGATTCAAGGGTGGTAAAGTAATAAATGTGAAATAAACCTGGCCACAGTAAACAAAGAGATCTGCAACCTGTGCTTCAGTCACCTACAAAAGAAAGACATTTTTGAGAAAACTAATTTTTTTTTTTTTTTTTTTCATTGAGGAATTAAAAAAAAAAAAAAAAAAAAAAAAAAAAAAAAAAAAAAAAAAAAAAAAAAAAAAAACCGCACACACACACACACAAAATGGTTATGATAGTAAGATAAGAAGAAGAGTTGCACCAGATGATGAAGGTTAGAGACATAAACGGTCCTCTTAATGGCATCATCGTTTTGCGCCTTGCCAGTTCTGCTATTCATCAACGTCTTCCCATTCCCAACGCTCTTGTTGTTGTTGTTTTTACCCTTTCTCTAAACCAACCAAAAAAGGCATGCAAGACAAACAAACATAAATCAAAAGGACCAGTGAATTTTTGTATCTCTTAATAAGTTAACATATGTCTCTGTGGAAAGAAGTAGAAACAAAGAAATTAACTACATGAAATATTTTAAAAAGAAGTTGGGGTGCATGTGTGTATTACGTACCCTTGAAGAAGAAGCAGTGGCATTGGGGATAGCAGCACTAGCATGACCACCACCAACAGCAGATGAAGACGAAGATGAAGATGGTCTTTGACGACGACGGCGATGATGACGCGGGACAAATTCTTGTGCCATGGGATTCAACTTGGAAAACATTTCCTCCAAATCCCTCATGTCCTCTTCCTTGTCACCATCAAACTTGTTGTTTTTGGCTAGTGTTGCCATCATCTTGTTGTGCTGTTTTTGGTCCTTAACCAGCATCATCTTTTGTTGATGTTTGTTTGAACAATGAGACATGGTAGCTAGTACTAGTAAGATGTTACACGAGCTGAGGAAGATTTTGGTGACTCACTTTTCACCACCTTTATAATACTTTGAACAACCAAAAGGATGAATAATTAAATGATGAAATCAGTGGGATATCTATTTTGTAATGATCTTGTCTACTGAAACAACAGCGATGTGTTGTGTTGTTTTGTTTTAGTTTCTACATATGGCCGATCAATAATATTCAAAGGCTGAAATATTTCCATTTAAGGATAGGACTGCAGGCTGGGATTTATGCTTAGTTACTGCTTCTTTCTTTGAAAAGGTAAAATCAGAAGACAAAGGGTGATGTACATATTAAGCTTTTGCTTTGCTTTTGTGCAGATACATTATATATTTTTACTCATGCTTCAACTCCATAATGATGAAACAAACAACAAGCTAGACACGCATACATTAATCTCTCAGAAATTTTATACTAGAGTGAATTAAGTGTTTGACATTTGTGTTTCTATGGGGTAGTTGGATTCCATTACTTTTTTTTTTTTTTTTCCCCTCCCAAGCAGATATCGATCCAAAAAAGAGTTAAAATCATTGTGTTGATGTTTTCCTAGTTACATTTATAAGGTAATGCATGGTTGGTTTATACTAGGATTAATGTTAGCAATGTATTTCTTTTGATCATGTAGGTTAACAAGAGTGCATGTTAACACGTTACATCATATCTAACATACAATTAGTGATTAACAATGTATCAAAACTTTCACAGTTTATTACATCCACACCATCACTTTAAAATAAATAAATAAATAAATAACAATTCATTAAACCCTTCAAGTTTAAATGCATCAAAACTTTCACAGGTTTTTGTGTGTAATTTTATAGCAAGTTTAAACGCATTTTGATTTGGGAAGAAGTGATGAGAAGTATTGGTGAATATGGGTATCTTTAATGGAGGGATTGAAGATACGTTGAAAAATATTTAAAATCGTCGTGTTAATACACTGAAGATAAAGGTCGTTGTGGATCACTTAATTAATTGAGCAATATGCTTGTATTGTTTAACCCATTTTTTTAAGCTTCTGAGAACTCGATATCTCATTATAGAGAATAAGCTGGAGGTTAAATGAAAAGGTGTTTAGCATTGGAATGATATGTTAAAATGAGCTAAATATATTAAACACTTGACACATAACTAGTTACCGAAGGTTGATATTCATACGCTACAACGAACCTTAAATCGTGTATTGTTAACTCGAAGACAAAAATCGTAAGTAATTGCTAAATGTTTATGGAAATTATGCAAAAATATTATAAAATTGTAATTTTTTAAGCTTATAAGTTATACTTTTTAAAACGTCGGTGTTTGATAGCTAGTTGCTTATGGGCTTACGAGCCGTTAGTTTATGATACATTCACCAACTTTGCCGACGCATGATACAAGTGTGAAGTGTTGAAATAAAGCGTAACTTAAACCTAAGCTTGAAATTTCCTTTAAAATTTTGAGTTAGCTTAAACTTTTTATCCTTGTATATACGTTACTCGGCGTAATCATAAGATTTGAGTACATAAAGCTTTTTTCCTGTAAAGAAACAAATTATGATGCTCATATATATAAGCACAATATATATATAAGCACAATTTTGTCCGACGCCACGCGCGAGTATGACATGCTTGTTTTAGTAGTTAGTTACATACATAGGTCCTTCCACGTCTATTTTCCCATCTAACCAACAAACATGACTCTTACTCTCCTTTGTTCTAAATGTTTGTTAGCCTTGATTTCTATGTGACGGACGAAAGCGTATGAAAACAGACGAAAACGTATGAAAACACATAAAGTATATATAAGTTTAGGGTAGAATATATAAATATGTAAACAGACGAAAACGTATGAAAACGGACAAAAACGTAAGAAAACTGACGAAAACGTAAAAAACCGACGAATATGTATGAAAAAACGCTAATTTAAAAAAAAAGAAAAAAATAACGTCAATTAAAAAAAAAAAATGAATAAACGAAAAAGACAAAAAAAAGAGAAAAAAAAAAAAAACATGGACTTAAGTTGTCCTATTAAATCTTATATTAATCCCAATCACTAAATCAAACTAAATAAATGATGAGTATTTATCTCTCAATATGCAACAAAAACTTAGTTTCTAAAATAACTCATATTAATTCATATTAATACTATAATAGTCGTAGAATTAAACCCCTAAAGAAGCAAATTTGTTGTCTAACAATGTGATTTAAAACACATGTCGAAATGAGTGTTTTGTTTTTAAGAAAAGGACTAAGTTTGTAGATACGCAACAAACTTTCTCAAAAGTACCGAAATAAGTAACCTACTAAAAAAAGTCTGTAGATCGCTAACAAACTTTCAAAATTGGCACAAGATACGTAATGTTGACCGGATTTTTACCTGGTTGACCGGTTTATAGGTAAACACTTAAAAATATATACATGATTGGTCCCTGTGGTTTGCGTCTGTTTTCACTGGTCATCCTTTAACGTTATTTCAGTTATAAAAGTTACAATAATGATCCTTGTCGTTTGGGTTGACTTTCACCTTTAGTCCCTTGACTTTATTTTCATTTTTTCGTCCGTTTTTACACGTTTTGGTCCGTTTTACACGTTTTTTTTCGTTTTTTCCACTTTTATAAAAAAAATCGAATAAAATTTTATAAAAAAAATCGGGAAAAAATATTTCTAAAAAATTTTCGAAAAAAAATATTTTTTCTAAAAAATATATTTTTTCGAAAATATTTTTCTAAAAAAATTTTATTTTTTTTCTAAAAAAGTTTTAGAAAAAAAAATATTTTTCTTAAAAATTATCGAAAAAAAATATTTTTTTTCGAATTAAAAAAAAATATATATTTGAATAAAATATTTTTGAAAAAAAATATTTTTTTCGAAAATTTTTTAGAAAAGTATTTTTCTAAAATATTTTCGAAATTTTTTTTTTCTAAAATATTTTCGAAAAAAAATATTTTTTAGAAATTTCATTTTTTTCGGATTTAAAAAAATATTTGAATAAAATATTTTCGAAAAAAAATATTTTTTCTAAAATATTTTCGAAAAAAAATATTTTTTAAAATATTTTCGAAAAAAAATATTTTTTAGAAAAAATATTTTTTTTCGATAATTTTTTAGAAAAATATTTTTTTTCTAAAATTTTTTTAGAAAAAAAATAAATATTTTTTCGAATTAAAAAAATATATTTTTTCTAAAATATTTTCAAAAAAATATATTTTTTAGGAAAAATATTTCTTTTCAAAAATTTTTTAGAAATTTTTTTTTTCGATTTTTTTATAAAATATTATTTTTTATAAAATTTTATTCGATTTTTTTTATAAAAGTGGAGAAACGAAAAAAAAAAAAAAAAAAAAAAAAAAAACGTGTAAAAACGGACCAAAACGAGTAAAAACGGACGAAAAAGTGAAAATAAAGTTAAGGGACTAAAGGTGAAAGTCAACCCAAACGACAAGGACCATTATTGTAACTTTTATAAATGAAATAACGTTAAAGGATGACCGATGAAAACAGACGCAAACCACAGGGACCAATCATGTATATTTTTTTAAGTGTTTACCTATAAACTGGTCAACCAGGTAAAAATTCGGTCAACATTACGTATCTTGTGCCAATTCTGAAAGTTTGTTAGCGATCTACAGACTTTTTTTAGTAGGTTACGTATTTCGGTACTTTTGAGAAAGTATATTGCGTATCTACAAACTTAGTCCTTAAGAAAAAGAAAAAGAAAATGTTACTCACTCCGTCCCACATTGTCAATTTTAACTCTTTTTATTATTTATTTTAATTTTGACCGTAAATATTTTTATTCGTTCTATATAATATTTGATGAAAATCATACTGATGAAAATACATTTAAAACCTAATTCATTCATATGTTTTGCATCAAGTATTATATATATTTTTTGAACGGCGGGTTAGATGTTAGATGTTAGTTTTTGGGTCGAGTTAGTGTCGCATCCTCGGGCAGAGATACCAACCGCGAGCCTCTTCTTAGGGGATAACCCCACTCCTATTCTCGATTCGCCTGATATCATTAGAGTTTGTTGTTTCCAAGTGAGTACTTCTCGGTCAGTCACCCAAACTGGTACTACTCTCACTTGGGCTCGCTTAACTACTTAAGCATCAAGTATTATATAATACAAATAATAAAATTTAAGGTAAAAGTTGAACAAAAAACACTTCAAAAAGTCAAAATGTACACTTAATATGAGACGAAAAAAGTTCAATACGAAACAACATTTATCTAAAGAACAAATAACAAGATCTCAACCATCAATCTATTTTAAATCTAAAGGTCTAGATTAATTCTTATTTTAATAGAGGGAATTGCAAAAATCGTCCCTAAACTTTGGCCAATTTGCATGTTTCGTCCCAGAACTGTTGAAACTGCAAAAATCGTCCCTGTGGCAAACTTTTGGGGCAAATATCGTCCTTTTGGGGCATATATCGTCCCAAATTAGTCAAACTTTAGGGAGGATACATGCACACGGACCAAACTTTAGGGACGACACATGCACACGGGCGAAACTTTAGGGATGATCCTTGCAGTTTCAAAATTTGTAGGACGAAACATGCAAATTGGTCAAACTTTAGGGACGATTTTTGCAATTTACTCATTTTAATATAATTAATTATTAAAGGGCACTTTTGTAATATCATATTTAGCGCTTTTATTTATTTATCTAAAGATCCTCAACAAACTAAACACACTTCACACATAGTAAAGATACCTTTCTCCCTCACACAATACCACATCTGAAACCATAGAGAAGGTTCATGTAATAAAACAATTGTTAATACAAACCAAATTCACTAATGGTAAATTCTCAAGCAAAACTTACATATTGCCCTTTTGGAAAGGAGTCTTTTTACCCATAGAAAGAACACCAAATCCTATATCATCGTCATTTTCTTGACCATCTTCCGTAACAAGTTTTGGATGTGGTCATGTACCAACTTGAAATTCCTTGATTTGATGTTTTAACGTTTCACCAGTTGAACTTTTACTGAGCCATGACTGTGACATCTTCTTGCCCTTTTTGGTCAACGCACCTTTCAAATTACTCACCTACATTATCTCACCAAAAAAAAAAGTTGGAATCTTTCGTATAAAACTCATAAAGATATGCATAAGATTATACAAAAAGTTCCAAATGGGGTGAAAGTTAACGATTAAATCTCTTAGACCTTAAAAAATTGTACATGTTCCTTGGGCTCTCGAACCCCTATCCCCTCCTTGATGCTTCGACCTAATTCGACCCCTATCCCCTCCTTGTTGCTTCGAGCTTGACCTAATTCGACCACGGACACTCTTTCGGCAAATTTTAGGGAACTTATCGTTTCTGGGAAAGATTCAACTTCTGGGCTGAGCTGTGAGAACATAAGCACCTTTACTGTGACCCCTGTAACTTGCATCAAAGATAAGGACAACAAGTAGATGATAAAATGAAAATTTTTTGTTAGCATTTGTGACATGTGAGCACCTAGAGACTTCTGAAGCACTTGAGTCAGTTTGCTATTTCTGTAGTGTATGTGCTGACTATTTTGTCCTAATGTAACGATAACATCTCCAAGAGCTGATAAGGATTTGTTGATGTGTTGAGTTTTTGTCAATCTTACTCCAGCTGCTTTTGATTTATCCAATCTTTGATTTCCAGCTAAATATACCAAGGTTAAGTTACCACGCAATATAACATGTTTCTCGAGATCCTCGCCATGTACATGCAACGTCAAGACACTGAAAAACAAATGATTTGAGTAAGACAGTAAAGAACTTGAATATAGAAATTAGAAAAGCAAACAAAAGCTATTAACATGTATGAACGACTACTTTTTTCCTTCGAGGCGGTGGCTCTTACGACCCTTTTCGTCAACTCATGATTCATCATCTCAACAACATCTGTAGTGGAAGTGACATGGTATATGCTAGCTTCTGGGACCGCTAACCCATTCGGTTGGGTAGACATCGATATCCCAAGATTCTGATTACTGTTGCTCGGCAGCAAATCATGCACTTGATCATTGTATATTTCAATGAATTGGACTGAAATTTTATAGTGGAAGCTTCTACTGATTTGGGCGAGATGAAATAAGTCATTCAAGGCCCTAAAGTTTACACCCCGGTCCTCGGGTGATGATACATAAGGCCCCATCTATGTTTAAAAGGAGGAAACAAATAAGAATTCGTATAACCATTTAAATATCCATTAAGAATTGATTGTGCAAGTAACATGTAACACCCCCAAAATATCGCAGCGGAAAATAATGTCACTGGGGTGCTACTTCATAGTACAAAGTTCAAGTTATAGAAAACGACCTCTAAATGAGACGTTTTGAAAAATTACCATTCAAATAATAAAATCAGAGTTACAAGAAAGAGGTCCCAAGTATTAACATAAACTGTCGAATGGTAAATAAAGATGACATGTGAAAACTTCGTTATGCATAGACCTTGAAGAAAAATTTACCGACGATCACCTGAAATGCATGAGAGAAAACAGGCCAACTATGAAAATAGTTGGTGAGTACACACGTTTTATATAATATGAGAAACCATTTAAGAAAGTTCACAAGGCAAAGGCATTGTAAATCCACTCAGTTGCAAATCCCGCCCATACAAAACTTGCAACCTGTGTGTTCACAACCCATTGCATATAAAGTAGTATGTATGGTAGTCAAGCACAAACGGTCATAATAGTTTACAATATAAGCACCACGTATATAATAATGTATGCCAGGCAAAGCCCCTAAAATAAATAATATGCGTCCCGTAACATATTAAACGAGAGGTTGGCCGACCTCTAATAGCGCTATCCATACTACTTATTAATAGGTGTCGAACAATGCGAATGTACGAACAGTGCATCATACAACTATTATATACAATTAAGAACGCTCCGAACATGGGAGACTTCGCACGCTCCACCAATAAGGCGAGACTTTAGGTCAAGAACGCTCCACCAATAAAGTGAGACTTTAGGTCATAGTACATACGGGTCATTAAGTTCAAAACAAGCCATAAGTTTGCAACAAAGTTCAAGAGTTTGATGTAAGTTCAAAAGTTTAAGTCAAAAGAGTTCATAAAATATTAATCAATTTAGTTCAAGTATAATTCATGCATCCACCGCAAAGCAATTAAAATAGTTAGAAAAAGGGGTTCGTGAATACTCACCGTAGTTATTAGCAGCGGATTACAACGATATAACGTATATCAAGAAGTCACGAGCTTTTTAACAACGACCTAAAAATGTAATAGTCGCGTCTTAGATATTTAACGAGAAAGTACCAAATAAATTTTATGAAAGTATTTATATATTTTTGACATTGTACATATTTTTGTAAGTTCACAAAAGTATAAAAGTTTAGTTTTTATGAAAAATAGTAACAAGCCAAGCCCTATTGATGAATCATTCAAGGGTAGAGTTTACGTCATTTTTATTAATTCTACCATTCCGTAAATATTATGTTTAAATGCTTATTTAGTCTATTCTTCAAATAGTGGGTCTTCCATTTTGGTTTATGTCTATGTGGTCAAATGGTTCCTATTAATACTTATTGGTCGTGTTTCAATTTTTAGATATATAGTTGTCCCGACTTAGTCAATACATTATTTCAATCCCATAACTATTTTGACTTGTTTCTTATGTCCTTAACGATGTATTATCTATTTTTAGTGGTCTATAGTCTTAATTATATCATATCACAAATGAAATTACAAGTTCAAATTCCTAGTTCAATGCAGAAAGTTTGGCAGCTCACAGCAGTCCCACGAAAATGACCATAAGTAGAGTTCTACAACCCCGATTGAGGTGAGGTTTTCGGCTATGTTTAAGTCTAGGTGTTTCCTACATTTCATAAAACTGGGCCGAGCTCCAGAAATGACAAGAACTATGAGCTTTTTCTAAATGAAATCTGGTGTGCAGATTTTGACACCTTTCGCCATTTTGGCTCTCATTTACTCATCGGGATGAGATATGAGGTGCGCCACCCGGCGAAACGACCACAAGACATAGCTCTATCATCCCATCTAAGTAACTAAGGCTCATAACTCACTGAGTAGATCAGTATACTCGATCTTTGGAGCTGTTCTAATTTCCAGTTTCATAAGTCATACCTAGAGCTTGTTTAGGCTACTTTTTAAGGTTCAAATCATGTGTACAATGTCAAAATATTACAAAATCATTCTTACAACATAAAAAATACAATAGGTATAGTAGTTATTAAAACCATATTGAATCAAAACAAGGAGAATAAACAAAAGTCTTACAGGGTATAGGATGAAAAGTTACAAAAACCACAACACTAATCGACACTTAATCTTTTCTAATCTCCAACCCTTGCCTTCCAATCTTTAACTCAAGTCTTGTACACCTTAAATAAACCTTGTAAGAACCTTTTAACCTCAGCCCTTAAAACTCCTTAATAATCTTTCATAAGAACTCCATAAAAGAATACTTGGAGGAGTTGTACCAAGAAACTATCAAGTGATATTAAACCTCAGACTAGATCACATGAACATAGGATCAACATCAAAATGGATGATGTTTTGGTGATGGTTGTTTGTACGGAAATAGGGAGAAATCAAATAGATGGATTAGTTTCTCTATCAAAATGGAAGTATCTTATTAGATAAGTCTAGTTTATTTATTTTTTATTAAAGTCATGTAATAGGATTGATATTTGTCTAAATCTCCCAGAAGTCTTTGGCGAGTGCTCTCTACTGTAAAATCTCCCAGAATTTGGGAATGGACTTTGGTTTGTCCCAGCGACAGAAGGCTGTTATGGAATGTCTGCAGCAACCGCACACACAGGATTTCCTTACCGTCATCCCCATTGAGGGGCTAGGGCAGCACATGTCTCCAATCGAATATCGGGCGATCCTTAAATATCGTCTAATGATCCCGTTGTTCCCAGTGGACGAGCCTTGCCCTGTGTGTCATAAGGTCGCCTTGGACAAGTTTGGGGAACATGCGGTGCACTGCAAAGAGCTCCCGGGGTTTAAGTACCGTCACGACTTGGTGCGGGATGTGTTGTTTGATGTCCTTCGGAGGGCGGGGATTTCGGCAAAAAAGGAAGCTCCAGTAAATTTCCTTACAGACCCTACTGAGGGGAGGTCCACCCTGCGGCCCGCTGATGTTTTGGTTTTTGGATGGGCAGGGGGGAAACATGCTTGTGTGGACCTCACTGGTGTGTCCCCTCTTGTGGATCTTCGGGGTAATGGGTTTACGGCTGGGCAAGCGGTTTTGAAGGCTGAGATGAAGAAAGTGGACAAACATGATAAAGCATGCTCTGAGAATCAACACGTGTTTGTTCCTTTTGCATTTGACACTTTTGGTTCCTTAGCCCCTCAAGATGTGCGTTTCTTGGATCGGGTTCGTAAGGTTGTTCGCAGTAATATATCGGCCCCGAGTGGTCACGATTATGTTTTCAGTAGAATAGGGTTTACTATTCAGAAAGGGGTGGCGGCGCAGCTTGTTGCCCGCTTACCTACTACCTTGATGTAAATCCTTTTAGAAATTTAATCTAGATTTAATTAATCTTGTCTAAACAAATGAGATGTGTCATTGTTGTGTATATACGTGGCTTAGAGATAGGATTAGGATAGAATTGAATTCTTATCTTGTGTTAAATTTAAAATACTACTTTTACAGGGTATAGTTTGATCCCGGTAATTACTAACGTAAAGTCCTTATGCCACGAAACATAAAACAGGGTAACGTAAAAATATAATACTTAATAAAATGTTAAAACTTATCAATATACTTTATATTAGTATATTAGATGAGTGATAAGTTTAACGGAGTGCGTAAATATAGTTGAAATATAATAACATTGGTTCAAATACGCGTAATACTTAAAACGTACAAAGTTTTTTAAAAAAATGACAAAATGGCAATAGCTCATATAAAATTTGAATATTAATAAAAATAAAGTGTATAGAACAACTAGACTAATCATAGTCTGGTGTTGGTTACGAGTTAAGCGTAGGCGATTGAATTTACGTACTTACTTATAAAAGTAATATTACCTAAAACAATAATAATAATAGGTCAAAATAAATAGTCTAATTATAGTCTGAAATGTACGAGTTGCTACATAACAACACTTGGGGGCTGTTTCTTAATTTTTTTTTCTTTTTACATAAGGTTTCTAACTTAAGAAAAAATCTGTTTGAAGAATGCCATATATGATAAAATCTTGTTTCTTTTCGTTTCTTTTTTTTTTTTTTCTTAAGGATTTATCACAATGACCACTTTACCCTCAAATCAATTTCGATTTATGTCAAGAACTTCACCGTTTACAGTTTTATAAAAATCTCTATAGCCAGTATTTTATATCAACAATGTGTAACAAAAAGAAAAGAAAAAAACACGAATTGTAAAATTATTAGTTTTTATCTTCATAATAAAATTTCACAAAAATTTCAGATCAATTATTAACAAAAATCAAATTAATAAACAATAATGACAATTAAACACAAAAGTAGATCCATCAGTTGGCAATGTCTTCTTCATAACCATGTTTCCACCATTAAATTTTCACAAATAAAGGTTTTAGTTTCATGTATGAGAAAAGTAGATAACCAGGGAAGGATCGGCGGGGAGAAATCGCCAGCAGTAAAAAGCATCGTTGAAATGAGCACTGACTGGAAGGTCACTGGTGGGAAGAAACGTAAAGGGTGAGGTGCTATAAAGGGTTTCATGTGATGAAGATGGTGGACGAGTGAAATAAGAAAGATAGATGTTAGGGTATATTTGGCAAATAAGTTTCTGTTTTTGAAGGGGGTTGGTTTTGTTAGGCTTTTACATCTAGGATTCTATTCTAGAATAAGTTGAAAAGAAACATCCTAGATTTATATTTGTATAATATTTTGTTAGTAGTCAGAACATTAAGCAAAAAATAAATGGGCCCTTACCATAGTATAACTCTTCCCTGAGCCTGTTTGGCCGTAAGCAAATATAACCACTATACTCCAAATACACAAGTTTTAAGAAAACAAGGCATGCAGAACCCGTGCTACACACAAGCTTCGAATCTAATTGTTAATCGCGTATTCTTTCTGTGTATGTGCGAGTGTATGCTTAGTTATTGTTTAGTATGTTGTATGAAACGTTTTGACTTTCTTGTGTAAAAATTTAAAAATGTTTAATGTTGTTTTGGTTTTGTGATGTTGTATTTTATAAATGAGCTTTTGGTTATTAAGTTGTGATGGTTTTGTTTCTTTTGGCCTATTACTTATTTGCATGATAAAAAAAATGTCTTTGTTTCTTTTGGTCTATTACTTAGCCCTACAATACTTGTCCATTAAATAGTTTTTGCATGGTAATATGAAGCACACTGGGTATATCTAATTGGTCATAGTTTAATGTGGGTTAAATATTTTTTTTTATTAAGTTTGTAAGTTAAAGTTTGTATAATAATGTATATATAATAATGCCACATAAACTGTATAAAATCGTTACAAACCTTTTTAGCTTCATCTCATTTGTTGTACAACTAATTTCATTTAAAATTAACATTAAAGTCTAACTAATATTAATAAATTTTATTAATAAACACAATTCTAAATAGTTAAGCAAGTGAATATTAATTAACACACTATTAATAATTTCTAAAACCTTTGGACTCCACTGTTATGTCTTAAACTTAATTTTTTTTAATTTACAAATGGGTTCAAGCAAAAATTATGTACTTTTTCTTTTATATTCAGTATTCAAGTTGCATGTTTACATAAACTAATCACACTAAAAAATTTCATTTAACCATTTAAATGTTGCTTTACATACATGCTCGTGCACATTTTCTTAAATCAATACGCACATGTGAGCTACATCATTAGAAAACATACATAAATTACTTATATATGAAAACGCATTAAGATAATACATATATCTATATATATTGCATTAGGTTAAATCATCAATTATTCTTGCAGCCTTTTCAACTTCATCTCAATCCATAACCGACTTTTAATTCTATTCTAATTACTAAATATCATGTGATCAATTCCGGCAAGCCTTGCACATCTATCTCGATGTTGTATATACTTCACATTAAATGCACCGGTTTTGTTTTTCGATAAAAGTTTGAACTTTTGCTTATGTTTAAAACTCAACTTTTTTATTTTATATTATAATTTACAAACGGCTTTAAGTCAAAATTATGTATTTTTTCCTTTCTATTCATTACTCAATGTGATATTTTTAATATGTCGTATTTTGCTATTATGAAAAACTCATTTAATGGGCGTAAATATTGGTTTCTCACTAATAATTCTACATATAGAAAAAGAAAACACTTTGCGATGCGCGAACCTTCTTCTTTTCAATAATAATTCAATTGATATGATAAATTCATTCTAATATTTCTCAAAAAACATTCGAAAGCAACTACTTTCATAAACTAATCACGCTAAAAAGTATCATTTAACCATTTAAATGTTGTTTTACATACATGCTCGTGCACATTTTCTTGAATCAATTCGCACATGTGAGCTACATCAATAGAGAACGCACATAAATTACTTGTATATGAAAATGCATTAACATAATACATATATCTATATATATACTTATCTATAACAATCACTCAAATATGTAAGAAACAAAGAAAATAGTTGGTATCCCAATCTTTGGTTTTATTTATCTGAGCATGTATGATCTTGTGTGATTTTCATGGTACCTGCGTATGATAACTAAATTAAAAAAAAAAAAAAAAAAAAAAAAAAAAAAAAAAAGACTAAGTTAATTACAAACATCTAAAAGATGTGTGAATCATCTCCAAAATGTTGCAAAAGAAAATTTACATACCGCTACCAACAATCAAAGATCTAAAAGATGTGTGAATCATCTTCAAATGTACATACTAAATGTGATTTTGGCCAGTTTATATAGGCATGAATTAGATTAAATCATTAATTATTCTTGCAACCTTTTGCAACTCTTGCACTTCATCTAACCGACTTTTAATTATATACTAAATGTCATGTAATCAATTCGGGCAACCCTTGCACTTCATCTCATTTCATGATTGTATAGTTATTATGATGCTACATTGAATTCCGAGCATTAGCTATCTTGTACTCTATGCAATCTTGATGCCTACACAATAAATTATATGACTGAATCTTATATTATTATAGATAGATGGTCTATCAAACCTTGCTTTTATTGAATGAAAGACACGTTGGATGAACGTGCACCTTGTTAACACAAAAGGACAAATCCAAGTGCACAAATCAAGTAAATGCTACCAGGCGTGTTTCGTTTAAAACAGTAGTGTGCGCCATATTTAGAGCACAAGATATAGCTCGTCGAACCATCTCGTCGTTCCTACGTGGAACCCTCGTTGCACTCGCCGCACCTCGCCGCTGCACCGACCTCCCGCCGTGGTTCACCAAATTGGAGCTACTCGTCTACACGACGAGCTTCCTCCACTGACATTTCGTCCTTGTTTTTTTCTTTTTCTTTTTTTTTTGTTGGGTTTTCTTTTTTGATTGTTTTTGTGTGTTGGGTTTGCCTTTGTGGTGTGTTTGCAGGTATGATGTGTGTGCGTCAGTGTGTGTGTGGTGTGTGTGTGCAGGTGAAAAGAAGAAGAAGATTGATTTTTCTATTTTTTTTCTTTTTTGGTTGGCCTTAAGTAAAGGATGAAAGTGGTAGGAATGGGCTTAACTCAAGTATTTAGATAACAGCTAAAATACAGTTGGTGTTTTTTTCCTAATTATTTTGTAATTAAAAAAAAAATATTTGTATTATTTGAATTAAATGAATTTTGTTTATTTAATAAAATGAATAAAAAAAATAAAGTTTAAAAAAATTATAATTATTATTTGTATTGTTTGAATTAAATGAATTTTGTTTATTTAATAAAATGAATAAAAAAAATAAAGTTGTAAGTGATGCATAAATAACACCTATTGTATGAAGAAGCGGGTTCATGTGAAAGGCTAAAGCTCTTATGCCCAAAACTTGTGTATATGGAGTATAGTGGTTATATGGCTAATCATTTCTCATTTGACGTAAAATCCTTGAAGAAAGCTGTGATTGAAGTCAAATTCTGGCAATTCACAAATGAGTTAAAGGATGACATCCTTTGCGACACCATGTGTGAGTTGTTTGCTCAAGTTCCTCACTTGGAATATTTGTCGATCAACTGGGATTTCTTTATGTTAAATTCCTATCTCTTTCTTCATGATTCGTTGACACCTATATACGTGGTTTGATCTTTGAAATTACTTGAGAATTGTTCTTTTCTATTTTAGTACTATAATTATGCCTATTAATAATTACTAAAACGTTCATCCAAGACTGTGTTGAGAATAAGATTAAGCATGCCCAACTAAATAAATTATGCTTTAAGTTATGTTATGTTATGCTTACTAATTATTGGTTTTACCATGAATAGTTATTCTAAAACTTTGTTTCCTGTCATAGGCAATTGAACATTTCGATCTTAAGGATTTTTTCCCGCCTCTTCCTAATTTGAAGACGTTGGAGATTGAACTTACGTGGTGGTCTACAGAGGAATTCATCTATCTTCTCCGGTGTTCACCGAATCTTGAGTCTCTCCATATAATCATTATTGGGGATGAGGTATTCTTCGTCATCTCAGATTATAGATAATTTTCTGTAAAATATTTTTGAAGCTTCATGGATTAAGTTTGTACTTTTTATTCTTTGCATACACATATAAACAAGTATATAAAATCTTAGATAGGCTAAAGATATAGATTTCTAAAGCGGGTAAAATTTTTGGATGTGCCAAAACGGCTGGGGTCTAGTGGCCTATTATAAGCATTTTGTCTGACTTTAAAACTGCACAACTAATATTCTTGGGCTATATGTTTGCTGTGTAAGTAGAGGTGGAAATTGTACTTGATTTGGTTTTATGAATTGTATGTAATGGGTCAATTTAGTGTAAGAAAATACATTAGCTTAAGTGGAAACTGTTGGGTCTGTTAAAACCCAAACTCCTTAATCCAGGATTTGAACATAAAATATCCTAAGTGTTTCATAACCGAGAACACCAAACAAGTCACTGAATGCATAGCTGTTCAGTGAGTCATCCTCAAGACGCTCAGGGCGAATCTATGAAGAAAGGTTCACCATTCAGTGAGGCGGTTCTCAGTTAATGATACCTGAGCCAAAGAAGAGGATGATGGACTCAGTGAGGGATGACAATAACTCACTGAGTTCCATAACTCCTCACCAACTAAGATCACTGAGTGAACAAAGACTGAAGTAAAGGCGGGATTAGGCGGGATAAGTTTGAATAGATAAGGGATGGTCCTTATCATGCAAAGATCAACTTTTCCTGAATGAGTATAATACCAAGAACTGTGTCAACACTGAAGACCAAAAAGCATCCTTGTCCTTTACTACTTATAGACAATTGTAACAGGGACAAAATACCTATGTATTTTGTCCAATGTAAGATGATTTAATATTGTCTTGTAGTCTTTATCCATTAGGTAAGTGTTAGAAATTACTTGTGTATAAATAGAGAATAAGTGAGAGAGGTAAAGATTACGTTTGTGCACTTAATGCTTAGACATTCACAAACCAAATCTTTACTCTCTCCAAAGAACAACACAATCCCTGAGTTAGCTCAGCAGGATCTTAGTTGTCACTCAAACTTAGTTTGGGTTTAGTGAGGAGTACACCATACTTGTCATTTCAATCCCAAGTGTTGTTCCGTAAACACTTGGGTATAATTCTTTTGATTAATTTCTAATAAAGAATTAAACGTTGAAAAACTTTGTGTCTTATCTTTTATGTTTATTTGCTTTTATAATTAATCAATACTTTGCTATAACATGGCACTTGCTTAGATTAACTTTGTAGTTAACCTTAACTAAGTAAAAGGGTCCAACAGAAACTCGTCAAATGGGTTGAACATGTTGAAAGCTGCACCAAAATATGTTCATGTGCTTATTGCTTAATACCTCCCAAATGAATTGTTACTGGAGTGATCTAAATATATTTATCCTCTGCAAGCTTCAACAACTTCATTTAGCATAATTAGATCAATATAATACCCTTTTCAAGAATGCCAAAAACATTATTTTAAGGATTCAAATCAAGCTGCTACCTGGTGTATTGTTTGTAGTGCTTGGTATAGGAAATGTAGTCACTTGGATCTGCTTGTCTTTTTGTATTTTGGTTCTGTGATTATAGGTTGTGCTTGGCTTCTCTACTTTGTTGCAATAGTTGCTCTAGTTATAGAATTCGAGTTAGTTGTATTGCTGACACTTGGTTTGAGGTAGAGTTTCCTGTTTTTGTCATAGAATATAGTTGTATGATTTTGGAATTGTTTTCTCTTTGATTGCAGTCTTAAGGTTGTAATTTGTTATATGTTGGTGATAATGTTAGTTAGCCTTTCACCAAAAGAAGGATTTAAATGAAGTTGAAATAATTTATGATTTTTTTATGATGTAGAATTTCTACGATGTTGAAGAGTTCGTTCAGGATTTAGAAAAAGTTAAAACAAGAACCTTGACACTTCACCTGAAAACGGTCGAGTTACTAGAATTTAGTGGAGGAAAGGTGCCCTTAGCTTTTGCCCGATTCTTACTTGAGCATGGAAATGGATTGGAGGAAATGGTTTTCAGTTGGAGTAACAAAGACAAATACCATACACAGTCAATGATTACTATGAATGAAGTGTCAAATTTCTACAAGGCTTCTTCGTATGTCAAAGTGATTAATGTTCTGAAGGAATCTTCTGAAAAGTGATACAAGCGACTCTTCTGAAAGTGATGCAAGCGACTCTTCTAAAAGTAAAAACTAAAAATGTAAGTTAATACCATCTTATTTGGATATAATGTGTTCGTTTTCATGTTTAAGGTCTTCTCTCATTGGCTCTTATGGGCCTGATGTTTATTTTATGATGATGGGATGAGAGGAATGGAATTGTAGTTTCCAAATAGACTTGTTTGATTTTAGAGCACTAGGAACAGAGATGTAGCCTAGAATGGGAGAATGGTTTAGTATGGGAAGAAATACCATACTAATTTTGTATTGTAGAACTTATTTTGAAATGTAATGCAAGAAAATTCCAAACGGCAGAAAGATAATTGGAATCCAAATTGGGAGACATTTTGTGAGTTGTTAAAATTAAAAGAGTACTATCGGTGAGGCTTAGTGGGTCTCGAGCAATTCAAGCGTCTTCTCGTTTGTTAAAATTACCCAAACATAATGTTGAAATTAAGTTGTTTCGAGCTCTTGCTTATGGACCATTTGAAGTTTAATCCCACATAGGCTGAATAAAGAACCTTTTGCTGGCTAATATATATACCATAGTGTGTGTGCCTCATATATCTCTAGATAAGTATATGTCATCGGGCATCTATCAACCATTAGTTAGAAATAACTAGTGAGTAGCTTGAAGCTCGCAAATATATATGAATCTAAAATTTTAAAATCCACTTCTTTTTATACTAAACATCATCGTTGGTGAAGAATTTCAAAATCGAGCTTGGCCAACAGTAAGTCAAAACTTAATTGGTGTGATCAAATTATTACTCCCTCCGATCCAACTTTTAAAATCCACTTCCTTTTATAGTTCTCGAAGAAATACTATTATTGATTTTGTATTGTAGGACATGTTTTGAAATGTAATGCAAGAAAATTCCAAACGGCAAAAGACAATTGGAATAAAAAATGGGAGACCAGACCAAACAGAAAGATACACAAATTGTGATAACCCAAGGATGAAGTAACACGCATACAAACAAAAAAATAATGAATAATTAAGAAGCTCGATCAACTACCTACTCAAATAATCTGATGGGTCATTTCTTAGGACCAAAGGAACATGATACCAATAAGTCGAAACAACCACCATGCATGCATGTACTACTTGTTATTATTGGCTTGTGAAATTATATCTATTGTACGTCAAACAGCGAGGTTAATTATTTAATACTATATATTTTATTTTGTTAGCACTTGTACAACTAAGTTGTACCATGCATGTTCAAGTGCTAATTATGTATATATGATATCGTCAATATATTAATTAATTGTTCAGGTTGGAGGTTAACATATTAACGTGATCTATGCAAAGTACCTTTTATTTCCTAATATGACGTGGCATGTATATCATTGTTATAGAATGAATTTCGTGTATATAATATAGCACTTAGACTTAAAGAGAAAAGCTACCATCATTATTTTTCCTATCTTGTGGGCTTTTATCTTTATGAAAAAGGTTAATCGTGATTCATGACCACTTCTCAACCCTAGCTAGCTATTTGATCACATGACATCAACGTACTGCACAAGTAATTATACGTAACAACAACTCTCTTAAGTATTAATGCAAAGTAGATCGAGAATGGCGGTTAATATCACCATGGTTGAAATCCCGGCCTGTTTTTCATATGGAGGCTAGGGGATTCAAGAAAACAATTTCAATATGTTGTGTGATGGCAAAAACAAAATGAAACTAATGAAACGTACGTATGTTTATTGATAAGGGCTCGATCTCTCTCCATATTTTACATATCTTGTGTATATGACGTGTGTTTGTGCAAGAGATGATTGGTTAATTTCTTGTATCGCGCGTGTTAAAAGCCGTTGTATTCAGGCTAGGACGATTTTCTTCTAATTTTTGATTGCCAAGATGAATAAACCAGACTTAAGATTATTTAAACGTAAAATAAGAGGTGTTAATAAAGTGATGGCTATGTTTGACAAAAATAGCTGTGAGTAGCAGTTAGCTGTGAGCTGTAGCTACAACTCACTACTCATCGCTCACAGCTTCTTAAAGAAACATTGAAAAAAAGAGTTTTCCTAAAAAATAGAAAAGCTCACCGCTCTTTTGTCAAACGAACACTAAAAATCAAAAAGCTCATTGTTCACCGCTCCAAAAAACTATGCGCTAAACATAGCCTAAGAAGCACTAGGAGTCAAAAGCGGGAAGGAGCAATATGATTGCTGCTTTCCCATTTTGAGCACTTGTATGATCACATATATATATACACGCAATCTTCATTCCTTAGCCCTTGTAAACTTGCTCAAATGTCTCAAATCAGTGAGAAATCACCTCAACACTGCGCCAAAAAGAGACTTGTAAACATAAGCAATCTTCAGAAGAAGCTATTCTTGACCTTCACCACATTCTGCTCATCACTCCTACTACTTATACTGATTGTATGGTTCATCCTCCGTCCAACCAAACCACAATTCTCCCTGAAAGAAGCTGATATTTACCAGCTTGTCGTCTCGGGAACTCACCTTCTCAACTCATCCATTCAGTTAACTCTTCTCTCCGCAAATCCAAACCAGAAAGTTGGCATTTACTATGATGACATTCAAGTTTACGCGTCCTACAGGTCCCAACAGATCACTCTTTATTCGTCGCTACCTCCTTTTTATCAAGACCATAAGGATACCAATCTTCTATCCACACTTCTTGTTGCCTATGCCCTACCTGTGGCTACTTCTTTCAACTATGATTTGGGTCGTGATCAGATGGCTGGAAGACTGGTGTTGAATATCAAGGCTAACGGACTGCTCCGATGGAAGGTGGGAACTTGGGTCTCTGGAAAGTATAGGTTTAATGTAAATTGTGTGGCACTTTTTTTATTAATTGGTCCATCTGCAGGTCCGTTAACATTTAAGCAAGGGACACAATGCGTAACTACCATTTGATAACTCGGGGTTTATAGTAATTATGAACAGCGGTTTTCGATGGGTTTCAATTCAAATATGTATTGCCATGCATATAGGTAAAATAATCTTTAACTAGGATTTTATATGGGAGGCTAGTTTTAAAAATTTCTAGCTTGGTTATGTATGTAAATGAATACATGGGCACTTACATAGTTTTATATCTTAATGATTCATGCAAAATGTCATCCGTTTACCCGTTTTTTATTAGTCATGATAATCTGTAATTGGTTTGTATATTGTATGTTTTTTATTATTCTTTTGAATTTCCCGACCTAATAATTTAGAAAGATACAAGTATATATATATATATATATATATATATATATATATATATATATATATATATATATATATATATATATATATATATATTGGTCCGGTTTTGAAAACACGTACTGGATACAACTTACGTACTCTCAAGCTGAGAAATGATCATTATTACATACACGTTCCGTTTTAAGATGTTAAAGAAGATGAGCAATGTATGGACAACATCTCTTCCTTCGATACTTATGCCGCAAAAGCCAGAGATATGAATGAATGTCAAAATTAAGGATGTGAAAAAGCTACAAAGCTTTTTGTAGTTGTAAGTAATTGTAAAGCCAATGAATTTCAACAAAACATGTACATATCAGAAAGGGTATGTACGTTGTCCACTTATTTTTCTTTTCTTTTTGTGGTGGGGCGTTTTTTCATTAGACAAGTCTTGCATGTGATAGCCAATAATGACCCAAGACATTGACATGCTCAACTAAAGGTGTAATTTGTTTCACTAACATAATTTTTTGCATGAATTTGACTATCGCATGTTTTTTTTTTTTTTTTTTTTTTTTTTCCTGAAATGGTGAACTTGTATTGATAAATCAGCAACTTACAAATATCATTCAAACAGCTATAATGAACATGCTCATATAGCTTGATACAAATAAAAGTAATACTATTCAAGAATTACATTCAGGAAATACAACTGATTCAAAGCTCACCATTCTTCTAGATATAGCATACTCATATGCTATCACCTAGGCAACCATGGAGAAATATCCAATCCTTAACTACATTTCCACCAGACAAACACCCTTCCTGATCTCCATTATAGCCCATATAAAGAAAATCAGAGGCTCTTGTCCAGGGCATCATTAAGGAAAGAATCAAAACTCTTGTTCCAATGGGTCTCAAATGCTAAGAGCTACATTTCCCATAACAGGCATCACTCATAAGCATAGAGTTGCCCATGGATACATCCCACCTTGACTACATTTCCCAAACTAAAGATCTCCCAAACTCCACACCTGAAAGAACTTTAGATTGGGCATCATCAGGTTGGCACTCCACCATAGTTTACTGGAAACCTACTTTATGTGAACTGTGTACTAGGCTGTATTGGACAGAGCAATAAACTCAGCATTAGTTGCTGCTCCAGCACCCCTAAAATGAGATTAATGGATATCCAAACACCCTTTCCTCAGCCACAAGTTACAAGGCCCTCAGACATGCCATCAAGGAATAGAGAATGTCTACTATTCCTTGACCCAAACACCCTTTAAAGTACTGTTACATTGAAACTGCACCTAGCACCTTACCACATTCATATCTACATTCCACTGCTTTGCAATTCTCATCACTTGAACTGTTCTTTTGACTTTTAAACACTTAAGTTGCAGTTTAACATTGCTTTCAATAATCTTCAATAGGCTTCTTTTATCAATTTCATTCCCAGTGAAAATTCTTGCATTCCTCTCCTTCCAAATATGATATACCACTGTAGCCAACACTATTCTCTTTAACACACTCCCAATTGAATTATTACATGTACCTTTTGAATACTGATCAATTACAACTTCCCATGTGTTAGATAGCCAGCTGCATTCCATTCTAGCTTTAAATTCAACCCAAACTGTCTTAGAGTATTCACATTCAAAAAACAAATGACTATGGGAGTCATTAACCATCTTGCATAGGGGCATTTCATATTAGTATCATTGTTCCATTTCATCACCCTATCTTGAGTTTGAAGCCTGCCTTTAATAGCCATCCACAATATAAATGTCATCCTTGGGTTGCACTGAGAGAACCATACAACTTTATTCCACTTGACTTTTGCACCATTTAGACTTATCTGCTCCCATGCTTTTCTAGAAGAGAACTCAGTTAGGCTACCATCAACACCTTTCCACATACATATATCCTTCTTTTGATCATTTAACTGTGGAACTTTAAGATTTTCCAATCCAGGATACTGTAACAACCAGTCAGCAGGCCATTTCCATTTGTTACTGGAAATCATATCACTTACTGTTACATTCATATCTAATCTTGCATTGTGTATACTTCTGGTTGATATAATCTCTTCCAATACTCCCATATTGCTCCATAAATCATACCACATGCTAGTCTGCTTCCCATCACCAATTATTTTACATATATTTGGTCTAATCATATGCCTTAAATCGAGAAGAGACTTCCACATCCAGCTATCATTATACTCTTTATTCACTTGCCAAATGCTTTTTCCCTTTAACTTCACAGCATGTACCCATTTCACCCACAAAGTCTCTTTCCCTGTTGCAATATTCCACATATTTTTAAACATTAATGCTACATTCCATTCACTTAACAACCTCAATCCTAACCCACCCTGGCTTTTAGGTTTACATACATCTTTTCATGCTATCTTGGCCTTTCCTTTCTTCAGTTCACCCTTACACCATAGAAAACCTTTAAGAACCTTGTCAATATCATTTACAGTGGTCTTGGGAAGAAGAAATACAGCAGCCCAGTACACATTAAGGGTTGACAAGACAGATGCAATTAATTGTAACCTTCCGGCATAAGAAAGGTATTTGTTCTTCCAATCTTCAACTCTATGCTTTATTTTATCAACCAATTGTTTACATTCTTTAGCTCCCAACTTTTTAGTTATCAAAGGTACCCCCAGATACTTCATTGGAAGTTTGCCAACTTTAAAAGGAAGTATTTGCAGGATACTATTCATCACTTCATCTTTCACATTGCCAAAAAAGATGGTGCTTTTGGCCATATTTGGAAGCAGTCCTGACATGTTACTAAATTCAACCAGAGATTCTTTCACCACAGTCACGGATTCAACATCACCATTACATACTACAAGTAGGTCATCTGCAAAACACAGATGGGTTAACTTGAGTTCCTTGCAGCCCATATGATACTTGAAATTCCCATTTTGCTGTGCATTTTTAGACATCAACAGGGTAAAAACCTCCATTACCAATGTGAAAAGGTAAGGTGATATAGGATCACCCTGCCTTAGACCCCTGCCACTAGCAAAGTAACCTTTCCTTTCTCCATTTATACACACAGAAAACTTGGCTATTGAGACACAAACCATTAGCCATTTAATCATCTTCTCATGAAAGCCAAAGTGTACCAAAATTTGCTCAAGAAACTTCCAATCCACTGTATCATATGCCTTAGCTATATCAATTTTCATACAACACCTTCTTGGGCCACTTTTCCTATCATAACCTTTTAAAAGCTCTTGGGTTATTAGAATATTATCTTGGATAGCTCTTCCTTGAATGAAGGCACTTTGATTAAGATTGACAAGTTTTTAAAGCCCAAATTTTATTTTCTCAGTAAGTATCTTGCTAATACACTTGTATATAACATTACAACAAGCTATTGGCCTGAAATCAGCAACTCTTTTTGGGTTATTTACTTTAGGCACCATAGACAACAAGGTTGCATTCATTTCACCTAAAAGCTTTCCTGTTTGAAAAAATTCTCTAACTGCTAGACATACCTCTTTTCCCACCACAGACCAAGCTTTTTTAGAAAGTAGATGTATACCCATCCGGCCCTGGAGCTTTATTCCCATCAATATCAAACATTGCTATTTGCACTTCTTTGTCAGTCACTTCTCTTACCATTTCTGCAGCTTCATCAATGTTGAGAGTTATACCAAACAGCCCATTAAGTTCCCATTCATCATTAGAATTGTTCCTAGCTCCAATAAAACTTTGAAAATGTTTAACAAATTGATCCTCCATTGACTTACCTTCATATCTATTTCCCATATCATCACAAATATTTAAAATTCTGTTAGCTTGTTTTCTACACTTAAGCAATTTATGAAAATACTCATTGTTTCTGTCCCCTTTACTCATCCAATCCACATTAGCTTGTTGAAAAAGGAACTCTTCTTCATCATTAACGGCAGAATTGTAATCATTAAGTGCTTCAATCTCACACTTTTTATAGACTTCACAATAAGGGTTATTGTCAAGTTTACATTGAGCAATCTTCAATTTTTCTCTGCATTCCTTTACTCTTACAAATAAGTTCCCATTTTTCCAATTCAATTTGTTCATTTTACTCTTTAAATTCTTCATCTTCATCACCAATCTATACATTCTGCACCCATGAACCTCTTTCTTCCATTCACTCTCCACTGTTGGCAGAAACTCCTCTTTGTTAGTAACATAGTTGGAAAATCTGAAAGGTTTGATCTTCTTCATAAAACATTGTGGAAAGCTGACTTTAACTGGGCTGTGATCAGATACTAAGTATGGAAGAAATTCAGCACTTGCATTTGGGAATGCTTCTAAGAAATCCTCATTAATCATAGCTCTATCAAGCTTCTTCAAAACACTATTTTGTGGGTTTAATGGAGATTTAATCCAAGTATAAAATAATCCAGAACTGCACAAATCCACCAATTCAGCTTCATTCACACAATCAATAAGGTCTTGCATATCTTGATTAATAACTGAGCTCCCATTAGAATGTTCCCCAGCCTTCATAGTGACATTGAAATCTCCCATTACAAGCCATGGCCATCCAGAAGTAACACATTTATCTCTCACAATCTCCCTCCAAGCCTCTTTTCTTTCTCTACCTGTATTTTTAGCATACACAAAACTGCAATACACTTTGACTTTACTAGGAATGGTTTCAATCAAGCATAACATTGTTTGTTTTGAACTATGTAACACCATCAAATTCACCACTTCACTATTCCATCCTACTAGAATTCTACACCCATTCATACTGTTATCCAGATTAGATGCCCAACTCCAACCCCCAAAGGCTCTCTCACAAACTTTTTGAAGGTTCTGTGGCTTAACATGAGTTTCAAGAACAACACAAACTTGAATACTATCCTCTATTAATACTTTCTTAACTTCTTTTTGTTTTTTTAGTTTATTCATACTCCTAATATTCCATGCTACTATTTTAAAATCCATAAAAATAGAAAATTGTACTATTAACTATCCATTATTCAAAGAAGAATCAGTTCAAAGTATTCTTACTCAGACCTATGATAGTGTCAGCAGCCATTGTCTGAGCCATACCATTCCTTTCCTCTAATACATCTTCACTATTCTTATTAGCCTCCTCCTGTTCCTTGAGCCTATCAATCTCCCATTGCTCATTAAAATACTTCCTCATATCTTTTGTCCAATCTTTTGCTTCAGTACATGTTGGTTGCATTTTCTTGTTAAGGAATACATCAACCACCTGCCTATCTTTTAACATTCTTAATTCATCATTATCATCTTCCACTAAGGAGTTTAGAGCTTCAAATTGGTTGCTATTCTTATTAGGAGTCTTAGAATTACTATTGTTTGTCTTGCTTCCAGATGGCTTACTAGTTGCATGCTCTGTACCAATGCTCATTTCCCCAATACTTGTTGTGTTCTTCCTCTTATCAACTCTAGCATTCTTCTCTCTATATTCCTGTCTATAAGCATTTCTATAATTTTGCACATTTCTCTTTTGTTGTTGCCACCCTCCTTCTCTATTCTGCTTACCTTCACCTTCTTTACCATTTTTAACTTCATTCATTCTTTTAGCCTGTTCCTCAGCGTCAGCTTTTGCCTTAATCTCCTCCATAGTTCTAGGCCTCTTAGTACATTTTTCTAAACTATGACCAAACACCTTACAGTGCATACATCCTTCAGGTATCCAGTCATACATCACCTTAACCATCTTTGTTCCTCTTACAGTTTTCACCTTATCAGTGTATTCAATTTTGACCTCTGTTTTCAAAGCTTTACTAGCATCCAATTCCACTAGCACTCTAGCATAATCTGTTCTTCCAACACCATTTTGACACACTCTGGCTGTCATCTCATCCATCATCATTGGTTCCCTAAACAGCTAGCTAAAGCACTAATTCCTTCAATACTCCAAGCTTCCATTGGAATACTCATAAGCTTCACCCAAACTGGTAACTTGCTACGTTCTATCTTCTTCATGCCTATTTCAGGGTTCCACTTCAACAAGAACAAAGGTCTATTATTAACCATCCATGGCCCCTTATCTAAGACATATTGCATTCCTTCCACATCCTTAAATTTGAACAAATTCATACCACTTTCATTCACAATCAACTCCCTGAAACCAAATTTCCCCCACATTCTTCTAATATGGTATTTGAGTTACTGTAAAAAAGTGTTTGAAAGGTCTGAATCCAAATCATATAAATTAAAGTTGTTTGTTTTTATCTAGTAAAATGTTTAAATGATGTCAAATTTGCAATTTAAGTATGAAAAACATTGCATTTATTTTTAAAAAAAAACTCACAACAATATCAATCATATATTTATGTCATATCGATAAATGTGTGTAAATGTTATTATACATATATGTGTATTAAAGTCGCAAATTTGTAACCTTTTCATTACATTTTTACAATAAAGAATAAAAAAAAAAAAAAAAAAAAAAAAAAAAAAAAAAAAAGTCTATGTATATATAATATTAAGTAAAATAAAATAAATGGTATAATTATATAACGAAAAAGCAAAATTATAAGAGATAAACATAAATAGAAACAAAAATATAAGCCACTAAGAGACAATATGATACTCTTTCTACCTCTTAATGAGTAAGACCAAATACATCTTATCGCCTTTTACAAAAAATGAAAAAACAAACACCCTAATCCCTTACCGCCTTTTTACCGAATCAGATGTAAGAGGCAGTTAGATATATTTTTTGGAAAACAAACACCCCCTAATATGCATGATATGATATAGAGATTTTCAGTATTCACATAGAATAACCAACTTATAGCAATTACTACATAGAAAGAATCACACTGCAGTACTAATTGGTTTATCCATGAATTAAACAAGGATATTATATTATAGGTGATGAAGAAATTCAATAATGTCAAGATATATATGAACCGTGAAGAACTCAACTAGCTCAATGCAACACATCACTAGTTAGTGCGTTATCTATCATGATATATTGGAGCTCACTTTACACACAAATGATGTGTGTGGGATAGTCGTAAGAACTACGTACTCTTACACATGTATAAGTTAACCAAATATGAATTGCTACTAATTTGCTTTTATTATTGTTGCTCGATGTAATAATGCCAGTCCCCATCAAATACACTGCGTTCCATTTGCACAACCATCATTTACTAATTGATAAGGCAAAATCGTACATCTTGACCATAATAAACAAATTTCTTAAGAAACAAACTATTAATTAGTGTTGTTACAAGCTCTTGGTCACCCAAACTTAACTTGGGTGAGTTAGTTTTAGTGTTTTTCGTATGGAGGGTGTGTTAGCTCTTGTCACTTTGTTAGCTGCCACTATATATGCTAATAGAAAAAGATAACATCAACCGCACTTATTACTATTATTGTTATCCTACATATCATAGTAGTAAATGGAGGAGAGCAAAAAGTATTGAGAGTGAGTATTACCAAAGGTATCTCTCGTTTAGCACCATTTTAGATTTCAGAGATTTATGGTGTGTTTACCTTATAAAAAGGTTTTAAGCATGTATTGGTTTGAAAATGAGAGAAAAAGTTTAAATGCGGGTTGAAGAAAATAATATATGATCTAAAACTTATTTTTGTATAAAAAGAAAAGTTAAAGGAAAAAGATGAAAGCTTGGACATGATATAAATGAGACGAGATAACTTATAAACTATTAAACATCGACTCATTAAATACTTGAAATAACTTAATGTAAACGAGTTGAGCATGGGCTTAAGCCTTTTGATGAGTAATTGTGTCAAGTTCAAGCCTTGAAATACTAAGTTGTAAAACAAGCAAGCCTTATCGATTTAAGACTAAATAGGAGGCAAGATCACCATTAAAAAAGTTACAAATACTCACAAGTAAACATAATTATACTTTATACTTACTTTTTTTTTTAATTATAATTCAATACCTAAGCATTTATCCTTCGTTTCACTCTTTATAGCACCGTAAAATACACTTGTGCACTTGTACATGCACATAAAACACACGGCAGGTTTTTCTTAAAGCATTGTCAGACCTCGTCTACAATCTCCAAAAGACCTAAATTACATACATACATAGCCTGCCGACAAGTACCAAAGGACAAGCCGAGTTCAAGCTTGAAATATAGTGTTCCACCGAGCAAAAGGAAGGTTTCATGCCTAAATTTGTTGTTTTGGAAACTTAATGGGCCCAAAATTGTCCATGAATCGAAGATAGTCAAACTTAAATATTCTTTCTTCTTCTTCTTCTGGCAAACATTAAACAATAATAACAATGATAGTGTAAGGTATCAAAAGGTTTGTTACAGCTGAGTTATAGCACCGTCACATTCGCTTTTACCTTATAGCAATCTTATAACACAATACCAAGAAAACACTCACTCTCCTATAACAAAGTATATATTCTATGTCACACCGTTTTTATATATTTTATAATAATAAAAAAAAGCTAATTGCACGAAAATGTATCTAACTTGTCACTTTTTGTAGTTTTGTGTAGCCTACTATTTTCTTTGTAGTTCCATAT
The DNA here is from genome assembly GCA_030686995.1 of Artemisia argyi. Classification (NCBI taxonomy): domain Eukaryota; kingdom Viridiplantae; phylum Streptophyta; class Magnoliopsida; order Asterales; family Asteraceae; genus Artemisia; species Artemisia argyi. The sequence continues at coordinate 134,275,434 of CM060709.1, read as the reverse complement.
ACCCAACTTTTAAATTCAGTCTGTTCCGTGTATCAATTAACCTTCTAAACAAGTAACAGGCGATTATTTTTATTTTACAAAATTTTTAATATTACACAATATCCACCTATGCTTCTATGTCATCTTTTTATGTCACATGACCATTCTAAAATCAGTATCCACCTATGCTTCTATGTCATCTTTTTTTTTTTATATATATATTACACAATATCCGCCTATTCTTCTATTTCATTTTTCAAAATCTGTGTTAATTTTGGGATTTTATTTGGGGTGTAATTTTGGATTGTATTTATATTTTTGGATTTTGTTTAGAAAGAGACAAATTCGATTTGCTTCATGAAGGGTTCACCAATGAATTTGATTTGTTAACTATTGATGTTGCTGGCGTGTTTAATGTGTGTGTTCTTGGTGATTTGTTTAGAGAGAGGGAGGGTGTTTGGATATTGGTTTTAGAATGGTCATGTGGCATAAAAAAGATGACAGAGAAGCATAGGTGGATATTGTGTAATATAAAAAATCTTAATCACCTGTTACTTGTTTAGAAGGTCACCCGATACACGGAATATACTGAATTCAAAATTTAAGTACATTGAACTAAAAAAAGAAAAAGAAAAGTATGCTACACAAAACTACAAAAAGTGGCAAGTTAGATATATTTTTGTGCAATTAGCCCATAATAATAATAATAATAATAATAATAATAATAATAATAATAATAAAGAAAAAAAAAGAACCGTAGCGTGCCTTTATAACCATGGTGGGAGGCGGATAGCACACCCACTGGTATGTTGATGGCGCTGTCAAAGGTGTATCACAAGTCCGATGCAGTGTACCAAGTACAGTAAAACCTTTATAAATTAATAATGTTGGGATCGAGATATTTTATTAATTTAACGAGATATTATTATATCGATAAATTAATAATTTATTAATTTAAAAAGGTTTTACATATAACATTTAAATTTTCAAGTCTAATATAATATTGAAAAACAAGTTCCAATTAACATTTTATAAATCACATTCACACTTTATTAACAAGAAAACAACGCACCAACTCTTTAATTCAATAAAGAGATTGTAAGATAAACTCAATATATAATTGAAGTTCAACAAAAAATAAGTGACTATGAATTTATTTTTTACTAAAAAAGAGCAAGACTTGGATCAACTGGTTAACACCTTAGCTTGTCTCTGGAGACAGAGGTCAAGGGTTCGATCCCCACCCTTGTAAGGCCGAAGGTCCTTTCTACATTTGGTAGAACCGGAAGCAGCCTCTCTACCTTATGTAGAGGTAAAGCTATCTACGTCTCAACCTCCCATATACACCGTGGAAGACGGTATTGAGACCCAAATATATTAGGAGTTACTTTACTTTTTTTTTATTAATCTTAGGATTTTAAAGTGTATCTCTCACACACACATATATATACATATATATGGAATTTTAAGTAATTATTAATTTATTATTTCGTTGAGACTAATATATATACAGTGAGGTTTTAAAAAACTTATTATCTTATTATTTTATCGATTGATGTCCAAATTTGTACTGGTCCCAAGTTGAGACTGAACAAATTATTAATTTTATCAAGGTTATTAATTTAGCGAGTATTAATTTATAGGGGTTTTACTGTACTTGAAAAGTAATTTTAGAGATTTGCTAAATCTAAATTTGATTTTAGACAACTTACTGTATTTAAACCAAACCATTAATAATTACTAACAACTACCTAAACTTACTGGTATACAAATACAGTTAATATTCTTCATTAGTCATATCATATTAATGATTCAAAAGTGTGAAATTAGTTGATTGAGGTGAACAAGAGCCCTAAAACTATTTTTAGCATTTCACAACACAAGTCTTAGATATTTCCTCAAGCTAGTTAACTCCAAAGCAAAGCAAAGATATTGAGAAAAAAGACATTTAACTACTCCATATTACTTTTTCTATATATTGAATAAATAATATAAAATTCAATCAAAGATAGAACAATTCAGCGGTCTACTATACATAACCCACATGGTTATTTGTTACTAATTATATTATTTTGTTTGGTATATTAAATTTAAACCTAAGAGCATCTACAATGGGGGAGATTTTTAAAAGACTTTTTACTATTTAAAAAAGATATTTGAGCCATTTGAAGCATTAGACTAAAGACTTGACAATGACTTTTTGAACAAAGACTTTTAAAACACCAAGTCTTTGACAAAAAAAACACAAAGCTATTAACAATAAATGAGGTATGCATTAATTGTGGAAGAAAGCATTAAATGCATCAAGTCTTTATGACTTGGTGCCATTGCTCATGCTCTAACAAAGTTGACTTTGCGGTCGAAATTCCAACCAAATGATTGAAAATAACGATTTTGATGTCCTTAATAAGCAGTTTCGTGAATGCGATCCTAATAAACTGACTACGTAAAGATTCACTGTGTTTTTTTTGGGTATACATACTTTAGAGGGCTAAAGATAATCGTAAAAAATCAAAGACAAAAACACAAACACACACGGACATATGGCATGCTTGCTCCATACATCGTGTTCTTACAAGTCAAGTCATTTAACGAACCAAAGTTTTTATTTTACTTATAATGGTACCTTAACGACATATTTGTTGCGAGATGTTATATGCAAGGATTGCGAAAAATGGAAAATAAACATATGCCAACATCTTTATTGATTAAATTAGAATAAGCACAATATCAAAATTTTCATTTTTAAAGTCAATGAACTCTTGAATGAGTTTAACAAAGAAGCTTTTGCTTTGTGAAATGTTTAAATCTTGTGAATGGGTGGCTTTAATTCTCTATTTACATTCTAGCTTCTGATCGATCATCAACGTGTAATTTCTAATACCTACTCTTTGTCCAAGCTCTTTAAACTTGGGAGAAGAAAAAGTGACTAAATATATCGATAAAGTGATATAAGAAAAGAAGTGAAGGAATGTAACTGAAAATCTGAAAATATAAGTTTGCTAACTTTCTTGTATTTGATTTTATTTGTTAGTAACAGAAATTTAAAGTTTGCATTATCATTTTTGCTACGTGATGATAGTTGACATTAAACATATGGTTTAATGATGCTATATAGTCGTATGTCAACTTGGAATAAGGAAAAAAGAAAAGGATAACATAAAGTAAGTGGGTTAGTCCCAAAATACTAAACAAAGATTTAAAACGAGATATAATGGTGGCTAACGTGTCACCGGTGTTAATCATCATGACGCGTGGTCGTGACTCCCTTTACACCCCCCTTACCCAATCGTGCACCAACGCTCATTTTTTGCAGTTGCTTGTTAGTGCATATCACTTTTTGTGAAGCACTTATTTAGGAGTATTATTATTATTTTTTATTTTATTTTATTTTATTTATTTATTTATTTATTTATTTATTTTTTGTGTTTTTTAAGATATGTTTGTATAAAGTGAAAATTTTTTTATTAAATTTGTTTGGCGATGACCAGTGTACCTATTTGATGGTGGATTTGGTCGTGCTGTGAATGCTAATGTAACGCTTACATGAAGATAACGGGTTTTGGTTATAACCAGTAATTAACTATAGTCTAAGGATCCAATTGTTTGTTCCGTGTGTCGGGCTAAGGTTAGGTAACGATGCCCACTTTGGTCTGATTATCAATCAATCAATCAAAGTAATCCCTTACACATGTTGAAAAAGAAAAATACATGTTTGATACTATTTGAATTCTGTATTTATTATTATTCCATCAAATTCACACGTACACACATGTAATTGCATTCAGCTTTAATTTGTATAATGGAAATCAAAATGAGTAAGAATCATCAAAGTTAAAACCAAAATCACGAAAGTGGATTGATCCATCTATTTGGTAAACTCCATAACCCAGGTATTGAGAGCACAACAAGCTTTGCGGAAGCCAGTGAATCCGGCACCCTTTGCCAATGCCTCAAATTCCTTTTCGGTCCTCTCTTTGCCTCCCGGGTTGTGAGCCAACATGATCACGTCTATGTGTACCACGTTTTGGGTCGCTAGGCTCGTGTCAGGTGTCTCTGGAAGAATGCATTCCGCGACTATCACTTTCCCATTGTCGGGGAGTGCTTTGTAACAGTTCTTTAAGAATTTCAAGCAATGTGCGTCACTCCAGTCATGACAGATCCACTGTAATATATATACGTACAAGTAATTTAATTTGACTTGTCTCAAAACAAATGGTTCTTTTAGAAAGTAAAAAAAAAAAAAAAAAAAAAAAAAAAAAAAGACCTTCATGAAAATGGCATCTCCTTTTGGCACGCTTTCAAACATGTCTCCACCAACATGCTCAATACCTAGATATATTTTCAATTCGTTTAGTTAAATATAATGCATGTTGTTTAGGTTGATTAACCAACAATAATTAATACTGAAAAATTAATATACATACCAGGATAGGTAGTGGCATCTTGGATGACGTGAGGCAAATCAAAATTGATACCCTTGACGGAAGGGTGTTTAGAAACAATCATATTGAGGCTGGCACCGGTACCACCACCAACGTCGACGAGGGTGTTGAGGTTGTTGAAACCATCATAGATGTCCAAGATCTTCTTCATGGTCATGGTGGAGTGATTGAACATGCCAGCGTTAAATACTTTGTTGAATCTGTCATCTATTCCATGATACTCAAAAGCAGTCATTCCATACGCCTTGTTGAATGGGATTCCTCCATCCAACACTGCATCTTTCAAATGGTACCTAATCATATTTACATATATGTTAATTAGTTGCCATTTTTACTATGCATGCATGTGTTTTGTTGCATTAATTTAAGCTAATGAATTAGGTTAACCAATATATAAATCACACTTGGTAATTAAGTTGATGTTTCTCTAGCAAAATTTGGAATTATTTGCTAAGCTAGTTCCATATGCCATTCATCCATGATCCATGTATGAGGAGGATGAATCACATGTAGAATTAAGATTTTTCAACTAACAATCAAGAAGAATATGCCCACAACAACGTATACAACTCATTTGTCAAATGTTTTAACTTTTTCTTAGGTAACTATCATTTTCAATCTTTTGTTTGACTAATTCATAGAGTTTTAATCTACAACCACACATACTCAAACCGGAAAATATCCAATCTCACGCTAGAATGGGATATGAGAGAGAAAGAGAGAAAATAATAATAATAATAATAAATAAATAAAGTGAGACACATATGTATGTTTTTTTATTTGCCATGTTTTCCTAATGCTCAAAGTTTTTTTCTTTTTTTTCTCTCTAAAGAGAGATATGTGAATTTTTAAGATCCACTAATCAGAATTTAGTATATATATTTCGAGCAATGCTTTCTAAACATGTGCTAATTGTCCATCTCTGTAATCGCAAGTGGACAAGTTGTTACTCGAACATTTTGGAATCCCCTAGCTAGTAATATATCAAAAAACTGTATGCTTTTCTTAATCAATAATAGAATTATGACCGATTATCTGTCAGACTAAAGAAATTTTTTTTTTTTTTTTTTTTTTTTAAAAAACTTGGCACGGTTCAGTTGAAAAACAAATCATCCATAAAGTTGAAAAAAGTATATTTTATTCTTATAACTAGTTACGAAATAGATAATGAGGTAGACTATATTGTGGGATAAATAATGCGTAATATTATATGGGATATGTTAGTTGTCCATATGTTAGTTGGCATTTTTACTATGTGATCATCAAGTCGTGCAAAGTAAATACTACTACGATCTACGGAGCATTTGTGTATGTTTGACGAAATGGTTTGAGCCGGGATTGAGGCCGAAATGGGAGTTGTGGCTAGGTTGAAACTTATACTAAAAGCTAGAGTTTATATTTTTATAAAATTGCTTGGCAAATTAGTTAAAACTAAATCTTATTAATGTAAAATCACATAATAATACATTAAATTAATTTTAATTTTAGTTATATTTCAAACTTTTATTTTGAAGTCGTGCAAAGCAATTACTACTATACTAGAAAGGTAGCTAGAATAGTTACCAGCTCTCCATAAGGATCTTATCCTGATTCATGAGCAAGAGAGGTGCATTTGAGACACCATCTTCATTCTTAACCAAATATTTACACACTGGTGCCAACCCATAGAGACGTTCACCCTCGTTGAGTTTGCAAGTGAGCACCGAGTAGCTAGCCAAGAGACGGCATATCCTGTCGAGCATAACAGGTGCCTCTGGGTTCTCCACTTTTGGAAGTTGAGCTGCCAGCTCAACAGGGGATACATATGCACCTGGGCCCGCTTTCGCAATTATCTCTAGCAAATCGAGCTCGATGGCGGATTTCAAGACCATGGGCAACACTGATGCACTCGCCAGCTGCATGGCGAATAAGAAAGCTTCCTCATCCTTCTTGGCATCCAACGCTGATGAACCCATTCTAACTTGTATTTACTACTATTTATGAACGCGATAAAAAAGAAAGAATTATTGAATGGATGCGAATGATATGATCCACTATGATTGTCTATATATACACACTTATATTCTTTCACCAACCACTATGCTACACCTCACCCATGGACCCCACCCATCGTGGAAACACTTTTACTTTTCCTTACTTGTATTATTATTTTCTTCTATGGCCGTAGACAAATTAACTTGTAGACTAGTATTTGACTATACAACATTTACCGAATGATCGATTATACTCACATCATTTTATTTGATAATTACATAATTTTGTACAAGCTATATAGCACAACGTACAATACTATAATGCACGGATTGTGGTAAAGTATAAAAAATTATGGTGTGAATATCAACACTCTTACCGAATACAGTAACCTTAATTGGTATTCAAACAATTCCCTTAAACTTTACTAAATCAATTAAGAGTAAATGTCATTTTTCGTCCTTGTGGTTTTTCGGGTCAATCAAAAATCGTCCATGCCGTTAATTTTCTTCGGGTTTGGTCTCCGTGGTTTACAACCCATACGGGTTTGGTCCATTGACCACAAATTCCGTCAGTTGACCGTTAAAATACTTGTTTAATGAGGCAAAATGACAAAAACACCCTTATTCTTATTATTATTATTATTATTATTATTATTAACACAAATATAAACACTTCAACCACTTCCCCATCTTCATCTCCATCATCAAAAATCAAAACCAAAAACTCCAAAATCCATCTTCATCTCCATCTTAATTTCTATCTTATTCAAACACTTCCAATCCAACAAACACACAACAAAAATATTAACACTTCCAAAATCCATCTTCATGTCCATTTTAATCTCTATCTAACATAAACACTTCGTCCTTGGTCCAAAACAAAAAGCTTAAAAAACAACAACAACAACACAAATATTAACAAGTGTCCTTCGTCCTTGGCCATTTCTAGATATCAAACTTCAAAACCTTGATACCCCTGTCTAATCTTGTTTCTGCATCTCGTTTATACAGCTCATCTTCACAACTAAGAATGATTAGGGACATCAGAATCATAAGCAAACACATTTAAATCTTTATCCTCATTTTTCCAACCTTCAACAACCTTAGCTCATAGCATATTTCCAGCAAGTAAACTCCTTTCCATAAAGATTGCATAAACCAAATGCCCCATTATCAAAACCCCCACCTTCATCATCAAAACCCACCACCAATCCGCCTCCCTACTGCCACCACCATGAAACCCTTACCACCGCCACCAACCCCTCTCCCTACTGCCACCAAAACCAACTAAAACCCACAACAATTAGCATACCAACACCAAACCAACTAAAACCCACTAAAACCGAAAGTGTAGAAGACAAAATAGTTGAAGAATATATGCATTAATTCCTCAAGGGGAAAGTGTTCATGTACCAAAAAGTGTATGCATCATTTCCCTCAATCAATGGAACTTGTTTCTTCTTTTTTCGATCTGAGGTTTGATTTTTAAAGAGAAAATGGGTTTGGTTTATAAAAGGAAAAATAAAAGATTCTTGCATATATAATTATATAACTGTTAGTTGATGAACCATGAAGATGAAAAATGTAAAATGATGGATTTTGGATAAAGAAATGGTGGATGGAGGACAAGTGTCGTTATAAAGATTATATGAGTTGGTGTTTTGATGGGTGTTTGGTGGTGGGTATGGTGTTGGTCGTTGATGGGGAGATCACAACGAGAGCATCCGAGGTGGTGGTGGTCAGTGGTGGAGGTGGCCGGTGGAAGTGACTAGTGGAGGTGTTTGTGGTTATGGTGAGAGAAATGGAGATAAAAAGAATGAGGAAAGAAAATGAGAAAAAAATGATGAGAAAAGAGTATATAATTATATATGTAGTATGTGAATCAAATGACAAAAATACCCTTCAGTATAACAGTCAAACTAACTGAAATTTGGTCAAGGGACCAAACCCGTATGGGTTGTAAACCATGGGGACCAAACCCGAAGAAAATTAATGGCAGGGAAGATTCTTGATTAACCCGGCAAACCACAGGGACGAAAAATGACATTTACTCATCAATTAATTAGCCTTTATACTCCTTAAGTTTTATATTTTAAAGCATCTTTAGGTTTATAAATCTAACAAATTAACCTCTAAACCTAATAAAAATTATGTTTCTACTCTTTCTGGTTTAATGATATAGCAAACTAACCCCTAAACCCGTTAAACTTTATAAGTCTACTACTTTTACGTCATTTCCTTGTTATTGTTCAAACTTTATTTCGTAGCTAGAAAATGAACGTTATTACACAGCGGCAACGTGCAGGCAAAAAAATCCCGTTGATCCTAATAACCATAAAATGAAATCTCATATGTAACATCTTCGACTATTTTCTTCAACTTTTTGAGCAACTCAAGTATGCTCTTAACCTCTCACCACTTTGTGGTCATCAATGGTGACTCCTTGTCATTCCTTAAGCAACGACTTTGTACTTATTTTCATCATCACTCTTTAGTTCATTAACGACTCTGTCTCCATTTCATTTTCCACCATCTCTCGAAGCATGGTATGCAGATGTGTGTTTCCACAAAATCAATGAACATTTTAAGCATTGTTTACAAAAGGAATGTATTGGGTGAGCGTAGTCAATCATTTGGTTTCCCACGTTCAATAAGGAACCCATAATATGGTCGGAGCCAAGAGTTGGGGTAACACTTACGATATGACTAGTGTGTGTATTTTTGTGTCGAGGGTGACTTGGTCTATCTCAAGGAAATGGCCCAATATTTTTAGAGATGCATTTAAGGTTTCGTACGACCTATCGATACTATCTAAGGGTTAAGGATGGTTCTCGTGGTAGACATCCAATGCAGAAGACAAGGACGACACGTGCCATGACATCCTTGGTTGAGACAGATTCATGGAATGTCCCATGAACAATATCACGTACTAGCGTGATACTTGCAGCATTAGTTCTACTCAAATGAGGCAGCAACATGTGTTGCTTATTGCTACAACCCATCAAGAAACAACACCAATGAATGCAATTCTATACCAATACTTCACCAAGCTAGTTGTAGGATTAAGACTACATTTCCATTTCCGTATCAATGTAAAAGACCAATGACAACTTGAAGTACTCCAAACCATGGTTGTCAGGATTCCGATCCTGATCTTAGGATCTTACGATTTTACGATACTGCAAAGCAAAAACGATCCGGATCTTACATAGGATCTTTGACAGCTTAAGTTCTTATAGGATCCCGATTTTGACCATAGGATCTTAAGATCTAATCCGATCTGATCCTACTTTTCTCGGTTAACAAACTAAAAAACTGAAAATTTCTAGATTATTTTTTGTAGAATTTATAAAACAACATGTTAATCTTATTAAACATTTCATAATCATAATTTAGGACAACATTTCGATAGAACATTCATATAATTTTGTGTTTATGATATATAATAATTTGTAAATTTGTATAATATTACAAAAACTATTAAGAAAATGAAATTATAGTAGGATCTTAAGATCCTGATCCGATCTTACGATCACGATCTTGCAAATACGAAAACGATCTTGGGTAGGATCCCGATCTTGAAAACCTTGCTCCAAACCACACAAATTGTCAACGGATCTATTTTGTTAGCCCAGACACCTATCTAGCGATGTTTATTTGACTTGTTTGTCATATATTTGGCGCAGAGCTTTTTGTAGCTTTTTGGGGCGATGAACGGTTAGTAATGAGCTTTTTAATTTTTAGTGTTCGTTTGGCAAAATAGCGGTGAGCTTTGCTATTTTTTAGGAAAGCTCATTTTCCAATGTTTTTTTAAGAAGCGGTGAGCAGTGAGCTGTGGCTACAGCTCACAACTACTGCTCACAGCTCACTGCTACTGCTCACTAATACAGCTTAAAGCTACTTTTGCCAAACATAGCATTAATTTCCACGTCTTAGTTTTTCAAAAAAACTTTATATATCGACCTAGCTATTGATATTTATTTAAGCAACATAAATATATATATGTTGTGCGCATTTATAAGAATTGATATACCTCAAAATATGGCTAGTGTTGACCGGACCCTCCCTTATTTTTTATCCCGACCCCCCCCCCCCCCTAGTTTTTTTTTATTTTTTTTTTTAATTTTTTTTATTTTTTTTTTATTTTCATAATTTTGTTTATATCAAAAAGCTATAAACCTGAAAGTGCGAAACAGAAAATGTAAAGTTTAATATGTCAAACGCTTAAAACTGTCAGAAATACGGAACAGAAACTGACAAAAAACTGTGTTGTACTAGAAGAAAGTGGGGGACAAGGGGAAAAGGACGAGGGGGACATGTGGGTCACCCCTGTCCGGTTAACAGTACCCCAAAATATATAGTAAGGGTTATACTATAAAAACGGGGGTACAAGGGTGGCAGGCCCTTTGTCTCCCCTTTTGTCCCCTATTTTTTTCCAGCTCAGCCCAGTTTTTGTCAGTTTCTGTTCCGTATTTTTGACAGTTTTAAGCGTTTGACATATTAAACTTTATATTTTCTGTTCCGCACTTTCAGGTTTATAGCTTTTTGATATAAACAAAATTATAAAAATAAAAAAAATAATAATAAAAAAAATCAAAAAAAAAAAAGGGGGGGAGGGGGGGTCAATATAAAAAACCCACCCCCGTCCTTATAACCCATCCCATATCTTACATAATAAAAGCTTAAGTAGCCTTATAAATGTAAGTGGTCATAATAAATGGCTCATGAATTGAAAGTGAAATGTGAATGCTTCATGTGTTAGTACATTGATTTAATAGTCATGCATAAGGATAAGTACATAAGAGATGAAGTGTTTGGTGCCATGAATGCATAAATTAAACACACCAATTAGTGGTTAGTCTTTTTACCTTCCCGTCCATGAGTTACAAATATTTTATCAACTATATAATGTGTCAAAAATCATATACAACAAACCACAACTTCCTCCACACCGCGTGCACATTGGGCTACAACTTATGGTGGTGGTAAAGTAAGCATCATATCGTCTTACTTATTTAGCATATTGATTTATATTGTTTCATGTAAATTTCACGTGTGTTTTGTTTGTGTAAGAATGTAGGACATAAAGATGGTGCTTAGGAGGTTTGGTAGTAACATCATCTTATCTAATGGTTTAAGAGATCCTACACATCGTTGTCTTATCAATTAAGTGAAATGTTGATACAAAAGTTGGGCGTTCCTGATATGGGCTCTTGCTCTCGTACCAATTCGCTTCTTAATGCTTAAAACCTGCGCACTAAGAAAATAAACAACACCGTTAGACTTATCGTGGGATTGTCTCCCACGATTAGACTCCGACGTGAGAGTAAGTAATCGGTTTAGGGTTCTCGTAAAGAGTTTTAGGGTTTGTGAATCGTACCTTTAATGAGAATTATGTCATTCCTTATATAGGCGCAGAATCCTTGTAGGGTTCGTGCTCCTTACGTTTCGCACACATGGTGCTTATCCGAGTTAAGGATATCTATTCCATAGATAGAAGATCCTTATCTATACCGTATATAGTTTGGTTGGGCTTGCGTGAGCCCACTCCATTATTAATGCGGCTCAAGTTATAATAGCCTACGCATGGTGGTTATTGGCCTTAGTAATGTTTATCATTTGGGCTCGTGGCCCATATATAGACTATACGTCATCATGTCCCCCCAGTCTAGTGTGCGCGGCTCGTAGCCGTGGATGCTAGACTAGTCACAACAGCGGTAAGCGTGGCGGGAGAAATTTTGAATATTGCCGCCCAATATTGGGGACAATGTACCTAGTCATAGATATATCAAATAAATGCCTCGAAAATCGGGGGTTGTGTCCATGTGTCCCTTGGAAAACGGGAAAAGTGCATGTACCGTTTCGGATTCTAGCCACACGTTTTATGAGTGGGATACACGTGGCCTTCATCTAGGGATTTTTTATTGCTTATATAAGAGTCACCGCCTCCATTTACCCAAATCACACAGTAAAAACACATACTCACCATTGCACATTTCTTCAAAGCGTTTTTTGCAAAGAAAGTAACTGTTTGATTAGGTAATTTCATGTGCGTATTCTAGTAAATACATTGAAAATAGTTGCCCAATTAGAGGAGTTTTGCTCTGCGATGAGTGAGGATGATGTGCGTCAGTTTTCATCTGACTACTTCATTCCTCTAGATGTGCATCCAGAGGCTCCAGACGTCGATGCGTGTATAGCCGATTTCCCCGAAGGGAAAATAGGACTATACACGCGCTTTTTTGAGTACGCTAATTACCGCATACCTATATCTACTTTCTTGAGTGATGAGGCGAAAAATGAACCACTTTTAGGGGGTCATTTAAGCCCGGAATTGAATTTATTTGATCAAATATTGCCCTAAATCGTTCCTTTTGTGATTTTAGGTACTTTGGGAGTGAAATCTGGAAAAGGAAGCAATTCGGACGTTTTTGGAGCATAAAAGTGAAGAAAACGCCAAAGACTTAATTTTCCATGCTGGAACAGTGTATGACGGCGTCAAGAGGACTTTCCTGGCGGCGTCAAGAGTAAAAACCATGACGACCCAATACAAACATGAAGGCGTCACAAGTAGAGCGTCAAGAGTTAAATGTGTGACGGCCTGCAAAAGAGGACTACATGACGGCGTCAGATATAGATCAAGGCAGTCCGAAGATTTATTTGGCGGAGAGATGACGGCGTCACAAGTTTGTTCTTGACGCCATCACCTCCTAATATCTATATATAGTTTTTTATTTTTCATTCACTAAGAGGAACTTGTGTGGAGAAACCCTAGGGCCGAACCTTGTACGAATTTTACAGCTTTTCAAGGGTTTTCAACCCTTGAATCCTTACATGTGCTATTGAGATAAGTCTTCTCTTAATTCAATCAATATGTCTATGTGTTGGTTGTCTATATCTTGTGCTTGTCTTGATTTCAACATGCTAGGCTAGATTTATCTTGTGTTTGCTTAGATCTAATGAAACCTAGATGTTGATTATGTGTTGATTACTTGTTTATGGTTGTATTGGATGAATGATTTCAATGTTAGGCTTAAGAAAACTGGCAGATCTCCATTGTGTAACATGCTTGAATGTCTTAGGAAACATGAACCGATGTGTACTAGGTTTTATTGATTGTATTTAATGTATGAGTAAATTCTAATGATCCCATGTTAGGAGCTTCTTGCAGGCTCGACATAGGAGTGAAGTAGGCACTCATAGGATTGGGGAAGTAAGTACGCCACCCCATGAATGGTATTAAGGAATACAATCCGTCATCCACTGATTGGCCTTAAACAGTCAGATAATATCAACCAAGTTATGGTCAACAAGTCAGACAGCCTAAACCAATACTCCGTGGAATTTAGTGTTTCCCCGGATCGTTAGATCCCAACGAGATGTGAAATCTGAAATAAAACGACTTCTAGATCAGGTGAATTGAACAGGAAAAGGGTTTAAGTGATTTGTACTACTGAAATATAAGAGTGAATAGCTTTAATAAGCTATATCAACTAATACGTGAAATCAGATAAGCACAAGTGAAAAAGGGACTGAAAACGTAAACGTTTATTAATTAAACGTAAACAAAAACAACTTTAACAATAGTAGGATTTTATAAGCCTTAGGGGCTTAAATGCAAATTAAATAAATTTAAAATACTTATTTTATAATTAAAAACTATTTAATTAATTATTTTTATTTAATAACTATTATTAATTATTTAACAATTAACTAATAATTAGGAAAATGTAAAATAAGTCTAGAAAATTAAAATTAAAATTTCTAAAAATCTAAAATATTATAAAACTTATTTTAAAATTAAAATTATATTTTTCACACTATTTATCTATTTGTTATTAATTATTTATTATTCAATTATTATTTAACTAATTATAATGATTAAAATTATTATAAATACTAAAAAGACTTAGATAATTATGAAAATGTGTATATATCTAATTAACCATTACAGGAATCCTAAAAAATTATAAAAAGTTTATATTATGTATTTTTAATCTACTTTACTAATTATTATTCTATTTATTAATTATTTATCAATTAAACTAATTATATTATTAAAAATAGAAAATGAACAGTATAAATTCTAGAAAAATTTATAAAATTACTTTACCTTATATAAAAACTATAAAAATTATAAAAGCTATGTAGTACTTTATAAAATATACTTATGCTATTTAATTCTTATTTATTATTTAATTATTAATTTAACTAATATTAATTCTAAATAACACTAGATGACAAAAGAAAAATCTGGAAAAATTTATAAAACTACTTTAATATATAATAGATTTAATAAAAATATAAAATAGCAGAAATGCTTATAAATAAGCTAAAAAGAAAATTAAATAGATAATTTCTATTAAATAGAAGTTATCACTATAATTAAGTTTGGTTTTTTCTTGTTTTTCTTTTACAAAACTAATTAAATACTTAAAATAAGAAACTTTAATAAAGGAAAATAATTTATAACCACAGAATAAGCACTATGAGTGCTTATTAGACCACACAGTTGACTTTTGTTGACTGTGTATGGATTTAAGCACAAATGGTCTAATGTGGGGTCCACAAGGGTAAAAGCTTATTTCTCTGAGTTATATTAACAAAATGAAGCAAGATAATCTCAAATAAGCAGTTTAAATAAGCTACTAAACACAAATAAGCACTGAGCTTAACATGATTCTGAGACAAAATGGGGACAAAGTTCCAAGCTGATTTCAGGTGGGGCCCAGTGGTCAAATGGTCAGACCAAGGGTCAAGAGTTCAAGCCTGGTAGGAGGGGGTTGGGAGAACCAAATTGTGAGGTGTGGGACCCACTGAGTGATCCACAAATCACCACAAAAGTTGGTTGTGTGGCTTAGGTCTGCTGAGACAGGGCAATCACTTTGCCCTGCAGCTCAGTTCAAGGGGCATTTTTGTCCACAAAATAAAATCTTAAAAATATGACAACAATGAAAATCACAAGTTAAACTGGTAGAGTTTACACAAATTAAGTTTCAGGCCCTAGATCATAACACACAAATCATGAAAATTCTTACTAATTTAGTGAAAATCTGACTAAACACTTTTTGACTTTTACTAATTGTACACTCAGTTGACTAATATGAAGTTTGATCCTAATTTAGTGACTGTAAATGCAATTATTAGCTTAAATAAAGTTATCTTAGTGCAAATTACCAACTTCTAAACCAACTTGAATACTTTTTGGACTCCAAATCCCACACAGTTAACTGTGTGGGTGAGTTGTGTGTAATTTTGACTAATTGGTGTGTAAGACCTGATTTTATGCTTCTAATATCCTACTTGTGACTGATGCAACCTATCCACAATAGAAGAATACCAAAACAACCACAAAGTCACAGGGTAATTTACTAATCCAAACACCCCTATATTGTACTGATTTGATAGTTTTTCAAGAAAACAACTGATTTGGACCAACCTAATAACACAAAACCATTATTATACTTATATGAATCTGTTAAGACCTTAATTTCTCAGAAATGATAACAATAACTGATGAGGCGAAAAATGATCCGTTTTTAGGGGGTCATTTAAGCCCGAATCCGACTTTATTTGATCAAATATTGCCCTAAATCGTTCCTTTTATGATTTTAGGTACTTGGAGAGTGAATTCTGGAAAAGAAGCCATTTTGGACGTTTTTGGAGCATAAAAGTGAAGAAAACGGCAAAGTCTCAATTTTCCATGCTGGAAACAGTAGGTGACGGCGTCAAGAGTTATACCCTGACGGCGTCAAACATCAAGAATAAAATACCGTAGTTGATGACGGCGTCAAAAGTCATCCTGATGGCGTCAAAGTCCCAAGAATTAAATACCGTGGTTGATGACGGCGTCACATAGGCCGTCATAAGTAGATCAAGGCCGTCCGAGGAAGTATTTGGCGGCGAGATGACGGCGTCACACCCTTGCTCTTGACGCCGTCACCTCGATTTTCCTATATATAGTTTTCTAGTTTTTTACTTTAAAAAAGAGAGAAGTTTTGGAGAAACCCTAAAGACGAATTTGGTGCAACTTTTACAGGTTTTTCAAGGGTTCCAAACCCTTGATACCTTGCATTGTAATTGAGATAAGTGTTCTTCTAATTCAATCAATATGTCTATGTGTTGGTTGTCTATATCTTGTTCTTGTCTCAATTCCATTATGCTAGGCTAGATCTCCTTTGTGTTTGCTTAGATCTAATGAAACCTAGATATTGATTATGTGTTGATTACTTGTTTATTCTTGTTCTTGGATGAATGATTTATATGTTAGGCTTAAGAAAACTGGCAGATCTCCAAATAGTAACATGCTTGAACGTCTTAAGAAACATGAACCGAGGCGTACTAGGTCTTTATTGGTTGTATTTAATGCATGAGCCACTATTTACAATCCCTATAGTTGTGCTGGGTCATGGTGTAGGAGGAGATAAGAGCTCATAGAATTGGGGAGTTATGTATGCCACCCCATGAATGGTATTAAGGAATACGATCCGTCATCCATGCAATTATAACAAGTAATTAACGTGTAAAAGATATCTAGGGAGTAATGAAGTCTAAGTAAACACATTTTCTCCAATTACTGCTCACAACCTTAGTATAAATTAGTTTAATTTCATTTTTAGTATTTTATTTTGATTGCATCTTAGTTTTGGGTTAGTTGAATAGCAACTAATTCCGCCCACTCTTTCAAAACCCGAGATTTTACTTGCTTTCTAAAAAATATAAAAATACAAAAATAATCATCTCTCACCTTTAGAACTAGTAATTAGGCTTTCTAATCCTAGCGACACTATTCCTAAGCTGAACGATCAATCCCCCGGTACTTGTCACTATACTATACTACAACGATCAGGTACACTGCCTGGTGGGGGTTGTAAGCTTCTCGAGATCCCTCGAGAGGTAAAGCCTGTTGCGATTCCCACGCATCAAGTTTTTGGCGCCGCTGCCGGGGAATAGTTATTGTCTAGGTTATGATTTCTTTTTATTAGGTCTACTTGCTAGATTCCTTTCTAGTAAGATTTTATTTTTATTTTTAGGTCTTCTTTAGTCTATCTTATTTCTTCGTGCCTTTGTTCGTAACTCTTTACCATCCGACATCATGGAAGGTGGTAACATCTTTGAACCCGTCATCCCACCACAACAAAACCCACCACTAGAACCCCTTAGGCCCCGAACCTTAGGAGAGTACTCCCGACCTAGCCACCAAGGCTACCGAAACACCATTGAGCTCACCGGAGCCAATGTGACCCCCTTGCGATCCGACACCATCCGGTTGGTGCAAAGCGGATGTGCATTCCATGGACTTCGTTCCGAAGATCCAAACCAACATCTTAAGGACTTTCTCAGAATCGTAGATTCCATAGACCTAGGTGTTGAAACTAGAGAGACTACCCGTTTACGCCTATTCCAATTCTCTCTACTGGATCAAGCTAGTCAATGGCTTGAGCGTTTACCCGCGGGATCCATCACCACATGGGATGATCTCACCACTCGTTTCCTTGCTCAATTTTTCCCACCGGGGAGAACTACTAAGCTTAGGAATGACATCTTGATGTTCCAACAACGTCAAAATGAATCTCTTTATGAAGCATGGACTCGTTTCAAGGACTTACTCCAAAAAGTCCCTCATCATGGCATAGATCTTTGGCTCCAAGTCCAAATCTTTTATGACCATATCGACATCTCCACGAGGCGAGCCATTGACCAATCGGCCGGTGGTAAGCTACGTGATCTTAGTGCGGAACAATCATGGGAACTCATAGAAGATCTTGCTCTCTATGACAACGAAAGTTGGAATGATCCCCGTGACTTGAACAAAACGGTCAAGGCAATATCTTTGCCTTCGAAAAATTCTAGCACTCCCGACCGTAGGATCATGGAACTTGAGGACCAAGTCAAGTTTCTCATGAAATCTTACGATGTTCCTAAGCCTTCAAGCCAAGTGAACAAAATCACTTCTTCATGCGAATTATGTAGTGGTCCCCATGACACTCGTGATTGTGTGGAACTCCCCGGAACAGCTTTTGCGGACTACGCATCCACGCGTACCGACGAAGCGGGAGATAAGTGGTACACTTTCAAGCCCGAGCCAAACACTTACGGTGATTCATACAACCCCTCATGGAAAAATCACCCAAACCTTAGGTGGAAACAAAATCAACCCAACTCATCCAACCCACCTAATCATTACCAACCAAACGGTCCACCATCCAACCATACTTTCAACAACAATCCTTCTAACAACTATGGTAGTACCAACAATCTTGAAGGATTGATGTCAAAGTTCATGGCATCTCAAGAAGCTCGCATAGCTAGGTTTGAAACCGAATTCAACCAACAACAAACGGAGATGACCAACAAGATTGACAACTTGTTGAAAGCCCTCAACAACCAAGCGTTAATCACACCTAGGAAGGACACTAGGGACACCAATAGTGGAAGCCAAATTAAGGACCCCTCATCATCCAAACATGTCCACTTTGTCAATGTTGTCACCATTAAGCCAATAGATAAGGAGATAGAGGAGAGTGACAAGAATGAAGTTAGAGTAGAAGCCGATAGTAAGGATGAGAGTAGGGAAGTTGAGGTTAATAAGGATGAGGAATTAGAGGAGGTGGAACCTATAGAAGAATACTTTGATAAGTTGCCAACCAAGGAAGAACGGAAATACCATAAGGATTTATTCGATAGTCCCGAGAAAACATATATCTTTGGCGACCCCCTTATCAAAATGGGAGACCCCTCTAACATTAACATCCCATGCAATATTGGGCACATGCATATATGGAAAGCTTACATCGACCTTAGATCACCCGTGAACATCATGACTAGGACTTACTACAATTGGGTGATGAAGAAGCAACTCAATTTTAGGATGATGCCCGGTAAGAATCTGATAAGTAATTTTGCAGGAAGAGTGAAGGGATTGCATGTGATTATAGGAAATCTTACCTATGAAATCGATTTCATGATAGTAGAAGACACTCGTCTGGTGATAAATGCTTGCCTAAGTAAAATAATATTCGGAAAACCATTTGTTGAGGCCACTAGGATGAGTTATGATCCGACTTTAGGGATAGTTAGATTTAAGGAAGAGAATGATGAGGTTGCTTATCAAATGCCCTACAAGATCGAACAATACCGCCTTTTCTCTAATTTCGAAAAAGAACACAAGCAAGCGGCTTATTATAGGAATGAGGAGGATAGACGTAGGGGAGTAGAGTATGTTAGAAATAGAATGCTTGGTTTCTACAAAGAGTGCTTGCAACTAGGTCCGGAATACAAAACTGGTTTAGAAGACGACCTAGAGAGTGGAACCAATGATGAAATCACGTAGTAACCCATGACTTTGAGTCTAGCTACAAGACTCGTAAATAAAGAAAAGCGCTTCTTGGGAGGCAACCATGTTTTGTGTGATTTTATTTGTTTGATTGTTATTTGCTTCCGTATGCATGTTTTATTTTTATTGTTGGTTGATCATGTTTCTAAACTAAAATGTGGAAATACTTTACTATGTTGTTTGGCCTAGTCTTAACTCCAACCTAAAAGTATTTTTGCAAAAGATAAGTGTAAGAGGAAACCCCAAATATGTTTTTTAAGAAACAAACCGATCATGATTCTCCACAATAATAAATGAACATGTATATTCGTATTTGTTATAGTCAAATGCTTGTATTGAGTCACAATGAAGTTTTGCAGGATTTTCCAGGAAGTAGGACCAAGTTTTTCCGGAAACTTAACATAAGAATTTCTGCAGGTCCATTCTGACGGCGTCAGAGTTTTACTCTTGACGGCGTCAGAGTTTTACTCTTGACGGCGTCAGGAGTCAAAAATCTGGAAATTTTACCGGTTTTATTTTTCTAACGGAGTCTTATGGTTTTTGTGAATTATTAAGTTTTATAATCTCCAGGAAATCTGCAAACTTCATTCCACAAGCATTATATCTTACTTTGTTTTCTAGGATTTAGTAACTTATATAGGATGCCGCCGATTTTACGCAAGGTTGTCTTGTCTATTTTGTCAAGATTTACAGGTTATGTTTGACAAGGAGATGATTTATATTCTGGAATGGAAGCTTTGATTGTTCGTTTTATTGGAAGAAGATTTAACCTGGCCAACCTATAATCCATACCGAGCGAATCAGGGGAGTATTTGATTTCATTCTCTTTACTTTTTTCACTTTTACATTCTTTACTTGAACATTGGGGACAATGTTCATCTTAAGTGTAAGGGGAGGGTAAAAAGATGATACCTTACATATGCACTTTCGCTTGAGTTTGTTTTGTTTAATGGTAGATGTGTAATAAAACTACGAGAAATACTTGTTAGTGTAATTTTAGCGCCAAATTTAAATTTTTTTACAACATTTAGGAGTGAAACTTTAGCCATAGCAAGCGTCTCATGGATAGGAGATTGTATGACTAGCACATAACCGTATATTCAGAAAAATTTTCCACCAAAAAATGTGAGGTTCGCCTTTAGATTTGATAGGAAAAGCATTTACTATTAGTGCTTATGAGTGTACCGGTAGCATTTAGATTCTAGAACTTGCGTTAGTGAAGCATCCCGAGACCGCTAGTGAGACTACATTCGTGTGGTAGGATTTACTACATGATAAGAGGCATTAGGATCACCCTTGTGTTAAACCCGTATTACAATTACTTGACCATTTAAGTCATATTACTTGGCTAGTTAAGTCAATTAATTTTTCCCACACCCTTAGCGTTGTACTCATTTTTAGTACACGAAACCCCTAGTACACCCCTCCGAGCCTATCTTTTCGTTTCTAACTTTAAGCATTTTACTTAAAGGAAGAATTTGTTACACCCCACTTAAATGTACACCCAAATCGCCTTAGCCTTCCGTGTATGCGCTCATTTTTAGTGCATTATTGTTATTTGTTAAACCCTAAGTTAACTTTCTAATTGATTACATGGTTGCTAAGTCGAGTCATATCCTTGTACATATTGTTTTGGGACGATTGGGACTCATGGGTAAGTACTTATTTTATGAAGTAATGGGGAAGAACATAATATTATTACCCCCATATGTACGTTAATCTTAAAAGTGCTCCAAGTGTTTTGATTTTCTTAATTCGAGTCATTAGTTTAGTTTAATGTAAAGTATGTAAAGATTCAAGTGTAAGGGGAATTCTCATCCCCTATGATGTATTATTTTGGATGGTAGGGTAAGAGTGTATGAAAAAAAAATCGAAAAATCAAGGAAAAAAAAAAAAAAAAAAAAACATACGGACTACCATCCCGTTTCATTCTATATTTATTTTATGTTTTTGTTATTTTTCATTTATTAGCTTAAGTCGAGTCTAGTCTTGGCTTAGCAACGCCATCTTGTACATGTAATTAACCAAGATTGTTAACTCGCCACCAGTAAAACTTCCTTTATCCAACAAAACCGTGTAATTCATATCCCTATACCTAACGTTACAACCCTTTAAAAGACCTCTTTGATAGTTTATCCTAGGTGCTTACGCCATGTGGTGGAGGTTTGATCCTTTCCCAAGCCTATGGTAATCTATTTTGCTATGACAGGTAGTGAGAGATATCTTCCATTTCCATAATGTTATATTACTTTATTACACCCGAGAGATGTGAGTATTTAAACACTATTTGTAAGGTGCTTGTGTATGATCTCCGTGCTTGTCTATTGGTCTTTAGTGGAACGATTATTTGTTGTAATTACTTTTATATTAGTGTTAAATGACCCCTAACTTGTCTTTTGAGTAGAATAAAAGCGCATTTGCTTGAGGACAAGCAAATCTCAAGTGTAAGGGTATATGATGAGGCGAAAAATGGTCCGTTTTTAGGGGGTCATTTAAGCCCGAATCCGACTTTATTTGATCAAATATTGCCCTAAATCGTTTCTTTTGTGATTTTAGGTACTTGGAGAGTGAATTCTGGAAAAGAAGCCATTTTGGACGTTTTTGGAGCATAAAAGTGAAGAAAACGGCAAAGTCTCAATTTTCCATGCTGGAAACAGTAGGTGACGGCGTCAAGAGTTATACCCTGACGGCGTCAAACATCAAGAATAAAATACCGTAGTTGATGACGGCGTCAAAAGTCATCCTAACGGCGTCAAAGTCCTAAGAATTAAATACCGTGGTTGATGACGGCGTCACATAGGCCGTCATAAGTAGATCAAGGCCGTCCGACGAAGTATTTGGCGGCGAAATGACGGCGTCACACCCTTGCTCTTGACGCCGTCACCTCGATTTTCCTATATATAGTTTTCTAGTTTTTTACTTTAAAAAAGAGAGAAGTTTTGGAGAAACCCTAAAGACGAATTTGGTGCAACTTTTACAGGTTTTTCAAGGGTTCCAAACCCTTGATACCTTGCATTGTAATTGAGATAAGTGTTCTTCTAATTCAATCAATATGTCTATGTGTTGGTTGTCTATATCTTGTTCTTGTCTCAATTCTATTATGCTAGGCTAGATCTCCTTTGTGTTTGCTTAGATCTAATGAAACCTAGATATTGATTATGTGTTGATTACTTGTTTATTCTTGTTCTTGGATGAATGATTTATATGTTAGGCTTAAGAAAACTGGCAGATCTCCAAATGGTAACATGCTTGAGCGTCTTAAGAAACATGAACCGAGGCGTACTAGGTCTTTATTGGTTGTATTTAATGCATGAGCCACTGTTTACAATCCCTATAGTTGTGTTGGGTCATGGTGTAGGAGGAGATAAGAGCTCATAGAATTGGGGAGTTATGTATGCCACCCCATGAATGGTATTAAGGAATACGATCCGTCATCCATGCAATTATAACAAGTAATTAACGTGTAAAAGATATCTAGGGAGTAATGAAGTGTAAGTAAACACATTTTCTCCAATTACTGCTCACAACCTTAGTATAAATTAGTTTAATTTCATTTTTAGTATTTTATTTTGATTGCATCTTAGTTTTGGGTTAGTTGAATAGCAACTAATTCCGCCCACTCTTTCAAAACCCGAGATTTTACTTGCTTTCTAAAAAATATAAAAATACAAAAATAATCATCTCTCACCTTTAGAACTAGTAATTAGGCTTTCTAATCCTAGCGACACTATTCCTAAGCTGAACGATCAATCCCCCGGTACTTGTCACTATACTATACTACAACGATCAGGTACACTACCTGGTGGGGGTTGTAAGCTTCTCGAGATCCCTCGAGAGGTAAAGCCTGTTGCGATTCCCACGCATCAATAACTCATAAATCTAAATCAAGTCATATAATACTTTAAATATGAGATATTTAACAACCATAAGAACTAATGAACAACTATTATATTTTTATCTATTTTATCACTAAATAACTCTATTTAAACAACAATAACACAGAAGTAATCAATTACACTATTATTGTAGAAAATTGAACTTGAAAATGAAATTTAAACTTACAACTTTGGGACTGTGAGAACCAAACCATGAACCAAGATCAATTATGTGACTCCCATGAGTCTCTAAACCATAATCCAAGCTGCTTCCCTTTTCAAATCACTCTGAATCAGAATCAAAACTCAAAACTTGCACAATTTGACTTTCATTGACCAATTTGTGATTTGTAAGTTTAGGTAATTAAACTAAGTTTTAAGGTATCTAGAAGCATTTATGAACTTCCTGGGAGCTTATGTGAGTTTATTATGTCTATATCATCAGCTAAGAACACAATATCAAGACTCATGAGAATTTTTGAAACTCAAAACTAGCATAAACTGATATTGAGATTTATAATGTAATTGAGTACTTGAAATAGCTTGATTACAGTATGAAAACACTTGACAAAGTAACTTAGAGCTTAATACAACACTGGAAATACAAGGATTAAAAAGTCGACATACATAATTTAAAATTAAACTAGATATATCTCTGTCTTCTGCTTTCCCTTCTCTCTTTATAGCATAATTGGACTCCCCATATGTCTCTGAACCTTTCCCATCAATAAAACTCACCATTGGATGGGTCAAATTAATCTTGTCCGTTTAAATTACTTTTGGCGCCAAAGTCTCCTAGGTTGCTTGCAGCCTGATATAGTTCAATTAAAGAACTTTGGATTGTAGTAGGGACTTAGGGAACAAGTTTGAGATAAGTTGGAGTGGTATTGGTGAAAACAGAGGTAGTGAACTAGTTTGGAGGGAAAAGCTGTGAAAACAACATTTAATGGAGCAGGGTTAGGTGTAGGGTGGTGGAAGGGAGTTGGTGGTGAGCTGTATTGGTGGTGAGGTGGAGGTGGACAGGTGGTGAAACCACCTGGTTTTGGTTTGCAGTGAGGAAGGAGAGGGGTGAACAGTGATGATGGTTTTGGGAGGGATGAGGGTCAAACGGGGGTCAACGCCCGTTTTTATTAAAAGGGTGAGTTGGGTTGGCTTGGTGGGCTGGGAAACAAAACAGGCCCAAAAAATATAAAAAGGGTTGGCTAGGCTAGTTGTGTTTGGACCAGGTTTTGGTTTTGGGGCTTATAATAAACACAAGGGTCCGGTTTGGTTTTTTAGATACAAGGACCAAATTTGTAATTTGAGCAAAGATTGAGGACTGATTTTGCAATTTTCCCAAACTACTTATAAGGACCAATTTTGCCTTTTATGAATATTCCAAGGACCAAAGATGTAATATTTTTATTTTTAAAAACCCAGGGACCTTTTCTGCCAATTCCTCAAACGCCAGGGACCTATTCTGCCAATTTTCTGAAAGTTGAAAGGTTTATTTTGTAACTTCTCAAAAGTTATCATAAGGACCAATTTTGTCAATTTAGAATAGTATAAGATTTATTTTTATTATTTTCTTATTTTTAAAACCTTAGGGACTAATTTTGATATTTTCCAAACTTAAGGGACTAAAGTTGTCATTTTGCAATTTTTAAACTTTAAAGGACTTTTCTTGACAACTTATGAATCCCTAAGGACCTTTTATGACATTTGTACAAGTTTTGATTTACCAGGGACTAGTTTTTGCCAAATTTTCAAAGTTCAGGGACTGAAATTGTAAATTATGTGAAATATTTTGTTTTTCATCAGTTTTCAATCCTTTTGCATAAAAACACAATCCAGGGATAATTTTATGTATTTTAAGGCATTCCTGTGTGTTTTTATATGTTTTTGCAGTTTAAATGTAACAGAAATGATAAGTATTTACACACTCATCATCCACGCAACTATAACAAGTAATTAACGTGTAAAATATATCTAGGGAGTAGTGAAATCTAAGTAAACACATTTCTCCCACATATTGCTCACAACTTTAGTTTAATATAGTTTATTTTCATTTTTAGTATTTTATTTTGATTGCATCTTTAGTATTAGGTTAGTTGACTAGCAACTAATTCCGCCCAAATCCTTCAAACCCGAGATTTTTAATTTGCTTTCTAAAAATTATAAAAATACAAAAAGAATCACCCTTCATCTCTAGATCTAGTATTTAGGTTTTCTAATCCTAGCGACACTATTCCTAGCTGAACGATCAATCCCCCGGTACTTGTCATTATACTATACTACATCAATCAGGTACAATGCCTGGTGAGGGTTGTAAGCTTCTCAAGATCCCTTGAGAGGTAAAGCCTGGAGCAATCCCTACGCATCATTGAGCAATTTGCTCAATTTCTATCGTCTTCATATCTCACAGCTGCACTGTATAGGTGCGGCGAAGGTATCGAATTTTGAAGTAAACTATCGTTTACTTGCGATAGAACCGACCGTTGACCTATTCCGCGCCTTCTACCACACAACGTGGTCGCATGGATGGGTATCCTTTGCGAAGCGCGCGGGGAAGCTTCAGTGCTATACCGAGAAGGTAGACTCCCTGAGGCATTGGAGGGAGATTTTTTTCTGGGTTGATGATGTGGTGTTTCCATCGCCCTTTGAGTTTTACACTCAAGACACGTTGCCGAGGGATGGGCGCCCCGCACCCGGTTCCTATAGTTTGGCCGATGCGCAGACCATTGATGCCAACCGCATCCCCATCAACCCTTATCCGGAGGAGTTTTTGGTGCATGTGGGGTTGAGTCGCAGCTATTTCGGGGGTGTGGACGAGGTGCCAACCTTCATTGATGAGGAAGGCCGGGGTGGGTGTTCATCCCTTTTTGCTTCTACTAATGTAAGTTTTTCTCTATGCGCACGTTTAATAACTAATCTCTGTTTTTGCTGTTTATTCCTGTTGCGCAGAAATGGATTTGTTTGCGGTGGTGAAGCTGGAGAAGCCAAAGCAGGTGACCATTGGCGTGCGCCCTCTGAGGGAGAATGAGCAACCGCTTTTGGAAGCGACTGCGGGTCATCTGACGGTGTTGGGGCCTGTTGGCCATGAAGATTCGCCGCCTCTCTAAGTTACGCCCGTACAGAGCGTGGCGCCAATTGTGGAGACGACGCATGAGGAGGAGGCAGACGCTGAATCATCTGATAGCGTGGAGATACTGAAGCCTGATGAGGTGTTGAAGCCTGAGGAGGTAGCGCGGAAGCTAAAGCGCAAGGGAGAGGCTGGTGGCAGCGGTACTTCCAAGAGGAGGCGCCATCTCATTGGAGATGCAGAGTCTTCTGCGGAGGAGGACGCATCCGCTTCTGGTGTGGAAAAGGAGGTTGCAAAGACCTCTCCATTTATGTAAGTCATCTTCTTCATACTTTATATTTTTATATTACTTGTCGTAATATGTACTAACTGTTTTCCTCGTTTATTGTAGTGATGATGCCGCGAAGGATGATGGGGCCTTTGTGGAGACAGTGGTCCCTCCTCAGGACAAGGAGGAGGGAGTAAAGATAGATGAAGGTGTATCTGCGCAACAATTGTTGGTGGAGTTGGCTGCTGCTGCGGAGCGTCAAACTGAGCTAGTTGCTCAGTTAAAGACGACGTACGTCGGGGAGAGTAGCACTCTCGCCCAAAAAGATGAGGAGATAGCTGTGCTCCGTGCGCAGCTGGCTGAAGCGCAGGCGGAGATCGGGTCCTTCAAGGCGCACACAGACAAGGTTACGAATGAGAAGTTGACCGCGATGGCTGAGCTGCAGCAAGCGCGCGGGCAACTTCATCAGTTCAGAGCCAACCTTACCTGGGCGGTAAGGTATCTTGAGGAGAATAAGGAGGAGCACTTTGCGAACATTGCTGAGTTCAAGGTGCGTATGGAGAAGATTCTTCAGGTGCAGGAGGAGAAGCTGCGCGGCCTGAGCATAGACTATGATGAGGAGTTATACCCTCATCTGACGTCTACTATAGCTGAGCGCAGGTACGTCTTTACATTTTTCCTGCAATGTTGCTTTTATATTTGTTTGTATGTTTCTACTAACGCAAATTGTCTTTGTTGATGTAGGTGGTTGATCAGTCATGGACTGCGCCTGGCTGCTATGGGCACCTTGGAGTCTACGGAGGTGTTGGAGACTTTTGGGAAAGTGGTGCAGTGCGCTGTGGAGCGTGGAAAGTCGCAAGCTATGGAGGAGCTCCATGAGGCCAAGGTGTTGAACGTGGCCCTGACTGAGGTGCCTGACTATAACGCAAGTGCATATGATGAGCTGGTGCAGGCCATGGAGGGGATGAAACTTCTGGAGCTTCCCCATATTGCACGGTTGGAGCGCGACCAGGACAACCCCATAAAGGTAATTATGGAGGGGTTGACCCTGGAGCTCCATATTTTGGAGGATGCAGAGGCACAGCCGGACTATTTCCTCAAGCCTGACGAGTCGCAGCTGCAGGTTCCTGTGTTTGCGCAGCCTCGCCACATGATGAACCCATTTGCCCTTGAGAAGGAAATTTCTCTAAAGGAGGTGTTGGAGTGCCACGCACAGAGAGCTGCCCAGAAAAAGGGGATTAAGGGCAAGGTCGTCCTATGCGGTGTAGGCGCTGCACATATTCCCAGGTCTGATGGGGTTCCTGTGAGTGTAGCGACTGTATCGCCGAAGGATGCATTGCTCTTGAGAAAGCTTCAAGAGGCAGGAAGTTCCGCTGCACCGGAAGATAGCCCTGAACATCACCATAGTATATAGGCTGTTTTGTAACTTGTATATTTATTGTATAAATAACGAAGTGTATCTTTTTCATCTTATAGTAGTTGTCTTTTGTGTGTAAAAAGATTGAATAAGATACTCTTTTATGTTTAAATTAAGTGTGTAACTTAAGATAAATTATGAGAATAAACTTGCTTTAATTTTTTGCAAAGTTTTGTTATTTGACCAAGAGTTTTGGCTCGTTATTTGCTAAGCTTCATACAGTGTACTTGATATTTTCGTATCCGTCGTGGGACGTGCAAGGTAAACTTACCTCAACGTCTCAAAAGTAAGGCGCTTAGCAAGGATGCGTGATCCAATGTTGATGGGTTTTCAACCCTCTTACTCAACGAGTGAATTAGTAGGTTTACTCATCCTTTATGCCTTCGTGGGTCTTTAATTAGTGCATGCACGCCATGTAGGCAAAAATATAAGATAACAATATTGACATATATAAGAATGTACGCAATAAAGTGAAATACGTTATGGAGTTAGCTAGAAACCATAACATTTTATTGATACTTGCAAGTTTTTGAAAAAGTAAAAGACAATTCCTAAGAAAGAAAAGAAAAAACAAACACTTATTGGGCACATCCTAAAGTGCAAAGGTGTCTGTGTATGGGCCGTAGCCTTTCCTAAAGATAACATCTTTTAAGATTGCAGATGTTCCAGGTGCGCGCTAGGCCGTGACCTTCCATATCGCGTAACCTGTATGCGCCATTGCCTAGCGCATCGGTGACCTCGTAGGGTCCTTCCCATTTGGGTCCGAGCTTGCCCATGTCTTCTGCGTGGCTTGAATCATTGGTGCGGTATACAAAGTCTCCTGGCCTGAAGGAAGTGGGTTTGACCTTTGCATCATAATACTTCTTCATTTTTGCCTTAGCCTTTGCTTCGCGTATAGCTGCGCGTTCGCGTCTTTCTTCCAGTAAGTCCAAGTCTATGCGCCGCTCCTTGTCATTTGTTGTGACGTTGACCTCTGCTGTTCGTATAGTTGGCATTCCTATCTCAGCTGGTATGCCGGCTTCTGTTCCGTAGACAAGGGAGAATGGTGTATCTCCAGTACTGGTTTTGATTGTGGTGCGATGTGCCCATAAGACATGTGATAGCTCGTCCACCTACTTTCCTTTATGTCTGTCAAGGCGCGCTTTTATTCCTTTACCTAGACTGCGATTTGCGCGCTCAACTAAACCATTGGTTTGTGGGTGTTTTACTGAAGCGAAGTGTTGTGTGATGTTCAATTGCGCGCACCAATCTTTGAATGGGTTGTCGCAGAACTGCTTCCCATTGTCTGATATGATCTCTCCAGGAAGTCCGAAGCGACATACAATGTTATCCCATACAAAGCGTTTGACCTGGTTGCCCGTGATACTCACCACTGCCTTTGCCTCAATCCACTTCGTAAAGTAGTCTATGGCTACGATGAGGAATTTTAGCCCTCATGCTGCAACTGGAAAGGGTCCTGCGATGTCAATGCCCCACTTGTAGAATGGCCATGGTGAGGTAATGGGTGTTAGCTCTTGTTGCGGTTGGCGCGGAATTGGCCTGTGTACTTGGCAATTGCTGCATTTCCTTATCATATCTCGCGCGTCGCGGTGCATAGTTGGCCAATAATACCCCGGCCGTAGGGCGCGCGCTACAACAGATCGCGGTCCTGAGTGCATGCTACATGATCCAGCATGGATTTCTCGGAGTACATAGTCTGCTTGAAGAGGTCCAACACATCGTAGCCAAGGTTGCAAGAAAGAACGTCGATAGAGGGTATTGTCCCGTAGTTCAAATCGCTGCGCTGTGCGCCGCACTCTTCGAGCGTCCTTATGATCCTGTGGTAAGATTCCTTTGCTAATGAATTCAATGATAGGTGTCATCCATGTAGGATCTTGTTCTTCTATCACTGTGAATACTTCCATCTCCAAGATTGACTTATTTTGTAAGGTTTCTACCAATACCTGTTTTGATAAGTGCGCAAAGCTTGTGGATGCGATCTTGCTAAGCGCATCAGCCTTCCTGTTGTCCCCTCTAAGTACTTGTTTTATTGTGAACCTATCAAAGTTTTTAATTAAAGACTTGGTCTTATCCAGGTATTGGATCATGTGCTCATCCTTGGCTTCATATTCACCTAGCACATGGTTAGCGACTAGCCGAGAATCTATGTTTGCCTCCAGGTTGCGTACACCCATTTGGATTGCAATACGCAGTCCATCGCATAGGGCTTCGTATTCTGCCTCATTGTTTGTGGTTGTGAATTCGAAGCGCAGCGCATAGGTGAATTCCATACCTTCTGGATTAGTAAGAATAAGGCCTGCACCTGATCCATCCACACATGAGGATCCATCCGTGAACAGAATCCAGGGTTCCTGCAGATCTGTTTTGGTTGTTGAGGTTGGACTATCGGTATCTGGCTTCTCAACAATGAAATCAGCTAATATCTGTCCCTTGATTGCAGTGCGCGGTCTATACGAGATGTTATATTCGCTTAACAACACACTCCACTTTTGTAGTCGTCTTGATGCGTCAGGTTTAGAGATAACTTGTTTGATTGGCTGATCTGTGATTACAGCTATTGGGTGCGCTTGAAAGTATCTGCGCAGTCTTTTAGCTGCGAATACTAGGGCTAAGACCAGCTTTTCCATAGCGCTATAGTTAGTCTCTGTCTTCTTCAGTGCTTTGCTTACAAAGTATATGGGTATCTGGACGGAGTTCCTATCTGTCAATAGTACTGCGCTAACTGCTCCATGGGTTGCAGATAAGTACAAGATTAGCTCTTCCCCTGGTCGCGGTGCGACAAGTTTGGGAAGAGATGCCAGATATTGTTTTAGTTGTTGGAAAGCTTCTTCTGCTTCCTCGGTCCAACGAAAGTCTCCCTTTTTAGTACACTTCGTGAGTGTTTTAAAGAGGGGGAGTGATTTGTCTGCTGACTTAGATAAGAAACGATTTAGCCCTGCTAGCTTTCCGTTTAATGACTGGACTTCTTTGAGTGTGCGCGGTGAGGGAAGATCAATAACAGCTTTTGTTTTTTCTGGGCAAGGCTTGATTCCATCAGGTTCTATTAAGTATCCGAGGAACATGCCTTCAGTTGCGCCAAAGGTGCACTTCTTGGGATTTAACTTCATGTTTATTTGTCCCAATGTTTTGAACGTTTTCTCGATGTCGCGCACCAATTCATCCTCTGTGTGGCTTTTGATGACAAGGTCGTCAACGTAGACCTCCAAGTTTCGACCTACTTGTTTCTCGAAAGCTGTGTCCACCAGTCGTTGGTATGTTGCGCCTGCGTTTTTTAGGCCAAAAGGCATTTTCGTGTAGCAGTAAACCCCTTGACTGGTGTGGAAAGCTGTTTTTTCTTCATCCTCGACTGCCATCTTTATTTGATGATACCCTTTGTATGCGTCTAGGAAGCATTTAAAAGGATATCCGCACAGGGATTCTACCTTCCAGTCTATCTCTGGCAGTGGATAGCAGTCCTGTGGACATGCTTTGTTAAGGTCTGTGAAGTCCACGTACATTCTCCAACTGCCATCACTCTTCTTTACCATCACTGGGTTAGAAAGCCAGTCGTGGTAGTATACTTCGCGCATGATGCCTGCGTCTACGAGCTTGTGTACCTCTTCCAGAATAGCTTTTGCGCGATCTGGGGCCTGGCCGCGCTTCTTCTGTCGTATTGGGGGATATCCTTGTCGGATTTGTAGCTTGTGCTCCGTGATAGAGCGTGGCACTCCGGTCATGTGCTTTGGTTCCCATGCGAAGATATCTAGGTTCTTTTGCAAGAGTGCGCACACAGCTGCTTTACCTTTGTCAGATAAAGATCCTCCAATCGAGATTTATTGTTCAGGGTAATCGGGATGAATAGCAATCTTTAAGTTTGGTGTTTTTTCTGTGCGCTGTTCTGGGATACTCTCCACCTCAGTGGTTACTACGTTGCATTCTTTTGGTGGTACCGTTGTGTTATAGAGGGTAACAACTCCTCCTTCCACTGGAAATTTGAGCATCCCATGTGCTGTGGATGGTACAGCGCGCATGGATGATATTCCAGGTCTCCCAATGATTCCATTGTATGGTGAGGGAGACTTGATTACCATGAAATTAATCCATGTTGCTGTTGAGTGTTGTTCATCACCCACGACCACTAGCAAGCGCAGTTGCCCCATAGGCCAAATCTTTTCTCCTGTGAATCCAGTCAGCGACGTTGTAGCTGGTATCACTTGACTTTGGATTTCAGGTCGTAGCCTTTTGAAACAATGATCATATAGGATGTCTGCGGATGCTCCCCCATCGATGTACATGCGGTGGATATCATGTCCCACCGTATGTATTTCAATAGTTAGCGGTTCTACTACTGCATTGTCCGCAGCTAGAGTAGGGAAGGATATCTCTTTTTCTGGAGAGAATTTTTGACTGACTTTTTGTTTTATCTTGCGTTGCCATGATTGTATCATGTATATGGTGTCAGCTTTGTCTTTGGGAGGTTCTTTCTTGGCCCCATTCCTTTGTTTATCCTTTCCTTCTTTAAAGTTTTTTACGAGGTGGTTCAATCTGCCTTCTCTTACTAATTTTTCAATCAGTTGTCGTAGCTGGACACACTCGTTGGTTGTATGGCCTTTCTGGCCATGATATTCGCAGTATCCATTCCCTATGCGCTTGTCCTCTGCGGTACGCATTGGCGGAGGCTTTGGGAAGTTTGCTCCTTCTGTAACAAATATTTCCCTCGGGGTTTTTGTGAGAGGGGTATATTTGTCGTTATCTCGTCCACTGCGATAACTCCTGCTGCGGTTGTTATTCTGATCATTGGATTGTCTCCTAGGCTGTTCTTGTTGCCTATAATTCGAGTAGCCTTTTTTGCTGTCCGCAACGGCTGCTTCTCCTTGTATGAAGGATCTTGTACGCTTTGTCAGCTCATCGAAAGTTTGGGGAACCTTATCGTTTAGCTTCCGAATGAGTCCTGGGTTGTTAATCCCATTCATGAACCCTGAAATTTTTAGAATTTCGGGACACGCTTTGACATGTATATACTCATCTTTGAAGCGTTCCATAAAAGCGCTGGTTGATTACCCTTGGCGCTGTCTTACTCTGGCTAGTTCAATAGGGTTTTTAGCGCACTTCTTTCTTTGGGTAAAGTTTAGGCGGAATGCTTTCCGTAATTCTTCAAACCCACCAATGCTCCGTCGTGGGAGTTTGCTAAACCATGTGCGCGCATTCCCTACTAATGTAGAATTAAAAATATGGCACCACACAGGTTGTGGCCAATTTTCGATAGTAGCAGCTGATTCGAAAACTTTCAGATGGTCATCCGGATCACCTGTCTCATCATATGTTTTCACGTTAGTGGGCATGCGCCTCCTTTTGCGGTCGGAGTAATCGCTGATGCGTCGTGTAAACGCATCAACTTTCTGGCGACGCCATGGAAGAGACATGTCTTCATTTTCTTCTTCGCGACGTCTTCCTCTTGACTTCCAGTGTCCTGTTTCCCTATCCTCGTTGTCCGAGGAGTCGTTGGAGGAAGAGTAATTTCTTTTTCGGCGCTTGCGCCGGCTTCCTTCAGAGGAAGAGCTTGAGGGGCTTTCACTTGGGGATATTCTCCTCCCCAATCTGTCGTGAATTCTCTTGCTCCCAGACTTGGAGGACCCTTCGCTTGGTGAATGTTGAGGTCCTAATTGGTCTTGTATCCCTCGACTGCCAAGTCTGGAATGAACATTATTGCGTCTCTCACTGCCTTCATATTCCTCTGAATATTGTGAGTCAGAAGCCGTACCCAGCCTATCGTGGATAGTGGTACGTTTTTCATTATCTGCGCGTCTTCCTCGTGGGTGGCGCGGTGGTGATGATTCGCGTTCAGGACCAAAATTGAGCCGGGCTTGTAGGCTCGTACTTGACCTTCTCCTTGCTTCTTCTTGCATGAGGGCCGTTAGGGTTTCGTAATTTTGGGATACAAAATTTCCCAACGTTAGGTCGGGAGTGTCCTCAGTTGCTGCAAGAATATCTGCCTCAGTATTGGGCACCCTATCTCGGTTAGGCGCGCCCGGTGGTACAATGTTGTCCACTGTAGGTACCGTTTGGTGAGGAGTAGTGAAGAGGGTGCGCTGGAGTTCCTCAACGCTTGGAACCACTGTGGTGGCTTGGGTCAAACCTCTTGGTGACCAGGTGCGCTGGTTGTCCCAGCAGCCTGCCTAGGGGTCGAATCTTGTTGATTCTTCCTCTGGGGGTCACGTGTTTTTTCCAACTGCGGAGTCCGCTGGCTTGAATTTTTATTCTTCGTCATTCTAGTTCCTTAGTAGGGGTCCCACGGATGGCGCCACTTGTTGATACAAAAGTTGGGCGTTCCTGATATGGGCTCTTGCTCTCGTACCAATTCGCTTCTTAATGCTTAAAACCTGCGCACTAAGAAAATAAACAACACCGTTAGACTTATCGTGGGATTGTCTCCCACGATTAAACTCCGACGTGAGAGTAAGTAATCGGTTTAGGGTTCTCGTAAAGAGTTTTAGGGTTTGTGAATCGTACCTTTAATGAGAATTATGTCATTCCTTATATAGGCGCAGAATCCTTGTAGGGTTCGTGCTCCTTACATTTCGCACACATGGTGCTTATCCGGGTTAAGGATATCTATTCCATAGATAGAAGATCCTTATCTATACCGTATATAGTTTGGTTAGGATTGCGTGAGCCCACTCCATTATTAATGCGGCTCAAGTTATAATAGCCCACGCATTGTGGTTATTGGCCTTAGTAATGTTTATCATTTGGGCTCGTGGCCCATATATAGACTATACATCATCATGAAACATGCACGAACATTTTTACTTTGATCGAAAATGCAATATATTGATTAACCGTATTTAAGTTACTAAAGTTCAACTATATCTAATTGTTTTTTGTAGCACGTCAAGAATCATTAAAGAAAGCGATCGAGAAGTCACAAAAATTGTATCAAGAACAAAACATGCAAAAAGCCAATGAAGAACAACGACAAAGACAACAACAACAAGAACAACAACAAAAACAAGAAAAACGCCACGGCCATCGGTGGGATGAATACTTAACATTCATATTAATTGTACGTTACAAATTAAACATGCAATATTTTACTTCATGTAATACCGATAAACGGGCTAATACTATTGATTCGTTAGCAAGTAAGTTTCTTGAAAATAATGTGACGAGCATTCAATTTTTAATCAATAATTATTACTACACTTTGTTGGTGCATTTTAATATTTTTGCTCTTAATGTACTTTTTTGTCTTGCGGTGTGTTAATATCACTATGGAGATTAATTGATTATCTTAATATGATTTTAGTTTTATTTGTAGAATGACAAATAAATTTGGCAAAATGAAATTGTTATATTAGTTATTAAGAGTAGAAAATATATATATTGAGATTGATGTCTTCAAATATATTTATATATGCAATATGCTACAAATTAAATATACTAACAATATTAGACCGATTTTCACAATAATAAAAAAATATTGAAACTTAAATGGTTTTGGTGGATAAAATAAAGTTCGAGTAACTAAGCGTAGTAATGTGGAGCTATCGTATTTGATATGATAAACCAAAAGGATAATTCATTGACACAAGTTAGATCTCAAAATATAGAGAATATCCACTTTGTTACGATTTTATATAAGAGTTACATTTATTTTGAAAGAATCGTATGCGTTTAACCTCCCTTTGACATTTAGTATGTAACTTATACATATTGAAAAATTACAAGTGAAGAGATTCTTTTATATGTAACATCTTGAAAAAAGTCTCTTCACATATACTCTTTTAATGTCAATAAACTATTTAAATGTGTGTCATGCTTAGAAAAGGTGTGATACTATCACAACTTAGATATATAATGACGAAAATAAGTGCCAAAGATTACGCTATGAACACTTATATACAGCCCATGTAATGACGAAAATTAGTGTTGAATAATATACTAACGAACATTTAGATTAAGCCCGTATGCATTGCACGGGTATAAATGACTCGTAGTAATACTTATTTTTGAGAAAGATATGATGGGCAGTAGGTGTATTAATTGTTGCTTTGAAATGAATTAAGTAGCTAGCTAGCTAGACATGGGTGGTGAGCTTTCACTCATTAGGTGTTGAGAGTTGAGACTATATAATCTTGAAAGTGATCGATATGTAGTACTCGTACGTGTTGCTATCATGCATTTTGTTGGTATACCGTATGATCACGCAAATAGTCTACTCTTTTAGAGTCGATCTAACTGGATAATTACATGAAAATTACGAATATATATGGCCAACTGTTTCTTTCACATTTGTTTCTAATGCGAACAAGTTTGCGTTCAACGTGAGATTTTGTCGTCACATATATGCATAATGTGTGTAATTAATTGACTTCATAAAATAGGAGTAGCAAAAAGTAATCCTAATGAAATACACAAACATTGCTAGTCAGTAAGATTGGTTTTAAATTCAATTAATAGAAATGATCGACATAAAGTGCATGCATGTACATCAACATCGAATAAGAGATGTTCTAATTAAACGTTCTTTATCTTAGTTATGATATATATAAACTACTAGTACTGTAAATGTAAAAGATTAATTAGCGATAGGACAATTTGGAGAATATATTTACAAAAGTAGATCGAAGTGAAACATCTCAGTCTCACCTACCACGCACAAAGGAAATTATTATCATTGGTACACATTTTCTTTCTTTCTTTCCGTATTTTCCATCTTTAATTATGTTATCTAGAAGCATTTCACCAACTTATATAGACTGTAGTTGTTCGTGTTTATTGCACCCGTTTCTTATATACTAGTATATGTTTTCTTTCTTTTCTTCCCCAAATTTAATTAAGTTGGTAATTAGTCTTATTAAACCCCAAGTATTTTTGTGGATAAATCCCAACAGCTGTTTATGCTTTGGAATTTTTTATTTTTTTATTTTTATTTGTTAGGTTAAATGTTGCTTTTGGAATCTTTGTTAATGCCTTATCCTACCATTTTAGTATTCTAACTTGTAAAAATAATAGCCTAAAAGTCAAACATATATCATGGAATATTATTTATGCTTTGAACGGGTTTTGATTCTATAAATATTTGACATAAAATGGTTGGTATATTTATATCAACACAATTGTACGTGCAAGAAGCTAAGATGTTTAATTTCATTGCAAAATACATATACAAAGGGATTTTTACAAGATATACCTGAATAGCTGAATTTTCAAACTTTAAATCAAAATTGGAATTAACTGGCGACAGGCCCAAATATTGACCTGAGTATATCTTTCCCCCGCTTCGAAGAATGGCTCTTTTGTGGATCGATCTAAAACCGTTCCCTAAATAAGAACTTCTCTTGGAAAAGACGGGTGTTGAATCCTTGTAACCTGATAGATTCATAGTTCTTTTTGTGTTTCAGGCTTCATCTTGTAGCCGTTGTGTTTCTCGATTTTTTCTTCCCTACTTGGCTCGTTGCCTAATAAATTTTTTGCCTTTTCCAAAAAGAAAGA
This sequence comes from Artemisia argyi, assembly GCA_030686995.1. Taxonomy (NCBI): domain Eukaryota; kingdom Viridiplantae; phylum Streptophyta; class Magnoliopsida; order Asterales; family Asteraceae; genus Artemisia; species Artemisia argyi. Next base: position 134,237,606 of record CM060709.1, on the reverse strand, counting down.
GAAAAAAGGAATAATACAAAAACATATCACGGGTCAAATAAAAATTATTATCGATACAATTCTTCAACAAGTGATGTTACATCATTTATTTATTTATTTTTTAATTTATAACTCAAAACTTATTTATTTATGTATTTATTTTTTAATTTATAACTCAGAACTTATTACTTAACCAAAAAACACTTTTCCTACATTATTTAAGTTATAGGACACCATTTGGCTTGTCTGGTGGGTATAATGCAAACCCCTATAACTTAAGGGGGGTATAGGATAACGCGAGTCGTATGGCAAACAGCACCAAGTGCCTAAGGGTGAATGATTATGCTATGGACCGCACCTTTTAAAGTTAGACTAATTTAGGATTTGGACTCGAGAAAAATGTTACACTTTCAAGTTAAACAAGTGATATATGTTGTTCACGGTCGATGGGGAATCCGGACCAGGATTTGCTTAGCTTCCATGTCATTAACAAATATACGGTACTCCACTATGCCTTTGTCCAGGATATGAAACTGCACTTTTTCAATGAGGTTTCCCTTGCGGCGACTATGCAACCTGTAAAACGTTCAAAACTTTTAGAAAATAGGGAGAAAAGAAACTCTTAGAAATTGATTTTCTCATTCTCTTTTCAATAACAGTGAAGTGAAGGTGATATAGATAAATAGGGTTTTGCTAATCTCTGCCCACTGGGCAAATGATTAGCTATATATATAAGGAATGTTAGAGTTAATTAATATCAAAATAATGATTAATTAGTGTAATTTTAGAGATAAATAAATGTTCATTTAATGCATTTTTTGATTTTAAAAGAAATTTTGTCTTCATTAACTGTGTTTAATCCTTTGCCCAGTGGGCAGAGATTAGCGAAACCCAAATAAATATTCAATTCGTATAGTAATTCTTACGTAAGAACAAGTTATGTTGTCTATAAATATATCTTTAATTTTACAATAATAAATCATAAAGTGAAGTAATTAGCAAACCCACAAAAGTGGACTAATTCCAGTTTTAACTAAGAATTATTCTTTCAGTTCTTATTAATTGGTCTTCGCCAATTAAGTTTTCAAACTGGAATTAGGATTTCTCTTATATTATAACTAAACCATTTTGATATCTAATATGCTGACTTATTCTTAAGGTAGGTATTGACAGTTTCAAAGTATTGTTATGAACTTTTTTTTTTTTTTTTTTTTTTTTTTTTTTTTTTTTTTTTGCATAATAATAACACACATCCTAGCCTAGATTAAGGATCCAGTGAGAAGAAAACTTAAAATGCGAAGGATGAGAAATAGTTATAACCACACATTTTAGATGCATCGACTTGATTTAGATGCATCTCTATTCATTTAGATGCATCCCAATTAGTTTCGAAAGTGATTTTGAAGTGAAAACGATGCAAAGTAGTACTAACATTAAAATTTGACCCGCAGAGGACAAAAAATGTATAGGATTCGTCTAACTTGATGAAATGCATCTAATATATGTATATGCATCTAATTTTTTGCTAGAAAATATATTATGATGCATCTAAAAGACTAGGGATGCATCTAATTCAAGTCGATGCATCTCAAATATGTAGTTATAATTATTTCTCATCCTTCGCATTTTAAGTTTTCTTCTCATTTGATCCTTAGTCTCCTAGGATATTCTAATCTATATACTAAAATTAAGAAAATTTTGCTATACATTGCTTTCATCTACATTCAACATATGCAACTCAAGTCAACAACTTAACAAAGACCAGATAGATTATCACTGCTGGGTTAACAATTACAAGAGATAATGTGTTTTTTCTTTTCCTTATAATTTAAAAATTTAATATTGAAGGTTGTAAAACATCGATATTTATTTGCATCTGTTTCGTAAAGGAGAAAAAAGTGAAACAAAAGGTGAAAGGCTAATGGATGGTTTAAATTGGGCCTTTGATTTCGGGGCCCAGCCAATCTGAAAGAAGTGATGAATTTTTCAAGTCTCTCACGTACTGTACAGTGTACACTAGTTATAATGCCCGCGCATGCGCAGGATTTTTTTTAAGTTTTTTAATAATGTATTTTTATTTATTAAGAAACAAATAGCTTAATTTTACTTTGGAAATTAAAGAAACAAAACAGGTCCAAACACATTCTCAACAAATACACTAAAATATAATATGGCTTCTGATTGTGATTTGTAATAAACAAATTATTTATAAACAAATTATGCGGGCTTTTCAGCTGAAAAGGTTTAATAGAGAACTTTTTCACGTAAAGAATGTAACCGGCTGCCTTTGGTCTCGGTTAATACTGGACTAAAAGTTTTAAACATATACTTTATCAATACCTGAACCGGCCTGCATAAATTGAACTTGTGCATTCTTCAATAACGTCGCACTTGTTTCAGCGTTTTTTTTTTTGTAAAATCCACAATAACAGCACCAAGGCTACTACTGCCACAACTATTCCTCTGATGGCTGCGCCTCATAATCCTGGTTAATTAAAGTCAGATGGTAATTTTTCACGGTAGCAAGCCAATAATTCATCTTCATCACTGCTTCAACTTGTGGTGGTTAAGTGAGCTGGTGCCAAACTATCACAACCTATGTGGCTGTAAAGTTACCTAAAGACTATCTCTTAACTGTTAAGAAAGTGGACAATTTAACCTCTAGTTTGTGAACTTTCACCGTAACCATCACCACACCACCACCATAGTCACAACTACCGTAACCTCCGCCTGCACCATCATGACCTGTAATACACTAATTTACATAACCAACACCTAATTCACATAATAGATCTTCAAACAATTGCAAATTAACTCGATATAACCACGAAACTAAAAATTAATCACCAAAATGTAATCACAATTTCATCAAATTACCAACGGGCCTCTGGTCTAGCGGTATGGAGGTTTTACCCTCCTAGGCAAGGTCTCAAGTTCGAGTCTTGTCTAGGGCGATAGGGGTTTCCTCCCGCGTGCGTAAAGGGAAGGGTGTCATTGCCTTCTGGGCTGGACCCAACTTGGTTGTGTGGGCTCGCTACGCCTTCTGGGCTAGGGGCCATGTAGCCACAATTGCCGTTCAAAAAAAATTTTCATCAAATTCCAATTGTTTTTTTCTCAAATTATAAGTTGTTACTTTGTTCCATCCTAAGAAGACAATAGAAACCAATAATACATTGGATTGTTCATGACTATAATAGATTTATATCTTCTTTCACATGGTTTACCTTTATTTTATTACATCAAAGCCACTAATATTTTTACCAATAGAACACCCCTATTTACTTTCTCCACCACCTGAAGAACAACCACCCTTAGAGTTAGGGTTTTGAGTCTTTTGACTACTCAAAAAATTCAACGACGTCTTCTCTATTCTCCGGTTATATAACTGCAGATACACCAACTCAGTTCGTCGTTCTTCCGGCAGGGTTGTCGTGGTTTAGTCTGTAACTTGAAGTTTCTTCAAAGCTAGGGATTTGGCGCACATACGAAAACCAAGAACTGATGATTGTGATACAGCAAAATCACAAACCCTTTTAGAATATAACTAAAATCCCTATATCAAAGGTGTTTGGCATTGCAGAATTACACTGGGCCGGATATCAATATATGCGCATTATGCATAAATTTCTACATGCATAATGATTAATTTTACTAAATCTTATGGTTTCGACCGTAACTAATTAGAAAAGATCATAACCAATTTGCTAACCACCAAGTACAGACAATGAGGCTTAAACAGCTCCGAAAACTTAAAGTTTAACTGAGTGATACTTGCAACATACACCTATAGTAGAACTTGGTGTAAATAAATGAGAAACATATAAATATCATTGATATATGATTACAATTGATCTAAAAAAAAAAAAAAAAAAAAAAAAAAAAAATTGATCTAGTGTCTATAACCTAATCATTAGTCTCCATCTTATTATGGCCATCACCAACACCATAACTAAACATGAAGCAAGTGTCCCTGCTATCCACTTCTGGAACCGTCACCAATCAATGGCCTAGGAGTATCCTCCTTAGTAACACATTTCTTCTTGTTGCTATCTGCTGCTACATAGAGCAAAACTATAACTGTTTCATAAGATTCATAAAAGCCAGAATCAATCTACACATTCTTGCACTTTTTCATTGTTACCTTAACTTGTAACTTCTAGCGAAAAGAGTTTTATAAACTGGTTGGACGACTTCATACGTAATTTTTTGGAGAGAAAGTATCTAGGATTCTTGAAAACAAATTTATATGATAATAATAAGAATAAGAACATGTGCAACAGGACCATTTTATCCTTCAAAGGCAATACAACATTATATTGCATACATATACTTGTAGCTTCTTTTTTATTGGAATCTTGAACAGCTTATTTCATTGAGAACACATTTAGTACTTTAAATGGCAAGCTAAATCACAATACCATACTACTTACGTATACTATTATAAAAGATATAAGAATCTCCGGATCATTATAATTACAAAAATCATTAATAGATTTTTTATCACGATATGTCACAAAGGAAACCATAATCCGACACCTTGATATACCTACTTGTGTGCTCTGTATATTGTCAAGGTCAACTTAAGGGAAATTTATACTAAGGTAGTAGCAAGAACCTGCTAATAACTGAATAATAAATAGATGACCAAATGTCTTCCATGAGTAACTACGCAATTAACTTAAAAATCATAAGTTGGTCTGAATAAGGATCTCTAAAGGCCCTTCTAGTTTAAAAGCACATTATGTTCCTTTGATCCAGTTCGGAAAGTAGTTTATAAAGTTACAGTCATTTATAAATCCTTCCACGTGTTAAGAAAACTTAGATCAATTTAAAACAATGAGAAAAATATTTTCACTCTTAGATAATTCGACAATAATTAATAATCGATTATGTGAATCGTCAATCACCAGCAGATTTGTGATCTCCAGATTCTATAAACAGGTTTAAACTTTACTTATTACGACACGAAAACCACATGATCGGTAGCACACACCAATCAATCAACATTCAACAAATACATTTCAATCACTCCTATCTAAAACTGAATTGAACTCTTCCAAACTTCATTACAAAAAGACATCAAATAACATGCAAATCAAACTCAAATTACAAAAAAAAAAAAAAAAAAAAAAAAAAAAAAAAAAAAAAAAAAGGAAAAACATATGCAGTAACATCCACTAAACAAAACCCATATACGAATCTAAGATATCAAATAACAATAAAGCGTTAAAACTGACCATAAATAACACGTGAATTTGATGAAAGAGGTGAAATTCAGAAACCTAAAAACCACAACTGCTTATCGGCTTAATTTGGAGTAAGGTAGGCAATTTTCAATTTTTTTCTAAGGTTATAAGCCAATTTTTTGAGCACTTTGAATTGCAGTGGCTAACAACCTATTCTTGGTCTTTTTATATACATGTTTATATGACAATGTAAATACCTAGTGGCTCACCCATTCTCGGTCTTGTAAGATTGTATGTAGAACTATCTAATCATAGTTATCTATGTAACTTGATTCCCCAAGTTGCAGCAATCACTATAAACTCAATCATGTAAACACATGAACTTTACATCTTTATAACAATCGCAGAGAATCCAACATCAAATTAACATTCTTCAAGAAAAATCTAACAAATAATTATAAAAATTTACAATTATCACACTAAACCTACATCAAAGATTCACAATTTTTTTAACCGGGTACCAACAAAATCTAACAACTAATTATAAAAATTTACATAAAAACCACAAAAAACCTTACCAATGATCACACTCACCAGAAAAATTGTACTTCTTGAATCCTTCCACTATCTCTTGTGCCCATTAATATAATAGAATTTAAAGATTCAAACCCCAATTATTAAAATTTATGAGTCGATTCTTTTTAAGAGAAGGCAAACAAAAAAAGTAAAACTAAATCTTACCTCCAACGATTTTGATTTAGGGTTTTAGAGAATAAAAAGATTGGTATATGTGTGTACACCGGAGTTCGAGAATTGTGGTGGTTGCTTATGGTGGGATCGGATACATAGGAGCTGGGATTGTGGAGATATTTTTCTTAGGGAGTATGTATGATGATAGAATGAGTATATGGAGAGATTTTTTTTTTTTTTTTTTTTTTTTTTTTTTAATATAGTAATATACATTTAGGTCCAAAACTGTTAAGTATAAGCCACCAAGTACATGTGTTTTTAACACTTTTTGATATACACATATGACTATATGAGTGTAGAAACGATTTTATAAATTATTTTGCTAAATCCGGAAATACTAAAGGGTTTTTATTTAAAACATGTTTATTAGAAAAATAACAATAATTTATTTATTACCTAATAAGGAATGATTTGATTTTTTTGAAATAAAAAAGTTCTCACTTGGGGTTTTATTTTATTAGGTAAAAAATACATATTGTTTGATTAATTAATCTATCTTTTTATCATCTCCACAAATCTACTTGTTTAACCCACTTTAATTATTTCATGAAGAAATCTTGTTAAACCACTTTAATTATTTCAATCTCACGTTAAGGTTTTAATTTCCGCCACTACAAGCTAAGATAAACAAAAAGAGGTAAAGGGTGACCCAATTGAATCGGCCTTTATAACTTGTTTTTCATCATTGCCTGCTTTATTATCATTCCATATCACTTTCTTAACATGTAGTACGTGTATACATTATCTAAATAATTAGTAGTAACATTAATAATGCCACAACAACTATTTACTTATTCTGTTACTCATCAAGATAGTCTATGTTTTTCTTTGTTTTGTTATATTTAGGTATAGGTGTGTCGTGTAATATGCATGCATCTCGCACCTAGCTAGCAAAATTAATTATGTTTCTTTTGCAAGTAGATATAGTCATTTCGTAATCCTAATATATATCTTTTGTAAGATCGATGCAGCAGCTGATCCAAGATACTTCAGCCAAGCGCGCAAACCAGAAGTGACAATAAGTCCAACCGCAAATGCCACGTACTGACTAAAAACGTTTGTACTCTCTCTATATTCATGTTAATAATTTCTCTTCTAGTCAGGCGCACTTGGGTTTATTAGACGGGGGTTGTCTTGTTTTGATGATATTTTTCATCTCCAATCCCGATGTCTTAAGTCCCAATTATGGAGAGGCAAAAATACAGGATCTTAATTAGCTCCAGACTACTAAGTAAGCTGATCAAAGATTTAATTAGCTAGAATGCCTTACTTGGGCTCGATCAATTATGACAAAACCATATATAACATCTACTGAGGATGAGGTAGTAGAGGATAGTTGTGTTGATATTGACACAGGCCAAAGGCCGTCAAAACTCGCAAGACACACAATCTAGCGATTGCTAGTCCCTTTCTCTTTAATTTGATACCTATTTTTTTAAATAAGCACTTGCTCGCTATATTTTTCCTTTTTTGTAATGACATGGGGCACCTGACCTGTATTAGAAATCATATTACTTTAGAGCAATTTTTCAATGTCGTGAAGTTAATTATACAAGCACAAAGGAATTATTATTGGCTTTCTAGTCTCAGTGTTACTAATAAATACACTAGTACAACTTTGTAAGTTTCAGTAACTTATAAGTAATGGTTGGTTTTCATATATATAAGGTGAAGTCAATCCATTGGAGCTATATATGTTTGCTGGGCATTATGCATGGATTAGTAGAGCTAAAATTTGATTCAATTCGAAGCAAATTGCACCACATATATATAAAATGGAACTTTATGAATTGGGTTATCGATCTTTTAGTTGTTGATGACTCTGCAATTTGATCGAATCTCTCCTTGAGCTCCCGTGAGAACACCTATCTGGCCCATCTTTACCATTGCTGCTGCGAATTTAGTTTTCCAAAGCAATGGGTTGATTGCATAGCGAGTTACTTGGTTCGCTGTTGATGTGGTGCTGAGTAGAGTCTGGTCTGATGTGAACAAACCTCTGCTATTCAATATATCTACGTAGTAACCAACGTCAGTGATGGTTGGGGACGCTGGGTTAATGGGGACCACGGAATCTGGTCCTCCCTTTGGACATTGTTGCATTAGTTGGCTTGCGTAGAAAGCATCTAAGGTTGGATCCTGGTTCACGGTGGTGTTATAGCTGTACAGTCTGCTTGAAAAGGAAGTACAGTGAGATCGCCCAATGGTATGTGCCCCTGCAATGTTTAGAATTCATTTGTTTGATCTCATTTTTCTTGTAATCAAGATTGACTAGTTAAAATCAAACATGATTCATTTAAAAGTGTACCAGAAAGAGTAACCATATCTTCCTGTGTCAAGCCATGGGTTGAAAACATTTGAGTGAGTTGATTAAGGTTAGCTGTTGGGGGAGGTAGTGCCCTCGTCTCTGCTATTAGTGAAACTCTTCCATCTCTTCTCCCAGCTGGAACGTCGTATCCAAGCCCCCCAGTCTGCAAGTCACGGATTAGTATTAGATACTTTTGTATTACATACAACATGTGTTGAGCTGAGTTATGTGCATGTTAGTTAGTTACTAGGATGATGCTGTCTCTAGCTGCAAATGCAATAATATCGGCACAAGAAACAACTCCAGGACATGCAGATTCGATTCGAGCTTTTGCATTATCAATGACATCAAATCCACGAAGGCTAGGATTATTGGCTGGAGAGTCTTTCTCTGCCGTGTTTGAAGCCGTTGAGTCTAGCACAACTGATGCATCACAACCCTGTAAATCAGGAAATAATGTTTTAACTTGGAATCATATAGTTATAGGTAGTCAACTAGTACTAGAAGCTAATTAAATAGTAGGTGTGTAACTCACCCGTACGAAACAATCATGAAAATGAAGTCTGACAAGACCAGCAGCAAGTCCTCTGTCTCGGAAAAAGGCTTTGGTAACCTCGTCTTTTACAATGAACTCAGCCATGAAACATGAGCCTGAGTAGAACCCAACTTGGAGTTGCTGAGCTTGTAAGGGGGACATTAGCATTAGCACTAGCATTAGCTTTACGAAGAAAGTTGCATTTAGACTAGTCGTGGCCATCATTGTTGAATGAGTTAATTTGACGTGTGCATGGAACGATAAGTCATATATTTATAATGCTTGTGCATGGATTGCTAAATTAATGAAGGACATGTGAGCTGAGGGACAGAGCTTTTGAGTGTACGTTTTCAATTTGATTAATTAGTAAGCAATAGCATGATCTTGTAATTATTGGACAAAGTTTTGTGGGGTTAGTGAGTTGAATTACGCGTTAAATTGTAAGCAATAGCATGATCTTGTCTGCTCCACAATCAAATAATTGATAGCAAAAAATGAATTTAAATCGTTATCAAGACATGAGGATGATAGCATCCAGACAAGCAGTGTTGACTAATTAAGGCCTTAAATCCAACAAAGTAGTTCAAACCTATATTTCATATTTATGTACTACTACTTTACCATGCACACATATTTCATTTTAATTTGTCGTTGAAGATTGATGTCTTTTAATTTTGCCAAGGCTTCAAAAATTATCTACGTACTGATCATTTCGTCTGCAATGTTTCATGTTTGTGCTCCAAAGCTGAATTATTATATAATAAGGTTCCACATTCATCAAGCAATGTCCCAAAAATTAATACACTTTTATAGTTGTTCCTATTTAGTCTGGTTATATACGAATTTATTTTTTTAATCAATAATTCTATTTCAATCTCTGAAAGAAAGAAGTAAAAAAAATTTTGGTGCAAAAGGTGAATGTATTGTATTAATTACCAACAACTATTACAAATAAGAGTAGAGTCAAGATTGGACATCTCCCAATCTTGTGATACAGAACATGGAAAATACAACTCAAAAGTTCTACCTAATACACTACTAGAACTGATATCTGACCTTACTAGACATTATCAGACAACAAACTCAGATACCATACTATCACTGGATCAATCAGATACATCCACATTCAATTATGCAATTCACCATAAGTGCACCTGCCACCACAGTAGCATAATAGATATGGAGTGAGGCTTCACTAGGAACCCATAACCCATCCATGGGGGGCTCTTCTAAACAGCCTACATTTCCTTCTCATAGGAAGGCTTCAACTGTTTAGGAACACACACCCTCCATGATGACCAACCATTCCTCCTTTGATGATGTATTGGGGGGACCAAGAAGGTTCATCTTTCACACCTCTCTATTCCCCCATCATACACCATCCACCCAAGCTACTTACCCTTCACAGTGATCAACATCTCTATTATGGTACATCTCACTGAATTAGACCTCCTTCCTTTCCCCATAAGCTCAAATATTTCCTCCCAAGGCCAAATATTAGAGAAATATGATTACTAAGAAGGTACAGTCATACCAATGAAACTCCAAGTACAAGATTTGATCCACTGTAGTAGCCTGCACATATATTCCATAATAAGATACTTCATAACCAAACACTCTAGAATCAGCAGTGTTTTATTCTCCCAAACACCCTTCCACAAATCCCCTGTATCATCACTCAAGCATCGATTACATTAACACACCAGGATTGCTTTTAGAAACAACATTAAGCTTAACATTCCATCTTGCTTGAGCATCATAGACAGCTTTTGATGGCTTAACTTTTAGGCTTATCAATCTTAGCTTGATAATTTCCTCAAAAATTTTATAGAGCTCTTCCACTTCTCTTTTCTCACCTTTAAACAATCTATAGTTTCTTTCTTGCCAAATCAAATATACACTAGCAGCCAATCCAAGTCTTTGAACAATACTTCCAATGTTGTTTCCACTATTCAGACTAGAAAAGTGACTTACAACTTCATTCCAATTATTAGCTTCACACCTCATTTCCAGTTTATCCTTGACTTTCTCCCAAAACTTCATTGCATACTCACATTTGAAGAATAAATGAGTGTGAGAATCAGAATCATTATGGCATAGTGAGCATACCATCATATCATAAGAACCCCAACTCTTTATTCTGTCTTGTGTCATGAGTCTATTATGCACTGCTAATCTGTCACAACTCGTAATTTCCGGTCATTTTTCCAAACCGCGACAATTTACTATTCACAAGTTACTATTCATCATTTACTATTCATCGATCACTATTCATCGTTTTTGAGGTCAATTTGACATTCCGAGAAACATTCAGAAATTTTACTATTCACTTGACACTATTCATTTCCGAGAGAAAACCACTATTCACGTGCATTACTCTTGTCATCGTAAATTTAGTTTACGAGTATTTAAATTCGCGTAACCGTATTGGTTCATGTGCGAATTCATGCATTATCATTAGGACATCTCATACAGACTAGAAATAGTCTGCATATCATCATTATGGCACTTGCATACTATTCCACTCGTAGGATAATTTAACTAATACTTTTGGTATAAGTAACTTTTACGCATAATTATTTCTATATAAACGTTAACAAACGATTAATAATGTGGCTAACACGTCCGACACTCCCGACTATGATCCTAATATATTTTTATATTCATTTTAATAATATAAAAATTATTATATTAATTTACCCGGTATTTTGGAAATTTACTTAAATTAATATCGTACGTCTAATTTAAACTACGACGGTTTTCGTGGAAACTAAACAATAATCACCCAAACTCTCCATGCTTGTACCCAACATATTTTTACAACTTTTACGACTTTATTTTGTTCCGAATAACTTTGATAAAATTTATTTCTAACAAACCCGGTACCCGATTACACCTAAAATTAACCAAATACTACACAATATTACCACTAACTTTCTAATTAAATCACCCAACATCCCCCCCCCCCCTTTTTCCCTCCTTTGTGAACCGCCCCCCCCCCCCCCCCCCCCCCCTCCTAAGCCATCTCATGAGCTAAACAGTCACCAACCAAATTTAATGCACACCAAACTCTTGTCTCTAAGTATAAATTACACCATTTCATCCCATTTTCTCACAATTATCATCCAAGTGCAAGTAAACTTTCTTTTCTCTCATTTTCTCTCTTGTGTAAATCGACCTAGGATGATCAAGAAGCAAGAACAACAAATTTTCCAAGATCTAGGTGTAAACTTATTCACTTAGTCATCCTTGTTGGAGTTTTGAAATAGAAACTCAAGGATTAGTAGGTTTTTCATCATCTAAACTCCCTAAACCTTCAAGTAAGTTAACAAACTCATTTTTATAATTTTTACAAGTTATTACTATGATTATATACTTTTCTTACAAGAACTCATGCATATAATAGCTTATACCACTTTATTTTATAAACTTTTAACTTTTGAACCTTAGGAAGTGATTATTGTTAGATCTTTGTTAGATCTACTTGGTTATGATGTTTAGGAACCCATGACACCCTAAGAAGGTGTATGGTAGGATTAGACTAGTTTTGTGGTGATTGAAAGTGGTTTGATTGAAGATGGAACTAGATTAGAACCCTAGAAATGGTTTTTGAAACTACATATTGACCTACTGTCCCTATTTTTATTTCGTGGGAAAATCAGTAATTGATGGGTAATTTTTGACCAAAGATTTAGAAAATACTTTCAAAAACGAAACTTTAGGCGAAAGAACGGATTAAAACGAGCTTATAACGAAGAAGTTATGATTTTTGCAAATTAATTGACGAAAACTATTTCCTGAAAAACTGCATGCTGTTTGGAAATTTTCGACGGACAAATGGAAGCGTTAAACGTAATCTAGAGGAACCGAGCTATCGAAAATATATTACTACATACTAAAACGAATCCGTGGACATAAAGAACAAGGAAAATGAGCTTAAAACGACCAAGTTATACCCGTTTTAACATTGACAAAACTATATATATATATATATATATATATATATATATATATATATATATATATATATATATATATATATATATATATATATATATATATATATATATATGGACACAAATAAAAATAATAACTTACGCACTAAATGGTATATTTTCTAGAAATGTTACTAAGGACTATATTCTTAACAAATGAATACGTATGGCCCAAGAGAATATTTATACGACTTAACGACGTTATCTTAAGGTTTTCGATACAAGGAATTTAACGCTAACATTTTCATATGAGATAATACGACAAGTTATATACTTCTATATATGGACTTATTTTCCTAAGTATGGAAACTATTTTACTATGACGATAACTAGTATTTCCAAATTACGAGTGGTATGGGTATCATGTGCATGTGCATTCATTTCTTTACGGCTTGATCTTAATTAGATCGCGACTATTCATTTAGGTTGCGGCTAGTGTTCGCGCCTCATTGTCCCGACTACTTTTACATCATTGTACCATCGTTGTACCATCCTTTCGAGGTGAGTTCTCATAGCCCCGTTTTAGTACTTATTTGATTTTAAATCCTACGGGGGAGAATACATTGCACAATTATATTTTTTTGTACATGCCCAAGTATTAAATTCCATACATTGCTTAAGTTGTTAGTACTATCACTTCAAGTCCCCTTTATTATCATGGACCGTTAATTATGTTGCCAAGCGAGAGTGAGTGAATAGATCTATCGAGGGTGACTCCTCCATTCGTGTTTGGGTTGCTCCATAAGGAAAACGAATGCATTTCATGTCTGAATATTTAGAGTGCCTGATAAACACTCCTTTGGGGCCAATTTTAGCGCGTCGAGCTTCGGTGCCATGAGCTTAAGAGACAATGTAGCTTTTTGACATTTTAGTACTTTACTTTATACTTGTGGTTATTGTACATACGATTTAACTTATAAACCTATGATTATTCACCAACTTTATGTTGACCGTTTTTCGCAATGTATTTCTCAGGTTATTAAGGTAGCTCATGTTGCATACATTTGGACCTTCATGGAGTCGCGGAGTCGACGCGTCTCACCATATTTTCTGCACTTATGAAACGTTTGATCTTGTTGAACTTATTTTAACTATATTGGCAAACTCTTTTGGGACCTAAGCTTTGTAAACTCTGAATGCTTTAATGATCAAACGTTGTATTTTCTAAACGACACTTTAGGTCGTTCAATATAACTGTAACTATGGTGCTATGACAGTTACCCCCAGGTATTCCATTCCGCTGCCATACAGGTAAATTGGGGGTGTGACAGATTGGCATCAGAGCTAAGGTTATAGCGAACTAGGATGTATCTTGGACCCTAGACTATAACCACATCATCATAGCATCTCATCATTTCATCATAGGTGCATATTCACTATACATGTTGTTTTACGCACACACTGTTCGAGTTATTCATACCCATACTCATATATATATGATTATATTGACCTGGTTCACAAGTGACATGTCTTCAGATACCCACGCTGTTATCCTTTCGTCGGATTCCGACATTTAAGATGCCTTGTCATCTTCCACTACCATTATACCACCAGCTGTACTTACACCACCATTAACACTATTGAATTGTCATAAGAGCAAGGTTCTCATTCAGCCTATACATAGAATGCCGTTTGGTTGAGTACTCAGACTTAATTTTAATGGACTTATTAGGATGCTTATTACAAGGGAGATAGCATGTTTTCTTTCCTTCTCTAGTAGGACGCTTGCTACTTAGGTACTACCACCACCGTTGGTTACTTATTACACTATTGGTCGTCCCATAGTGCGTACTTCAGCTTTACCTCTTAGATGTCGCGAGATAGCGCGAAAGAGGGTAGTATTCCATTCACTATTATCACCATTATCTCCTAACTCATCACTGGGATTTCATCGTCATCAATGTTATTCTCATCCTTTAGAATACCACCATTGTCAGTTTCCTTTTCCATTTTCACTTGCCATGAATTAGATAACGCCTTGTGGACAATACCAAGAATTACGGACTCAACAGGAACCTCCGCAACGCCAGGAAGTCTCTAGACTAGACTTATATCTTTACTAGCTTTTACTATTATCCTAGCCATGAGAGGTGTGGCATAGTTCGAAGAAACTTGTGGTAGTTTGATTGTTGTTCAACAAAATCACCAAGTGTTGACTCTACCATATGGATATGGTTGTGCTATCTTTGATATCGGTCCATGTAGACCAAAAATTTCATGTGTTATTCATGAGTTATGAATATGATGATTTTTATTACCTATAGATTCTCATGGATTCTTATGATTTTATGGAAATAGATTTAAGCAAACCACTCCAAGCATGACGCAAGCTGCTGTTGGACAATCCATTGCCAGGAACGTAACTACCGCCCTCACCAAGGAACTTACTCACGTGGAATTTATGGGCTGTAATTCTCCCTTCTTTAGCGGAATTAGAGACACAAAGAAATTTCTCAAATGGTTCGAAGAAATAGAAACGATATTTCGATGTGGCGACTGTCGCAAGGAAGACAAGGTTAAGTTCGCCACATGCACTTTTCAGAATCTTGCCCAGGAATGGTGGACCACACATGTTAAGATAGTAGGAGTTGATGATGCTTACTCACGCTCTTGGGAGGAACTAAGAAAGATGATGGGTATAGCCTTTTGTGTAAGAAGTGAATTACGAGCAATAGAACAGGAAGCACTAAACTTTACCATGGTAGGAGATGATGTTGTCAGGTATACTGCTCAGTTTTATGAATTAGCTCGTCTAGACCCTGCAATTGGTGAACCGGAAATTAAGAGACTTGAAAGGTACGTCGGAGGACTTTCTCCTGAAATTCGTAGGATGGTCATCGCATGTGAACCCAATGCCATGTCTGAAGCTATCCAGATGGCAATCGAAGCAAAGGAACTCATAGTTCACGACAAGACATCAGGAGACAATAATAACAACAAGAGAAAATGGGTCGGTAATCAGGATGCTAATGCTACTCAACGACCATTTAAGATACAGCACGTGGTGGAGACCTTTGCTGCTGGGTCAAGCCAAAAGAAAGGATATGTAGGTAAATTACCCGAGTGCAACAAGTGTCAGTTTCATCACAAAGGATCTTGCCCCTCTCAATGTGGAAACTGCCAAAAGGTCGGACACAAAGCCAAGGATTGCAAGACTCCCACCCTCACAAAGCATCAGGAACTTACGGTAATCTGCCGTGAATGTGGAGTAGTGGGACACTTCAAGAGTGAATGCCCGGTGTTGAGAGACCGGAACTGGAGGAGGCATTTCATGTTGTAAAACCATAGTTTGAGCCCTCTAGGGTTGTACTTTCTTTTGGTACTTTCCATAAGTACGTTGATGTAACCTAGTTGTATTAAGCACTTTCCTATCCAATGTAATGACTATCTTTTGTTACCTCTATGATAACCATAACTTTCGTTTACTCCGCTTTCTATCCCAATCGTTCAATTTTCAATCGTTTCGTAACATTATGTCATTGCCTTATTAGAGATTAAGCCGATTTCGTATTTGACGGATTAGTGGATTATTACCATTCCATAGGATTTACCCATGTATCCAATACACCATTCAACGAGTTTTATTTCAAACTATTTTACTACCTTATGGGGAAATTGTTTTACAGAATTTCTAAAGTATGCTATTTTGTTACCACTCTATAAACTGATTTTTTCCGATATTACGCCAAATATTTACTAGTACTACGCGAAACAATTTTTATATTACTTTGAAAGAAAATATCAGGATACCATTTTTGATAAGAATGTGTTGAACACCATCTAAAACTTTTGAGAAAAGTAATATTATTTTGACTAAATCAAGCATCGCATCATTAGTCCTCAACTATACATAGCCTGATCACCTATGTATACTTCAGGAAGGATTATGCCATGAAGTAAATAGTTACTTTTTAAAGTATTGCTAATAACAATCTTCATTTAAAAACGTTTTAAACAAGTAAACTCTTTTATAAGTATCTTTTTCTGACAAACTCTCCCTGGATACTTACCCCACCTGTCCCCCACTTAACCATTAAGTTGGATTGTTCCATTGACTTCTCTAGGAGAGACTTTCCATATCAATTACAAATAGGATTCCTCGGTACCAGAAAAACAATAAAAGGATTACGGAACTATTATACCTAGACTAAGAAAAATTCATAACTCAACAACAATCCTAAGATACCACGAGACCATCCGACTCACCATCTCTGACCTAGTTGTCCAATTTATTTATTCAAAGGTACTAGCTAGACTGAGCTACAGGATCGAACACATTGTGAAGGTACGCTAAGCAATACCATGGGAATAAACCAAGCCACCTAACCGATACTGTAGAGCGATTTGATTAAACATGACCTCATCGAAACGCAAACTTCCCTATAATAAGTTTCACCAAGGAAAATTGATTTGAGTTAAGGGTATCGATATAGATTCCCTTAAGGCATTGTGTTCTCAAGAAATTCTAGATAACCTCACCTATACATCAAGAGAGGCATCAGGCCCAAGCATATCTCCCCAGCTACATGTGAAGACAATACGGCAATTCATCGACATAGTATCAATTGAAACCCTCATATTGCCAACATGATGGCAATTTCAACGATAAACCATCTCAAGACTTAAGTTGGTTGAATACCTAGGCTTGTAGTTCTACCCGATAACCACCAATAGGCACCATCCAATATCAGGAACCGAACATCAGACATCTATGCATTATGCGAACATTACCTATCCTACTGTTTTATCCTTGTTACTATTTTCACTTTAAGTAAAGTCGATTTAAAAAATTGTGTTTATACAAATCACATATCTTGTAGAAAATAATTTTTGAATTGCCTATTTTGAACAAATACGATCCTTTTAATCAATATTTAGCTAAACCATTGTACAATGGGAAATATATAACCATCAAACTTTGGTAAACAGTCCTATTCACAACATGTTTGAAAACCGCGTCACATTTCTTAACTATTGAATTTTGAATCATCAAGAAAGATATTATTTAGTAAACCATTTGCTCCATTTTCTAAATTCGTTTATTCAGAAAAGGATTTCGACCAAAAACTCAAAAATCGCGAAACAAATTTTGAGAACCAATCACCATGCTACGTCGCTTATGCATTTAGGGCTTTGTGATTGGACAATAAGGAATATTGGAATATGTGATGAAGGAATTAGGAGGAACACCATAGAACGATTACAAACGTCAGTAATGAAGACCAAGCACAGTAGGCAAAGAATGACACATGTCTTAGCAATCGATTAGACTAAAACACGAGGAATCAAAATTATTACCCATATTTTATCTTCTTCGAATAACGCCGAATTCGGAAGACGTAACGTTGTAGAATTAATCACCAGATTCATTGTAACCGTTTCAACTATTCCCGATAAAGGTGATCGAATCACCTCAGACTTCTAACAATCATTCTAAGATTTCCTTCGGAACCTCATTAAGATGTAAACACCGCCTATCATCCTCAGACCGATGGTCAGAACGAGAGAACGATTCAAACATAGGAAAGTTATACTCAGAGTATGAGTGATTGACTCTAGAAATGGTTGGGCTAACCATTTACCATAAATCGGATTCTTTTACAACCATAGTTATCGCACGAGCATAGAGACTACACCATTTGAGGCACTTTATGGTCGAAGTACCAATTACCTGTTTACCAACCGAAATCGGAAAGTTAAATTCACTGGTCTAGAACTAAACCATGGAACAACAAAGGAAATTTCACAAGTCAAGAACCAGTTACAAGCAACGAGAAACTGGTAGAAGTTAGGTTGGTACATGACGTACATCATACGGATTGGGTATCCTTGAACAACAAATTAACTAGATTCATGTGAAAGAACGAAATTGAAAGCTTTGCCTTGGAGAGGCATGATACGATTTTAGTAACACGAGGGATTTAACCTTTAGTATATTGGACCATTTAAGATTTATTTTAGAATCGACCAACTGACATATAAGATTGGAGTTCTGACATAGTTCAGCAACACATATTACCCATATTACATTATAAACCTGAAGAAGCACTGATCATCTATTGACGAACCGAACTCGGAAAAAGCCAAACTCACTATTCCAGTAGGCATTCATGAAATAACCAGAAATTTCCTACAAGTCAAGAATCAATTACAAATTTTATAAGTTGTAAACCATTAAAACTTCAAGTTGGTAGCCAGATCATGTTGAAAGTTCTGCCTAGGAAAGGCATGATATCATTCAGAAAACTAGGAAAGTTAAACCCGATACACACTGGACCACGTAATATTTCAGACAGAGAAGGCCTAGTGGCCGTCAGACTTGAGCCTTGTTAGAGAACAACCGGATTACACAACTATGTTTCACCTATTCAAATCCAGGAAATGACTTTCAGATTAGTCACTCATAATCCCATTTGGAAAGGAATCCAACCCAAAGACAAACGTAAACTTGGTAAGAGAACCAGTAGAAAGCATGGACCGTGAGGTCGAACGGTTGAAGCAAAGTCGAATTCCTATCGTGAAAGTTCGCTGGAATTCTTGAAGAGATCCCGAATTTACTTGGGAACGGGAAGACCAAATGCAACTCAAGTATCCACGTCTTTTTACCAAACATACTTCAGAGACCAACCAAAACTGAACTTCGGGACGAAGTTCCTGTTAGAAGGGAAGACTGTCACAACTCGTAATTTCCGGTCATTTTTCCAAACCTCGACAATTTACTATTCACAAGTTACTATTCATCATTTACTATTCATCGATCACTATTCATCATTTTTGAGGTCAATTTGACATTCCGAGAAACATTCAGAAATTTTACTATTCACTTGACACTATTCATTTCCGAGAGAAAACCACTATTCACGTGCATTACTCTTGTCATCGTAAATTTAGTTTACGAGTATTTAAATTCGCGTAACCGTATTGGTTCATGTGCGAATTCATGCATTATCATTGGGACATCTCATACAGACTAGAAATAGTCTGCATATCATCATTATGGCACTTGCATACTATTCCACTCGTAGGATAATTTAACTAATACTTTTGGTATAAGTAACTTTTACGCATAATTATTTCTATATAAACGTTAACAAACGATTAATAATGTGGCTAACACGTCCGACACTCCCGACTATGATCCTAATATATTTTTATATTCATTTTAATAATATAAAAATTATTATATTAATTTACCCGGTATTTTGGAAATTTACTTAAATTAATATCGTACGTCTAATTTAAACTACGACGGTTTTCGTGGAAACTAAACAATAATCACCCAAACTCTCCATGCTTGTACCCAACATATTTTTACAACTTTTACGACTTTATTTTGTTCCGAATAACTTTGATAAAATTTATTTCTAACAAACCCGGTACCCGATTACACCTAAAATTAACCAAATACTACACAATATTACCACTAACTTTCTAATTAAATCACCCAACATCCCCCCCCCCCCCTTTTTCCCTCCTTTGTGAACCCCCCCCCCCTCCTAAGCCATCTCATGAGCTAAACAGTCACCAACCAAATTTAATGCACACCAAACTCTTGTCTCTAAGTATAAATTACACCATTTCATCCCATTTTCTCACAATTATCATCCAAGTGCAAGTAAACTTTCTTTTCTCTCATTTTCTCTCTTGTGTAAATCGACCTAGGATGATCAAGAAGCAAGAACAACAAATTTTCCAAGATCTAGGTGTAAACTTATTCACTTAGTCATCCTTGTTGGAGTTTTGAAATAGAAACTCAAGGATTAGTAGGTTTTTCATCATCTAAACTCCCTAAACCTTCAAGTAAGTTAACAAACTCATTTTTATAATTTTTACAAGTTATTACTATGATTATATACTTTTCTTACAAGAACTCATGCATATAATAGCTTATACCACTTTATTTTATAAACTTTTAACTTTTGAACCTTAGGAAGTGATTATTGTTAGATCTTTGTTAGATCTACTTGGTTATGATGTTTAGGAACCCATGACACCCTAAGAAGGTGTATGGTAGGATTAGACTAGTTTTGTGGTGATTGAAAGTGGTTTGATTGAAGATGGAACTAGATTAGAACCCTAGAAATGGTTTTTGAAACTACATATTGACCTACTGTCCCTATTTTTATTTCGTGGGAAAATCAGTAATTGATGGGTAATTTTTGACCAAAGATTTAGAAAATACTTTCAAAAACGAAACTTTAGGCGAAAGAACGGATTAAAACGAGCTTATAACGAAGAAGTTATGATTTTTGCAAATTAATTGACGAAAACTATTTCCTGAAAAACTGCATGCTGTTTGGAAATTTTCGACGGACAAATGGAAGCGTTAAACGTAATCTAGAGGAACCGAGCTATCGAAAATATATTACTACATACTAAAACGAATCCGTGGACATAAAGAACAAGGAAAATGAGCTTAAAACGACCAAGTTATACCCGTTTTAACATTGACAAAACTATATATATATATATATATATATATATATATATATATATATATATATATATATATATATATATATATATATATGGACACAAATAAAAATAATAACTTACGCACTAAATGGTATATTTTCTAGAAATGTTACTAAGGACTATATTCTTAACAAATGAATACGTATGGCCCAAGAGAATATTTATACGACTTAACGACGTTATCTTAAGGTTTTCGATACAAGGAATTTAACGCTAACATTTTCATATGAGATAATACGACAAGTTATATACTTCTATATATGGACTTATTTTCCTAAGTATGGAAACTATTTTACTATGACGATAACTAGTATTTCCAAATTACGAGTGGTATGGGTATCATGTGCATGTGCATTCATTTCTTTACGGCTTGATCTTAATTAGATCGCGACTATTCATTTAGGTTGCGGCTAGTGTTCGCGCCTCATTGTCCCGACTACTTTTACATCATTGTACCATCGTTGTACCATCCTTTCGAGGTGAGTTCTCATAGCCCCGTTTTAGTACTTATTTGATTTTAAATCCTACGGGGGAGAATACATTGCACAATTATATTTTTTTGTACATGCCCAAGTATTAAATTCCATACATTGCTTAAGTTGTTAGTACTATCACTTCAAGTCCCCTTTATTATCATGGACCGTTAATTATGTTGCCAAGCGAGAGTGAGTGAATAGATCTATCGAGGGTGACTCCTCCATTCGTGTTTGGGTTGCTCCATAAGGAAAACGAATGCATTTCATGTCTGAATATTTAGAGTGCCTGATAAACACTCCTTTGGGGCCAATTTTAGCGCGTCGAGCTTCGGTGCCATGAGCTTAAGAGACAATGTAGCTTTTTGACATTTTAGTACTTTACTTTATACTTGTGGTTATTGTACATACGATTTAACTTATAAACCTATAATTATTCACCAACTTTATGTTGACCGTTTTTCGCAATGTATTTCTCAGGTTATTAAGGTAGCTCATGTTGCATACATTTGGACCTTCATGGAGTCGCGGAGTCGACGCGTCTCACCATATTTTCTGTACTTATGAAACGTTTGATCTTGTTGAACTTATTTTAACTATATTGGCAAACTCTTTTGGGACCTAAGCTTTGTAAACTCTGAATGCTTTAATGATCAAACGCTGTATTTTCTAAACGACACTTTAGGTCGTTCAATATAACTGTAACTATGGTGCTATGACAGTTACCCCCAGGTATTCCATTCCGCTGCCATACAGGTAAATTGGGGGTGTGACATAATCAAAGTACAAATGCTTGTTTAGGGATGTTTTGTGAGAACCATATTACCTTATGCCATGGAGATTCTCCGTTCACATTATGCAAATCCTCATAGGCTTGTCTAACTGAGAAATCACCCATTTGACCATTATTCTTCTTCCACATCAGCCTATCACATTGTGAATCATCCAACATAGGAGCTTGTAACTGTGCAATCAATGGAAATCTTTCATTCCATTCAATGGGCCAATTCCAATTTTCATTCTCCACCATATCATGAACATTTAGATTAGCTGGGAGTCTTGCATCATACATATCTCTGTATGTTACCAAGTTGTTCAGAACTCCAATGTTGCTCCAGTTGTCAAACCACAGTGATGTTGTTCTACCATTCCCAATTTTCACAATCATGTGATTTTTAGCAATCTGCCTTTGCTTCAATATATTCTTCCACCCCCAACTATCAGTTTTTTCCTCATTAATAGCCCAAATACTTCTTCCCCTTAATTTGACAGTATTGACCCACCATAGAGAGTTTTTATCCACTGCTATATGCCACAAATGTTTTAATATCATAGCCTTATTCCATATACTAAGATCTTTTAAACCCAATCCTCCATACTGTTTAGGCCTACATATATTATCCCATGCCACTTTTGCTTTACCTTTTGAAGTATCACCATGATTCCATAAAAATTTCTTCAGCAACTTATTTATGTCATTAATCACAGTGTTTTGCAGAAGAAACACAGAAGCCCAATACACATGGATGGACTCCAGAACTGAAGCAACAAGCTGCATTCTACCAGCATAAGACAAACATTTGTTCTTCCAATTATCAATTCTGTTTTTGATTTTATCTATCAATACCTTGTAGTTTTTAACTCCAAGTCTTCTTGTGATTAAAGGAACTCCAAGGTATCTTACTGGGAGTTTTTCAACTCTAAATGGGACCACATCCAGAATATTTTGTTTGTCTTCTTCTTTAAGACTACCAAATATAACAGTACTTTTATTATAGTTTGGTAACAAACCTGAAACAGAGCCAAATTCTTCCATAGCATCCTTGTAGACATTAACTGAATCTTTATCACCATGGCAAAACATAAGTAGATCATCAGCAAAGCAAATGTGTGTAATCTTCAGTTTTTTACACCCAAAGTGATACTTGAAATTGTCACATTCATTCACCTTCTTTTGCACAATTAAGTTGAGGATCTCCATTACAAGAGTGAATAGATATGGTGACATAGGGTCACCCTGTCTCAATCCTCTTCCACCTTTGAAATAGCCAACACTTTCACCATTTATGCAAATAGAAAAAGATGTTGTAGTAACACATTTCATTATCCAATCAACCATCCTATCATGAAATTTAAAACCTTTTAAGATGTCTTCTAAAAATTGCCAGTTAACAGTATCATAAGCTTTTTGGATGTCAATTTTTAGAGCAACCCTCTTAGGCCCTTCCTTCCTGTCATATCCTTTAAACAACTCTTGAGCTAAGAGTATATTATCCTGAATTTGCCTTTTAGGAATAAATGCACTTTGATTCATACTAACCAGCTTATTGAGAGAACCCTTAATTCTTTCGGTAATGATCTTGCTTATACACTTGTATAGGACATTGCAACAAGCAATAGGCCTGTACTCAGAGACCTTTGAAGGAGAATTATTCTTAGGAACCAGAGTAATAAGAGTGGAATTAATCTCCTTCAACATTCTGCCAGTATCAAAGAATTCTTTTACTGCACAGCAAACGTCTTTACCAACTATGCTCCAAGCTTTTTTGAAGAATTTAGATGAAAAGCCATCAGGTCCAGCAGTCTTATTGTCATCTATATTAAACATAGCCCTCTTAATTTCCTCATCACTAACATTCCTCACCATATCATTAGCTTCACCATCGGTCAGTTTATTCACCAACAAATCTTCAATATGATTAATGCTGGCTACAGGAGTGGAAATTCCCAAAAAGTTTTGGAAATGACTAATAAATTGACCAGCCACAGCAGTACCCTCATATTTATTACCCATTTCATCGTTGATAGCCCCAATTCTATTCTTATGCTTTCTATTCTTGATAGTTTTGTGAAAGAAGGAATTGTTCCTATCTCCAAAACTTAACCATTTGACCTTTGCTCTTTGAACTAACAGTTTTTCCTCATCCTTCATAGCCTCCTCATATTCTTTTAATATCTCACATTCTTCCATTCTCAAATTTTTATCATAAGGATCATTATCAATCTTGGTTTGCACCTCCTTGAGCTGCTCTCTCAACTTCACAACGTTAGCAAATATATCCCCATTCTTCCAAGCCAATTTCTTCAAATGACCCTTTAAGCTTCTAAGTTTCTTGATTGTTCTAAACATATGACACCCATCCCATTTATCTATCCAGTGCTTTTCCACCAATGGCAAGAATTCATCTTTATCAGCAACAAAGTTAGCAAATTTGAAGGATCTTTTCTTTTTCTGAATAGCTTTAGGAATAACAAGTAGCACTGGACAGTGATCAGAAATTAAGTAGGGTAAGAATACACTATATAGTTGTGGGAACTTACAAATGACCTCTTCATTTCCCATTGATCTATCCAGCTTTTTTAAGACCCCTGCATAATCTCCAGCTCTTACTTTATGAAGGTTTTTAGTCCATGTATAGAATAGCCCATTACTAGAAATGTCTTCAATCTCAACTTGATTCACACACTCTTTGAATTCTGTCATATCACTAGTCATATAAGATCCACCAGCTGAATGTTCATTAGGATTAAGAGTGACATTGAAATCACCAATTAGAACCCAACAACCATTACCCACAATCCTCTTGTATATATCCAGATCCTTCCATAGCATTCTTCTTTCAATACCACTGTTGGCAGCATATACAAATGAGCAGAATACAGTTATATTACCATCCACATATTCAATTTTGCAAAAAATAGACTGTTTAGCACTATGTAGAATAGTCATATTAACTTCATCACTATGCCACCCAATCATTATTCTGCATCCTTTATCACACTGGTTCATGTTAGTTATCCAATTCCAATTACCAAAGATACTATTCCCAGTTTTTTGAAGCTTCCTATTCTTCACATGAGTTTCTAATACAGCACAAACTAACAAATTCTCATCCACAATAAACTTCCTAATTTCAGTTTGTTTATCAGAGGTACTCAGTCCTCTGATGTTCCAAGCACCAATTCTGCAATCCATTAAAAAAACATACTCACATTACATCCTTCCCTTCCAAGACTCCATTATCCATACCATTTACTACATCATTCTTCATACTTTGAGCTATCTCACTAGTATCCTCAAATACATCTTCCTCTATAACAACTCTTTTGCCCTTTGTTTCTATCATTTCCATACTCTTTTTGTAATATGCATACATGTTTATATCCCACTTTTCCATCTCTTCTTCGGTAGGGGTTCTCTTATTTCTCAAGAATTCATCAACAACTTCCTTATTGCACAACTCTTGTAATTCATTCTGATTATTGATATCATACATTTCAAGAATAGAGTACTTATTAGATGTCCTTTTCATAGCTTCTAGTATTTCACCATGCACTGACCAGGCTTTCCTATTAGGACTACTAATCTTAGCTTCAACAGATTTTTTAGCTTGTGTATTCTTATCAGGGCTTTTATCTCCACTCTTAAGATCCTCTTTTCTCTCAATCTTCTTAGGTTGAAATTCATACTTAGCAGCTGGCTTCACATTATTCAACCCTTGCCTAGTACCACCAGTCTTGTTATGTTGAGGGTTATGTTTGAAATTTGGCCTTTTGACTTTATTATCTAACACTCCTCTTTTCTTGTTATTGACTTCCTGAAAACCTTCCTTATCGGCACTTTCATTCATATTTGTTTCATTACCACCACTCTTAACTTCCTCTTTATTTAGTATATTCTCAGGTGTATTCTTTCCACAGTTATCAGTTGTATGGCCAAAAACACAACAAGTATTGCATGGAGTAGGCTTCCAATCATAAGCCACCTTGACTGATTTTCTCAGAATCTCTTCTTTAGCCTCATTCCTATATACTACATCCACCACTTCAGGCAATTCTTTCTTAGCAGATACTTCAATGAGGACTCTAGCATAACCAACTTTACCAACTCCTGACTTGCACATGTTAGCAGTGACATTGTCCATGACCATGGGCCTACCAATTCTACTAGCTAGTGCACTGATTCCTTTAGTGGTCCATGCTTCTAAAGGCACATTACACACTTTGACCCAAATTGGTAAACTATCAGGTTCAGTTTTATCCAGAGACATGGTAACATCCCACTTTTGCACAATAAGAGGTTTACTATTGACCATCCATGGACCATTATTGACAATAAAATTCAACCCATTCTCATTATGAAATTTCATGAAAAAAATTCCATTATTACTGTCAACAATGTCCTTAAAACCATATTTAGCCCACATTTTCCTGAGATTAAATCTAAGCTCATGCACTGGCATACTACAACCCACAAAGTACCCACACAAAGTTAACTCCCACTTCTTAGAACCCTCAGTTACCATAAGCTCATCAAAAATCACCACCTCATTACCATTACTGTCAATCTCAGTAGGAATACTAGTCAATACCTTCTCAGCATTATTTGCAATAGGACTAGTTGCCTTATAATTCCCATTTCCCATTCTACCCTTAGCCAAATCAACATAACTTATTAAAAATGGACAAAATCTTGATAAATACATTTTGAGTGACCATAGATGTCATATTGTGTTATAAACATGTAGGGAGATAGAAATGAATGCACGATATGATGTTTATCTTCATATATGTCAAATACAATCATAATACATTATATTTAACAGAATCTAAACCAACACGTAACAAACTGCAAGCGATATGTGGTGTCCTACTTTCGGAAGCTCATGAGTGACTGGATAATTAACCTGCATGGGAATATCACCAACCAGCTAGATACATACTTCTTATATATATGTCACATATGGTAAAGGGGAGTGCTTGCGAATCATGTACGTGTGCAGGAACAAATCATGTAACACCTCAGGTCAGGTTAATCATGCGTCTTATTAATTAGCTTCACATAGCTAGGTTGCCTTATGTCCAGCTGATATGTGTAGTTTTCCGATATTAAGTACTGTAAAATATACTCCGTATAGTAGTAGTAGATATACTTATTACAGGTATATAGCCGCGCGTATAGCTTCTCTTCGTGTCAATATTAGGCTTATAAGTTTATAGTGGATTAGGTATTGCATGTTGCCGTTGGTTTATTCCCACTTACAAAATGTGTTTGGTGTCAATGTCACGCCAACTGGAGCAGGAAGCCTACACTACGTACGATATCGATCAGTTTAATTTCGTCTATAAACATCTTTCATAAATATTTATTAGTGTTCCTCAATTATTGCATTTGGATGGGGCCTAGCTAGTACAATTAAATTGGTTAATGTGACGTGTCAAAATATCATGTTATACACATTCACACACTGATCGATATCCATCTCTAACCAGATATGATATCCATAACAAATTACTCAAACTTTACCGACCCGAATTTAGATATCAGACTAAAGCTTACACTAAATATAAGTAGTAACATAATTTAAAAGGTGATATATTTTATGTAACCTTTGGAAATAATCATCATTTGATTAACTTAGGCGCCGACGTGTAACTAATTACATTCATCCTTGAGTCTGTGTTCCACTCCCCATTGCTTCCGCTGCAAACAAAACATACACACCCGTTAACGCTGTCCACACTCCCATAACGAAAGAGATATTATAAAAATTGTATCCTTATCTGCATTAACATCATCCTGAAATAACCAAACTTCTTTCTCTTCAATGTAGGTATGTTGTTTCAGAATGTTCAATCGCGCCATCACCCAAGGTTTCAGCATCATCAATTTTTGCATTAGAAGCATTGGTATTATCAGCCTTGGGAATAAGGACCTTTGGATCAGTAGGACCATCCTTTATGGCAATACCACTTGCAGATTCATCTGAATACAAGGCAGACGACACTGATAACTACTTACCATGAAGCGCTCAAAGCAAGCTCCATAATTGAGGAACAAAGCTCTACTTGAGCTTCAAGCCATAGATTCTTATACAATAGATGGAAATTCTACCTCACACTCTAAATTTTCATCAAAATAAGTTTCCTACTCCAAAGTAGAACTAACTAAAATAGAATTAAGCAAAGTGCCAAACAATTTTGCACAGGTTTGTGGCCAACCAAGTTGTGTTTCAGAATATGTTTATAGTGAACCATGTTTGTGTTTTTGTGTGGGACAATTGTGTGCAATCAATAGAACAGTAAATATGGGACAAGGATTTGCAATACTTGAAATATTATTGATGGTGAATTGTTACATATTGCTGACTACAAATGACCTATATATACATGACCAAACGACACTAAAAGCAGTTATTTCTAACCATTGTGTCTCTTGACACATAACTGCTTTAACCATAATAACTACTAACTGTCATTAACTATAATATCCTAACTGCTTGTTTGGGTTAACTGTCTTTGACCCATGCAGTGTACTAAATTCGACCCATTACACATAATACATACATATAACACTGTCTTTATTCTAAGTGCATACTATATACTATATACTATATACTATATAATTTTGACTTTAATGACATTAAGGAGTCAACAAACAACATTCTTAATTATCATCCCTCAAGGATGATTGCATTCACTTTTTTGGCAGCATCTCCGACCATACATCTCAGGTGATATAGCAGACATAGTTTCTTGTTTTCATCATCTGTTGTTCCTAACCGGAAGCTCGGCTGGTTTGGTGCTAAGAAACTCCAAAACTTCCAAGGGAAGTGTGTGGGATACCAACATGTATATAATAGCACATTTTAAGAAACTTAATGACCCATAACATTTTTCATTTATCTTATGTTTGATTGATCCATGATATATTTTATTCATTTTAACACAAGAATTTCTCAAACACATTTTTGCAAGCAATCATATTCAACTTTTGTAGGGGAAAATATATATATATATATACATATATATTGGCGATATAGTAGCAATAAACTTTTGTTTATATATGGTTCATATTGTTCATTATATTTTACACAATCAATTAGATATTCTAATTTTTTTGGCATGAATAATTAGTAATTAAATTGAGAGACCAGTTAAGAAACTGAACTGAAGTATGAAACGGCTCATTTTGGTGCCTAACAGTGCAGGACCTGCAGGTATTGACAGAGAGCCGTGACTATTACGGAGTATCTCAAACACGTGACTTGTCCCAACAACCTCAACCCGTGTACTAATTGACTAATTGTCATAGTACATCTATATCCTAAAAGGTTAGCCAACCAACTCCATTATTACTAATTACATGACCCAAAATAGATTTGAAATTAAACGATAATACATTGCTTAGAAAAAACGATACATAAGAACCAAACAAGACAGAAAATGAAGGTCCTTTGAGAACCAACCAAGCTATTTAGAGTAAAGGCAGCTTCAAATTGTCTGTAATATCATTCGCTCATAGTCTAAAACTAATGAAAGTGACTCCATGCATACCTGATTGTATGTTAAGCAAAAGGATGGACGACATGACACATAAATTAAAATGAATTGGATCTGTTAAAGACCTTCTTCCATGCGGCTTTCCAGTTTAGGGACAAAGATCTATGTCCTTTAATGATACTAAGAGACGATCGACAAAAAGAGGGTGATGGCGGTGCTGTGCGTGATTGGATGTCATTATTACTTATGTCTTCTTCCACGTTCCAGAGCCGAGCTCCTTTTCTCTTGGCTCTAATGGTAGACAATACCTCCTTCTTGTTGCAAATTCCCCACACAGTCACCTTTTGTTGTTTATAATCCACATTTACCGAGTAAATACCTAATCAAGACTCATCATATACAAATAACAATATGCTTTAGAACATAAATACATGAGCTATCGAGTCTAGTAATTGGTTATTACATTTGATAAAAATGTACCTTTGAAATGTGCCAGAGCTTTCTTGATTTTGTTGGCACAACCATAAGAATAAAGAGGAACCATGATCTCCACAAACTGTGCCTGCACATCCTCATTAACCATCACCGGGACTATTTGATTTTGAACCTCCTCTGCTGCCATATCTGTGATCCACCCCAGCACTTAGCTGCTCGTATTTGGATTTGAATTGGCCCATTTCTATTTATAACATGCATGCATGATGAGTAAGGGAGACACTCAGTTAATTCCTTAAGATTAAAGATGCAGATTCAACATTTCTTTTACATTAAATAATAGAAGAGAATAATCTTTTTAACATGACAAACCACTTTTCAGTATCGTCTGAGTGGGATGAGTGCGTAAATATGTCATCTGCTAAAACATGCATATGATCCATGCATCTTAATACCTTTTTTTCCTTACTTTTGATGTGTAAATTTATCAATTACATTTGATAAAAAGGGCTATTTAATTGCCCCCCATGTGATGTTCACCCAAACTCCAAAATTAGCTGATTCATGCTTTGTCCATATCTAGTGCTTTTATCTTAATATGATCAACAGTTTATATGATATGATCATTATGTACTCGTACCATGTATCGTTACAACACGAGATTAAACACTATAACGACTCATTAGGTAAGACATTTATATATATTGTCACATGCTTATCCGGATATACACATCGTTTAGGCACTCAATAAACATCTAAGAAATCTTTTTTGAAGTTGTTAATACAAGTATTTCATTAAGCAAAATAATACAACGAATGAGGGTCC
Source organism: Artemisia argyi (assembly GCA_030686995.1). Classification (NCBI taxonomy): domain Eukaryota; kingdom Viridiplantae; phylum Streptophyta; class Magnoliopsida; order Asterales; family Asteraceae; genus Artemisia; species Artemisia argyi. Next base: position 134,206,364 of record CM060709.1, on the reverse strand, counting down.
AAAATTTCACTCAACGTAAGCTATATTTTATGAGTATATATTTCTCTTCCTATTAAACATATAATCACAATTAGAAAGGTTGGGCCGGTGTAGGCATCTTCCTATAGCAGTGACTAAAATCTATCACCATCTCCTCCCATGTTTCTGCTGAGATTTATCAAAGATGTCGGCAAATTTAGGTCAAGCGTGGCAGTGACACCTGAGGCAGGTTGCTAATTTTACTTCCAACGGTCACTTAACCATACCTTCCTTTATGTTTCTTAGAAACCAATCAAGGTAGACGAGAGCATGGCATTCTAACGGCTGAAAAGGAAACAGTGAGGCGGGCATGATCAGAGAGTGAGTAATCGTCTGGCCACATTCCTTTTTCTGCTTCACTTGGGTACAGTACTGCATTCTTCACACTGTACCCTATTGTTAGGCGTGTGTTGTTCACATTGTCTTCATCTGGTTGTTCACACCTTGAAGGATTCCATATTCTTTGCTGCTTTGTCCAAGGTCAAAACAAATTTCAATCAACACCATAACACAATACATACATATATGCCACTTTTGCCCCTTTTTATAAACAAACGTAGTTAATCCCTTTCATACATGTTTATGAAATAACGAGTTCAAAGGGAGCAAATTTAGTACCTGGAATTCTTTATAATCAAGAACATTATTCCCATCAATGTCTGCTTGAACCCAAAGGTCTTTTGTCTCCTCCTTACTCAAACCATTCGGATGACCAATAAAATTAAGCTGCATGAAAGCGATAACATTCACATTTCTGATGTATTACATTTAGTTTGTATAAATATGTACAATAATGTAATTACCTGGCGTAAGGCTTCACAAAAACCAGTGTAAGTAATATAATCACCGTCATTTTCAGCCTTGAGAATTGCAAAAGCATCTTTTTCAGTGAGTGAGGCCCGGCGTAGATGATACTAAAATTACAAAGTTCTGGTTACAAATGTGTATTGATATAATCATATTCATAATATATTTAAAAAGTGAAAAGAAGAAAAGGAAAGTTATCTTCTAAGCATTAAGAAGATTAGAGATAACTCACTGAGTCACTGCTAACTGATACTAAAACTGATAGCCAGCATCGCGAAGCAGTGAGGCATACGGACTCCCTACATGTCTAAGGGTTACTGACTTCCTTTTTTCCAAAGCCATATATAGGTCAAAGATACAACTAATCACCAATAACAAAAGAAAGGTGCGGAAGCAACTTAAACAAAAAGTTGTGTACCTTAAATAGTCCAAAGACTGCATCACTCCAACTTGTTTTAAGTACTTTCCTATACTTGTTTGGATTTAGAAGCCATATGAAATCTACACCACATATGTTTCCTCGATGGTTTCTGTGGCTAACCCACTGCATACAGAAGAAAAACATGGATGATGCAATGCAATGGTGGTTGTGTTCATTTGCAGTTAAAGGATTGAAACTGACCTTATGTGCATCAGCATCAGTGTAGTGATGAGCAGTATCGTATGATGATACAAATCCCTGTGACCTAAGGAACTTGTAAACATGGCCTCGCTTGCTCCCATTCCAGTCACTTGCAACAAAGAAATATATGAAGATTAGTTGCTTTATTTATATGCGGCGAAATACGTGGGTCATGTAATGGGTCAAACGGGTAATTTTGAAAAGAAAAAAAGTTGAACGGGTATATTTTCTCTGATTTAATAAACAGACACATACACTTGTGGCCACAAAGTAATCTGTCTATATTAGTGATTCAAGTACCCTTCTATATTCAAATGTTTCCATTTATTCAAACTAAATCAAATGTGGTTCAAGTATTAGAGAGATGGACATATAAGTAATGTGAAATGTATCTAGACTCGAAAACTGATCAAACATTCAATGTGCAAGTCCGGATGTATAGGTCACATCTAACCTCATAAAGCTATGCAAGTTATGTAAGATGTTTATGTTAAATTTTGATAAAATGAAAAACAACCGTGAAGAAAACAAACCATCATAATCTATCTATGGCAATCGGCGTGAAGTAAAAGTAGAATATTTACCCGCAGAGAATGATGGGCAGAGGAGTAAGATTGTTTTCTTTCTGATAAGCTTCAACCGACTGCAGGATCTTGTAGACCTGTGAAATAGAAGGATGTTGATATGGTATGATAAAAACACGGACAGAATTACACAAGATAATAACAAGTGGAGGATTACCTGGCGCAATCTCTCCAAACACATGCTTGAATCGTGTGGGAACAACAAGTGAGTGTTAACTATAAGAATTTGTTGAGAAACATTATTATTATTATTAACGTTGGTGTTGATGAATGGTGGGATTACTTGAACATGTAAAAGTTGAGCGACACGGTCTCCAAAATCATTGAAGAGAAAGTCGCGGTGGTCTATGACCTGAAAATAGTCTTTATGTACTGCTGTCAACAAACCTGTTAATGTGGATTAAAACAAGCAGGAAGAAAAGTCATGAGTTTGTATTTGTATTACAGCAGCATTGGATATCGTCGAATAGCTTGAAACATTAAGGAAATATGTTTGAAAAGAAAGAATGAATGAGGTATGAGAAGAAGGTACCATCGCCACGGTTGTTGGTACGAGCAAGGTTGAAAATGATGTAGCCAGCAGCAGCAAGTCGTGTGTGATACAAGTTAACAAGTTCTTCATTACCAACCCAAAACTCCTATTAAATAGTAATATATTTATTATTTAAAGTCAAGAATACAAACTAACAGCATATATGAATGAATGAATGAATATATAGCTAGATAATGAAGAAACCTGAAGACAGATGATGGAAGAATTATTATTATTATTATTTTGAGAGGGTGATAAAAGGAGATCCAAAATGCGTTGATTCCTATTCAACCAGAAAGCTTTGATCTCACTTTCTCTACAGGCATGATCCTCATGTATAAGACGTTTATAAATAGGAGCAAGTATGTTGAAGGTTGTACACGTAAAACTACTTGACACAACCCTTTTCTTAGCCATATTATATATGATCTTCTTCTTCTTCTTCTGAATGATATTATTATTATCAATCCAAAATGGAATGAATGGTAACAAATGAAAAGGAAGACAATATTAGAATGAAACAATGGGCTGTCATGTCTTGTGTTTTTAACATTAATACCAAAATGCGTGTGGGGGCAGCAAACCCCCCATCTCTTTTTTTAATCCTTTTCACAATCATCATTCATAAGATATTTTTTTCTTGTCTTTTTTTGGGTTGTGTTATGTAACCCTCCCTCCGAGGGAGAGGGTCTACCTACTTTAGTTAAAATGTACAAGTTTTAATGCAGACAATATAAGCGGCGGCAGCTGTTCAAAGTCAACACACCCTCTCTAGGGAGAGTGTGGTTATCCTACCCCTTTTTTTGAAAATATATAAACATACAACTCTACAGAATAATGTAGCATACCAGAAATGACGGAAGGGATGTCTCATGGGACTTGTATAAGGACAATATACATATGCTACTTCATTCCCCTTTATTAATTAACGAGTGGGGTAGCCCGCGCGTTGCTGCGGGAGAGCTTTGTTGACATATGTTTTTCTATCATGTTTATATTATTTTCTACATACTTGTTTTTGTATACTTTGCTTTTAGAGCAATATTTGTACTAAATCAAAAGGTAATATGAAATGGTAGGTAGCAGAGGCCACTGCTAAGTGGTCAACTGGTGACTAAACTTTCAAATCTGGAATATTACAATACATGTGTATTTATTAACTGGAATAAAGATCTATTTATCAAAAGAAAAAATATCTATTTGTCAAAAGGAAAAGTAACTCAAGCAGGTAACATGTACAAACATATAGAGTCTAGTGTAGTTTACATCTTGTTAATGTCCTGACAGCCATCAAATAAAATAGATATACATACGCAAATCACCAAAACAAAATACTTTCAGTTCTTATAGAGAACATGCATGATAAAAGAGAAACGTCTAGTGTTCACTTTATATTTCTCCTTCATCACCACAACTGTGTCAAACATTGAAGCCATTTTGATGGTAAATCTGGAACCATTTCCCTTCTTTGGAAATCAGGCATAAACCTCAAGGTGTGACGCGTATTTTCAATCTTAGCTATTAACTGTTCCATACTTCAATATCCTCGAGTTCAAAATGCTTACCAGAGTCATTATCTTCTTGAGGTTGTTTAAGTGCTTCAAGTATCGCTTCCTGATTGTGACTGCGATGTTCATGCGTGCATATCTCCAGCTATCCTTTTGTTATCTATAATAGGAGCATCACTGATTATAGCTAGTCTTCGGTTTGGTTTTATTAAGCTACCAAGCGCTTAATTATTAACCGAAGCTTTTGTTTGATCCATTGGAACCATATGTCCTGCATACAAACAATAGCAGAAAAACGTTGACATATTAGTTGGCTAGATTTTTTGAGAATGTGTCACTATTAGTGTGTTGCCTTAAGGCCCCATTAACCTTACTAATTACACAAAACAGTTTATTTAAACTCTATTAATGTGTTTACCATGTATACTTGTAACCTGTGAGCGAGAATTCTATATTCATAAGCACCTTTAATGAGTTGTTTAGGTTACTTACTGGAATACTTTATGTCTTTTACAGAACTTTGTCTGGGCAAATGGTTCCAAAGCATTATTGTTTCCACTGAAATGTTGAAGTATAACATATGGTTTATTTGTATTCTAACCTGGGCTGTGTGGGATTTATAATTTTTACCCCTATACTAACTCCGCAAACACATTGAAGGAAAATATATAAGATTATATCAAGACAGATACTGAAGTTATATTTGTGAGTCAGCGTAACGCCGACCAACCCGTTTGACCCACATTAGAGAACAGACCAATTGTGAACTTATATGTTTCATTATCCCACTCCCTACAATCCTTAGAATGACGTAGAATCACACAGTTAGTGGCCCTTTTTTTGAATTCTTATTATTATTATTATTATTATTATTATTATTATTGTTATTATTATTATTATTGTTAAATGTGTTGAAAATTTTGTGACAGTAAAAATTAAACTTCAATATATAATAAATTAACATACGGTGAAGGAAACTTGATAATAATACTGATAGTAACTAAGATGCAAAAATGCTCATACCTTGTGGGGAAGAATGGTACTTTAGCCGCAACCCTTCTTCATTTCAAAGGCTTTTAGACAATATTGAATATGCATTGCAACTGATGAACTACACTGTTACTTGTGACCAGCGTAAACTTCTGATTCGTACTTGCAACAGCTGCACGTATTATTATATATGAAATCAAACATAAAAAATGTTGAATGCCAAATACCATCAATTAAATTTATGTGATATCCATGCTGCTACTCATGAAAGTACTACTTTTAGGCCCAGCTTGGTAGTTTTTCCATCCAGCTACTCATGAAAAGTACTGCTCAACATGGTTTCAAGTACGACTTTTCCATGCTAATACTCATTTGGTAGAACTACTTTTAGGTCTAGTTGCAAATTTACGTGATATGACATCAGGTTCGTAGTTTTTCTTTCATTTAAGATGTGAAGTAATACTCATAGTAATGATACTTTTATGAATTAGTACTATAATCAAAATAGCATTACCTAGGCCATACCTTGTTTGTTCAACAATAAAAGTAAATGCCAACTATATTTTATTTTAAAAAAGTTAAGTGACACCGAGAGTGTTAAGATTAGTAATTTTCAAGACATGTTTTTCTATTTCACACCCTTTTTTCTTTAGCTATATTGATAAGGTATTTGTTCATGTTTAAAACTGATATTTCTTGACTGTAATGAATTTCCAATGTTTTTTTTTTTTTTTTTAAATTGAAAGATGTTAAAAGTCTTATTGATTTTAGCATCCTAATGTAACTTAACAGTGAAATTTGAGCTCGCTTCCTTAATAGGCAGAGAGTGGTTCACGGAATGAAGATAAAGAAGGTAAGAAGTGTTACCTGCATAGATGTAAAAGAATGAGTGTCTCTGGCCTTTGTAATCCATCTTCTTGAAAGCGTCATTCTCATTTTACCTTGAACCTAATTCCTCTAGTGCTTCCGATTTGACACCTACATATAGTGAAATTTCCAGTTGATTAAAACAGTGAGTAACGAAATAATTTGTAGCAGCCTGAAACACTATATTCTTAACATAAATAACGAAATTTTTCTAAATATACTTATGAAAACAGGAAGTTACCATAGCACAACTAACGTAATTTAAAAAAAATGCGGAAAAGATTAAGGGGGGTTATGACCGAAAGAGGGACCTTATTGTACAAAAGCAAAGTTGACATAAGTGACATAACAGATTCCTCTAGAGAAAATGGCCATGAAATAGAAAAAACATACATGCCTAGCCTATCATCATAGGTAAAGAAAAATGTACCAATTCAATGTTCTTGAGTCATTGCCTCTTAGAGTCTTAGAGTCTACCTCCACATACGAAGCAACTGCTGCCGCTGATGCTGCTATACCCTCTTTGCGATTTCTGCATTATGTGCATTTTGTGACAGATTAAGTTTTCAAAAGAGAAAGAGTTGCATTAGGCTACAGATATGCACATACGATCACCCATATATCATTGTATTGCATCAAATAAATACACAAACTATATTTAAGAAAAAACATAATTGTGAAATAAGCATCTCGAAACTTCAAATTTCTGCAATGGAGTGAAAAGTAACTCCTATTCATTTACTCCCTCTTAACATTCAAATGAATCTGCTTTTGAGTCTTTTGACCCATGACCTGATAACCTAAGTCACTCACTCCACCATGGAGTGAACCGTAATGCTTTCAGCAAGAGGTGTGTATACATCAACACCACTGCAATGCACAAATTTCTTATACATGCTCGTTTCACTTTAATTTGTAATTGCTATGATATAAAATGAACAGTAAATTGTTAGTATACCTGCTGACCTCGTTTGTAATAAGTGTCATAATAACCGGCTGAAAGGGCATATCTCCCTATGAAAATACTCCTTTTTACCTGTAAAATATATAGATATTAGTTCTCTTTTGTTAAATAAGACAACTGCGATCCAGTCATGACCAACCTTATTAGAGTCGGCCCCAAAACTAAAATTGTCGGTACAATTTTCACTTACACATTTCAACAAACATTTGTTGTGCAACGAATTTGTTTTACAAAAACATCAAATTACATAAACCTCTAAACTTTTCAATACCCTTTATTAACAATCATATACATGTATAATTTCACCCATAACCATTTTGAAAGACAGTATTTACCTGTGTGTAGTTAACAAAATGATGTATGGCACCCTTTATCAAGAATCATATACATGTGTAAATAGTGTCTTTTCAATACCCTTTATCAATAATCATATACATTATGTTTATTTTCTCATAGATCTTCACCAATTTTAAAAGCATATTGTCAATAAGACAAATTAAATGGCCACGGATGGTGTTAATGCAGAACACATACTTCAAAACTGATTGTTAAAGGTAAGAGGGTGTTTCGAATTTTGGTGGTAGCTGGGTACCACATATAAATATATGAATTCAGCTTTTACAATGTATTTAACACATATGAATGTATTTTTATTGCTGAATTTTAGTGCAAAAACAAATAGGTCCTAACCTGGTTAGACACATAAAACTCGCAACCATTTCAGCAATCATTTGGCGGGCGAAACATGTTATCAAGGGGTGTTTGGATAGCTGTTATTTGACGTCCTAACCAACACCCTGTCTGCACCAAAAAAAATGTAAAAAACACCGATTAGAATATGAAAGTTGAGTCAAACTATCTTTTTTTGAATATCTGAATTAAATTAAGCGCAGGTTTGCATAAACAGTTTCATGTTAACATACCCTTTATGTAATCTATTTCTGAAATTTTTATTTGTAAGAAGGATATTTAAAATATGTTTGTACCACTCCTGCATTCCTGTCGTTAGGGCCATTGAAACCCGGTAGGTGGCCTTTCCGGCTGGCTTAGATCTCTCACTTTTTAGATTTCTTCACAGATATTTCTTTCGCTTTCGCCGACTTCTTTCTACACAACACAATTATCCAATAAATTGCATAAACAGATGATTAAAAAAGATGATCTTAGTAGCCTAAAATAGTTTTATGGCGTCTTGCTCTTTCTTATAACCCATTGGACATCTAAATGCATACAACCTCCTAATCGATAGTTTGGCACTAAACATGATCCACTGGATCAAAAAGTAGATGGGGCGGTGCATTAACAGGCGAAAAAAGTGGCAACCCAGTGGTCAAATTATTTTGAGTGGTTTGCCAAATAAGCAATTATACATGAGAAACACATTATAAAGCATGCTTTTACAAACAAAAACCAAAAGAAATGACGACATAAACATACCGAAAACACCCTCGTATGCAAGCAGCAATGGCAACCTAAGTTGCAAGTACAGTGTAAGGATGCTCAATATCAGCAAATTAACCGGCAAGCAGGCATCCACGCGCTAAGCTGCAAGCAACCATAAGCAAGTTAGTAACTTTTTTTTTTTTTTTTTTTTTTTTTTTTTTTAATATATAAGCTTATCATCTTCAACTCATAGCTTATGTAAGTAACCCATGAAGTCAACTACGCAACGTCATAAACCGGAAAAAGTCAGCTTCTGAGGTAGCTTTAAAATCTTAAAAATTGGAGAAAAAAAAATACTACGTAATAATAATAATAATAAAAAAAAAAAAAAAAAAAAAAAAAAAAAAAAAACATCAGGATCTTAAATCAAGCCATACCAATTAAACCATATCAAAAGGATTATAACCCAGTGTTTCAATTAACCAAATTCATAAAAAACACCGGCATAACGAAATCGTAATCTTGATTTGCAATCATAATGAAAACTCTAACCAAATTACGACGAAAATAAACAATAAAAATTGAAAAGGGTTAACACGCGTACCTGCTGCTAATCGAGCAATGAAGATCGTGAGGAAACACAATAATCTTAAACACGATTACAAAACCACCAAAAATATGATGAACTCTGATTTGTTTGATTGATTGATTATTTGAAGAAAGAGTAGAAAACTGCGTGTGTGTGTGTTTTATAAGGGTGATGTTTGGATCTGTGTTGTTATATCTAGAAAGATCAAACAACTGTGCGTGTTTTTTTTTTTTTTTTTTTTTTTTTTTTTTTGATAAGGGTGATGATAGTTCTGGAAAGTGGTAAATACACCTTGGTTCATCCAACTGTGTGGTACAATCGCTTGCAGCCCTGGTTACTGTTTAGTCAACTGTGCGGTACAAATTTTTGAAGCGCGTGTACTGTAGAAGCTATCCCGGGTTTTTAATATATTTATTATATAATATAATATAATTATAATTATAATTATAATATAATATAATATAATTATAATATAATATAATATAATTATAATTATAATTATAATATAATATATATTTTGCTGCCCTTTTATTTCTTTATTCTTTTTTTATTGGATGTAGTAAATTGTAATGTCACTTCTAAGTAAAGTCAAACGCTTTCGGCCTTCTTCCCCCGTCGACATCACTTTCCTTCTTTAATGCTTCTTTTTTACCTTTTCTTAACCACCTTTTAAGCTAAGAGGAGTGCTATACCCACCAAAAGTTTACAAAAAATCATCCACTCGCTGACATGGCAGAGTGGTGATTGGTTGGTTTTCTGTGGACCAATCACCACTCTGCCACGTCAACGAGTGGATGATTTTTTGTAAACTTTTGGTGGATCTAGAATTATTCTTAAGCTAATGCTAATAGTAAGATTGCCTCTCCAATCAACCGAGTAGATAACCGAGTTTTCCTCATTAACTCAACCTAATTGGTGACCCATCATTTCCAACCTTTTTAAAGTTATGACTGGCATTGTTAATACAAATATCGCCTAAAAACGTTATTTATATTTTACGATCTTTGCTAAGTTTTGTTAATGACAAAGTATGAAGTTTAGCTATAAGTAAATCATCACTTTAAGTGTTTAAGTCTTGTTTAACTAAGGTTAACATTTTCTTTTAAACAAAACATTGTGTTTATTTCTTAAACTAAAATGAATCTTGTCACATCATATTTATTTCTTAATATAGTAAGGTCACATCACATTTAGGGCAAGCTTTGTCATTATACATTTATGGTAAGAAGTGTGTTTGACTAACTTTGTTGTTGCTTGCAAGCTTTGTATTTGACTTGTTATTATGAGATGTGACATTGTTTGGTTGCTAGGAGTTATGAGACAAGACCTTGTTTGGTTTGCAAGATTTATTGCAAAAACCAACTGCAGCCCTGGCGGTACCCTGGGGGTACAAGGGCGAAACCCTTTTGAAGGGTCCGCCTGATCCGCCAGACCTGCAAAATTGTTTGCTATAAATACCAAACCATTTGTTAGTTTTTGGTAACCCTTTTAAGGACATATTTTCACATACTCTCTCAACTAACTCAGTAACCTTTTGATGTGTGTGATTCTCTTATGTAGCAATGGACTTCACAAGATCATACAAGTAGTTACAAGCTTCAACTCTAAAGTTGCAAGTCTTGGTAGCTTGGTCATGTATAAGCTTTGATAGTTTATACTTCATGTGTGTCATGTATATAGTTGTAAGTGGTTAGTATTTTAGGCCTCAAAATACGTAGTGTGTCGGGAGTTGTTGTACCTTGTAAAAGTACTAACGGGAGTGGTTGTACCCTTGGAAAAGAACTCGACATCTAGCTTTGTGTCGGTAAAAGTGTAAGCGACGAACGGGAGTGGTTGAACCCATGTAAAAGAACTCGACATCTAGCTTAGTGTCGGTAAAAGTGTAAGCGACGAATGGGAGTGGTTGTACCCTTGTAAAAGAACTCGACATCTAGCTTAGTGTCGGTAATAGTGTAAGCGACGTTGTAAAGGTTTTCTCCGCCGGTGAAAGGAGCTTGTTGATTAGTGCTTATAACTCTCGAGTTGGAAACTCGGGGCGTGGATGTAGGGCAAGGAAAAAGAGTCTTTGTAGCCGAACCACGATAAACAATCGTGTTGTGGTTTGATCGTTTCTTTCTTTATCTTTGCTTATTACATGTTGTCTTTTAGTTAGAATTGCTAATCACATATAAAGTTTTCCAAAAGAATTAAAACAAGTAATGTTATGTTTATATCTTGAAAGAAATGTAAAGCTTTTCAAAGAACTAAAACAAGCAAAGTTAGGATCATCACAAGTAAAGCTTTTCAAAGTATGAAACAAGTAAAGTTAGAATTGTTATTCACATGAAAAGCTTTTCAAAGAATCAAACATATAAAGTTGTGATTATATCTTTAAGCAAACATAAAAGGTTTTAAAGATATTCAAGTTAAAAAGGATTTAAAAAGCGGTAAACTATTCAACCCCCTTCTAGTTTTCCACAATTGGCATCAGGAGCTACGTTACTCAAGATCTTTAAAATAGAATGTATTTTAAAACTTGGATCGATCCATGGATTTTGAAAATCTCAAAGAAGGGCAACCTATTCAAAACCAACCGCTATTTGAAAAAGAAAACTTACTTGAATGGAAAAGTAATTTTGAAAACTATGTGAAATCAAATGATCAAGATCTTTGGCATATTAATTCTTTTGGTAATTTCAAATCAAAGAAAACAAGTTTTTGAAAACCAAGATAACTAACTTAAACTTGGTAAAAATACTAAAGCCAAAAAAATGATTTATAAAGCTTTAGTACCAAATATGAAAGAATGATATTTGGAAAAATATATTAAATTTTCATTAAGAAATATGTCAAGTCAAAGATGATCAAGTTGATCTCACAAATGTATTAGAAATCTTAGATATATTAATTGATTGATGTTTAGTTGAGATGAATACATGTACTACTAGTTTAAATGTTTTAAATGAAGGTGTAAGTGAAGATGATTACTCATGACGAGCTCTTAGTGGACTTGTTTACGATTCATGGAATAACACGGATGAAGATGAAGCCAACCATCCGGTTTGTGATTCTAAACTAGATAAAACATCAAGCAAGGTACACTTTGAAACCAAACGCTTTTACTTTGACGAATTTATCCTAGAGTTTTCTAAACTAGAAAATGAGTCTAAACGTTTATGCAACATGGACCTAAAAATTATCTTTAAGAACAAGTCTTCAAAATCTTTTAAGAATATCTTTGAAAAGGAATCTTGTTAAAAGATAAAATGTCTAGAATTGAGAGTAATGTTGAAATTGATCTAGAATGTAAATTGTGTCTAGATTACAAACATAAGATTATAATGCAAAATGAGAAAGGAAAAATATTGGTTAAATTTGATGAAAGCTCAAAATCTCTTGAAAGATTGTTGAGGAGTCAAAGGTTGTTTAAAGATAAAACTAGTTTAGGATTTAACTCAAAAGCACCATCAACTAGTAAAGTAACACAAGTAAAATTAATCAAACCTAGAAGAGTGATTTAGGGATAATTCAATCTCTAATGGAAATTCATGATAAAAGGATTAAGATTATCATTTTCTATGTTTTTATATGATTGTCTAACCTTCTTGGATACATGAGTTATTGAGTTTCAAAGCGTGTCGTCAAACCAAGTTTTTACACAAAATGCTTATCCTCTTGATAGCATTTTTATGCAATTTAAAAGGTACGCATTACTTCAAGTCGGCTTTTATTGTCTCTTGTTTGTAGTATTATGTGTAGGATTATGTGTTATTAGTAATACTCTAAAAGTGTTTACTTGCTATTTGTAATAACTAAGATTAGACTCTATGTAACAAGGAATCTCGTCATTAGCACTAGTAGGAGATATAAGGTGTTTTGATTCTTTAACCATCTAGAGATAAACACGAAAAACTCTTGAGTATGTCTCACTCAACTCTTGCTTACAAATGAGTTAACTAAGAATTTCCTAAGTGTTAAAATGTCTAACACTTTTGTGATGCTTGCAAAACAAACTTTTGTTAAACAATTTTCTCAAACACCATACTTTGAGTCTTTAATTGTGTTTTTCTTCAATCACTCCTTTATGATAATCTCACATAAAACACACAAGGTGAAATAAATCACATTAGCATATATTAGGATGTGTAAAAGAAAATGAGTTTTCAACATCTAGGATTTACACATCAAATGTGACACTTAGTCTCATGATGTTGTACCTCTTGGACTTTTTCAAAATAAATAGAGTTCATAGTATCTTAAGTAAGAAAACCCAAAGAGTCGAGGAGTCGTTGAATATGACATTTAACGAGTGATCTCCTCCTTGAATGATATCATCTTTGGTAGATGATAATTTAGTCGAAAGTCCAATGATGAGAAGACAAGCATGTTGTGTAAAACATTAAGAATAAAAGTATAAAATAACATCTACTCACCATGAGACAAACATTGAATCAAGCAAAATTGACATATGTTATAAAACTTGATTTATAGGTCATAGTTGTGTCTAAACAAATTCAACAAAAACAATTTTTGGAATTTAGAATAAAACAACTAGTGAAACGAAATTGATATTTCAAAGTAATCAAGTGAGTATAATGTCAATATTTGAAAGACCTTTTGATAATAAAAGCAAGCCACAAAAGCAAGGGATTTTAACTTAAAGACATTCCTAGTTGCTCTCTTGTTCTCAATGGTTAAGTTATTGATGACTTATCAAGAATGAGATTAGTAAATCCGTAGGTAAAACTAAATGTAGAGAAATGTTTGGAAGACTACTTGTTCTCATAACAATTAGATTCAACATTATATTTAGTTTTTGTCTATGTGCTCGTGTTAAAGAAGATCCTAAAACAACTCTTTAGTTGAGCCTAGTTGGATACATCATTAAGTACTACACAACTTAAATTATGGTCTCCCAAAAGAACGGGAATAGAAACCATAGTGTTTGACAAATGGAATTATGTCGGTAATAAGTTGATAAGAAAAGCTCAAGTGGTACTTGCACTTTTATGCTTACTTACCCAATGATTCTCCAAAACGCGTATGACTCTCAAATTAGTATCGAATGGAGAAGCACATCAACAAGCTCCGCTTGAACAAGCAAACTCGCATCAACAACGGAATTCATCTTATCAACATTGTTATACCTTCAACAAAGGAAGCATCGACTTCAGCGACAATTCAATCCATTATGTTCTTAATTGACATATTGTGATTCATCATCATCGCCTTGGTAAGAATGTTCATTAAGGAACGTCTTAACTAAGAAAGTCTTCTACGTTAACTATTTCATCATCACGTTAACAAAATCTCTTGAATGTAAAGCATTCATAAATCCTAGGCTTAGTCAAAGACTCATAAGACCTAAAACCTTAAGTTTTGAACGTTAGGATAAAACCATAAAAATCAAGACAATTTCTTTTTAAGTTTCTCCCTGCAGAACCCACGGCACCTTCAGACCATACGGGCGGAACCCATTTTTTGGTTCCGCCTGGTCCGCCAAACCTCAGATTGTTTAACTTTTAACTTCAAAGCCAAACACCCTCTTAAATCTTAACAAAAACTTTCAAATAGCATCACCCTCTCAAAAAACACATATCCTCACGAATTTTAGGGCTTCTAATCCAATCTCTTCAAATCCAACTAACTTTGTAAGTATTCTAATCACAATTGCATCTTTGATTTAATTATAACATTCTTGCTTACAATCATTAACTAGAATCTTAGGGATTTTACATAAAACTTCATGATTCATGAAAAACTCGGTGGCTAGTCAATTATGTATCTCATTAGTTAAGAAGTGTATCTTTTTCATTGTTACTTTGATTTGCCAAACACACCAAGTGCATTATCTTTTAAAAATTGCATCCATAATTAGAACATGATTCATCACCACATTGTTAAAACAAATGAAAAACATCATTTAAACATCACTTGCGTACTATATCTTGAATGCTAAAAGGGATACATAACTAATATGTATTTTCGGGTACATTCAATCGAAGACACATTTAATTAGGAGAATATTGGTTATCTTTTATTTTTACAACAAAAGTTCCATAACAAAACAATTTGGGAATCAAAATGAGTCAAGATAACCATGTCTTCACATTGTTTTGCATATAGGAACATATTAGAACATCCACATTGTTAAAAGTCATTAACATACAATTTTATGTTTTCTAGGAATCAACATGCCTCCCGCAAACAAATCCGATCACAAAGAAACTCTTAAGTACATGCCCATACACCATATGACCAAAGGTCTCAACCCGGTTCAAGTAGAAACCTTTAAGGCATTAGAAAAACGCTATGTTCACGAAGGTAGAACCATTGATCCATCCTTTCTAGAAGGAACATCTATTCGCCAAAACTTTGCCGCAATTCACTTTGATTGTCTCCTTGATATAGATGAGCCAATTTGTCCTAGGTTCATCTTGGAATTTTATGCAACCGTAAACCTTTCCTCATGTGC
The DNA here is from genome assembly GCA_030686995.1 of Artemisia argyi. Taxonomy (NCBI): domain Eukaryota; kingdom Viridiplantae; phylum Streptophyta; class Magnoliopsida; order Asterales; family Asteraceae; genus Artemisia; species Artemisia argyi. Next base: position 134,191,046 of record CM060709.1, on the reverse strand, counting down.
TGGTGGTAGGATTTCATTAAACTTCACAACCAATCAAATACCACATGACATAGATTTAAAAGACTTAGCTATAATTCTTGGTGTACCAAATGAGGGAACTTGTCTCTACACGGATAAGTGGCCCATTTCAAGTCTTGATTCTATTGATCGTTTTTATCCATACGATATACCTCTTGCTAGTAAGGAAACTATTAAGGAACACCTCTTTGTTAGAACCTCTACCACTAGGGTGAATCGCTCGGGGAATATTGTAGATAAGGATCCTTTTGGTATGGAGCTCAATGAGCTTAAACCGCAATTTAAGAAGTGGGAAGAAATTCTTAGAACTAACGTCATAAGTACCATAGGAAATAGAGATCACATCAACACATGTCTTTGCTATATGCTCTATAGCATTTCCACCGGTCAACCCTTCAACTTAGCCTACTACCTAGCCAAAAGAATGGCCGACATATCCTTAGTTGGAACAACCGCTCTTCCCTATGGTATGTTTCTTACTCGCCTCTTTAGAGCAATCTCACCCATTTCTCCTAACGAAAATGGAATGCACCTTGACTATTTTCTCGTTCCTCACATCTTCGTTCCTTTAAGTGATAAACGAGTTTTCAAAAATAAGGGCAAACGTACTCGATCACCTACACCATCATCATCATCATCATCCGGAATGAGCGAGGATGATAAACTTCCCAACTCTAAGTTACTCCCTTTAGAATACCTTCAAGCTCTCCCCATCATTGACAATGCTTCCGAAGAATTCAAGCAAACCAAAGGAATGTTCAAGTGTTTTGGAAGGTACCTATACAAGCTCAAGAAGAAGATAGACCGATTGTGAGAAGATTAAGGAGTGTTTGGCTTATGAATGCTTTAGAATCGTCTTTGTGATAAAACTACGTGAATTATTTGTTTTTCACTTTCATGGTTTATTACGTTTGTTGGATTATGTTTGTATGAACTTTTATGCATAATGACAAAGTTTAAGGTGTTTGTCATTTTTTCTATGCTTATGGCAATTCTTACTAAGTATAGTGAAATCCTCGACCTCAAGGTCAAAATCCCATGAAATGCATGTTTACGTGTCTAATTTTTGCATTGCCCAACCAGAAATGCCTTATCTCTTTGATTTTAGGAGTTTTCGAAAATTTTGAAAAACGTCTCGCGGGTCAAAAACGTGGACTGCCACTTTTTTCAGCCCTGGCGGATCTGGCGGTACCCAAAATTGGGTTCCGCCAGTACAAATTCTGGGAATTCCAGAATTGGCCCAACGGACCAGGCGGCACCCTCAAATGGGTTCCGCCTGTGTATTCTGAGGGTACCGCCAGTAACCTGCAGAAATTTTTTCCATTTTTCTTAAGTCCAAAACTTGTAATGTGTCAAAACCATTATCATAAGTGAGAAACATCTTCCATTAACTCCATTAACTATATTAGAACAACTCTCACTCACTAAAACAATTAGGAAGCCACTTCCCTCCAAAAATTCAAATTCAAACATAACCAACCCAAGGAACCCTTTTAAAGGACCCTTCAAACCATTGAAACATTTTCAACCAAATCACATCCCATGATCACAAAGCATTAAGTGCATATGTTGGTCTTTCACTCCACCTTGCTCCATTAGTTTGACTTGCAATGATTTGACATGTTCATGAAAACAATGTAAATCATTTGAAACCTCAACCTTTGAATGGTAAAACATCAAATCTAAACACCCCTTTCAACATCCTCTTCATCCTATAAATTTGAAAGTTTTGCAACAATTCAAATCACACCATTACCATTAAAATTTCTTCTATCAAAACAATCAAAACCACACCTTTGACAATGACCAAATCCAACACATCATCCGAGTCGTCAAAATCCTTCTCAAAAATCACTAGGATTAGTGTTAAACCTTGTTGTTTTAACAAAACCGTCAAGTCAAGCTCATATTCTTCAAGTGATGCTTCACTTAACATTTCTTCACCTATCCAAGATTTCCTTAATCTCACTACCTCAACACAATCCCCAACACATTGTAATACCAATGCAATTACCTTTCAAGAATTGCTAAATCTTGATACTCCAACACCCTTTCCAACACATTGCTACACAAACATGGCAACCATTCCTCCAACAACTAGACCTTCAAGTGATTCATCATCACCTTCTCAACAAGCTCAACTATCAAAAACTTCATCACCTCAATCACCAACAATTTCACCAATGGAACTTTTCCATACACCACCAGCATCACCACTACCTTATTTGGAAACCTTAGAAGACCTATCACCCAAATCATCAAGTCCACCATCCTTGTCACTTTTTGACACAATTGCTCAAATGGAAACCCAACAACAACCTAGTGAGCAACTAGATGATGAACCCCATCAACCATCATTAGTAGAACGGTTGGCTTACCGTTATGCTAGACCATCCATTTTTCCAAATGATCAAGGTCATACCCACTCACAATCATTTGTGTTTCACCCAATTTACAAAGACCTTCATGGAAATCCTATCGGCGAACCAAGTTTCCGCCATTTTGTTCAAAACCAACAACCACCACCACAACAACAACCATCACCACAAGAACCTTCCCAACATCTTGAGTCTCTACTTTTTCTTATAAGAAAATAGAAGCATCCATGTGGGAAAAACCTCCAAACCTTCATAATGAGATTCACACTCATTTAAACCACCTTCATGCCTTCAAACGTATGGTTGACTCTCAAATCAACCATATCATGGTTTTACAAACAACACTTCAATCAACAAATGAAGGAAGCAAAAACACTACTCAACCTTCCACCTTTGCTCCTTCAAGTTCAAACCATCCACCATCAACATATCAAACCACCCTTCCACCAAACTTCCCCCGCCATGATTGCAATCATTGCGAAAGAACGGTCACATAAGTGAAGGGTGTCGAAGGGAAATTCGTGAGTTATCCGAAGAAATGAGGTTTATACTAAACCACATTTTGGATCTTCTACAATCCTCGTCTCACACCCCTCAACCTTAGAGTCTCCAAAATGAAACAAAACTGTTTTTTTTTGAAAATGTTTCCCATTTAAACCAACAAACCAAAACCGTGTCATCCTTTCAACCTTCAAAATAAAGCCCGCTATAACCACAACCCACATTTTCATCCTTAAACAACCTTAGCCTTGTTTGTGGAAAATGTTTCTCACAAAGGAAAATGATAATTTCCTTGTAGCTTTTTATGGTCTTAGCTTATTTGTAGTTTTTCTTTAATTTTTAAGAAGTAGGATGGTGTAATCCAAATTTCTTATCTTTGACTTTTTAAGAGTCAAATTTTTACATGAAATGAATTTCATTACACTACAAGGTTTTGTTTCAAATTGTTGACCATTTAGGTATAATAAGTGAAATATACCTTGCCATGGGTCCATACATATATCTTGTGTTATTTAAACTAACATTTCTTTTTGTAGGACCATTTTCCATGTTTTCCTTCCTTGATACTCCATTTAGGGGAGTAACATTAAAGGGGGAGCATGAGTGTTGTACTATTTCACTTCACAACTCTTAGTTGTGTTTAAACATGAAATATTTTCATGACTTATCTTGTGCAACAATTAACCTTTTTTTTGTAGGTTCAAAATCCATGTCTCCTCTCTTGGCACTCCATTTAGGGGGAGTATAGTCCAAGGGGGAGCAAGTACTTATTTCCGCTTCGCTACTCTTCTTTTTGTTTCGACAAAAAGGGGGAGAATTTAGATATAAACTTGTTTCAAAATTTTTTTTTGTGCATATCACATCATCTTAGCAAAAACAAGTTTTTATACCTAACTTTATAAGACTTAACACTAAAACTAATGACTTACTTATAAACAAAGTTTATGTTTTGTCATCAACAAAAAGGGGGAGATTGTTAATACAAATATCGCCTAAAAACGTTATTTATATTTTACGATCTTTGCTAAGTTTTGTTAATGACAAAGTATGAAGTTTAGCTATAAGTAAATCATCACTTTAAGTGTTTAAGTCTTGTTTAACTAAGGTTAACATTTCCTTTTAAACAAAACATTGTGTTTATTTCTTAAACTAAAATGAGTCTTGTCACATCATATTTATTTCTTAATATAGTAAGGTCACATCACATTTAGGGCAAGCTTTGTCATTATACATTTATGGTAAGAAGTGTGTTTGACTAACTTTGTTGTTGCTTGCAAGCTTTGTATTTGACTTGTTATTATGAGATGTGACATTGTTTGGTTGCTAGGAGTTATGAGACAAGACCTTGTTTGGTTTGCAAGATTTATTGCAAAAACCAACTGCAGCCCTGGCGGTACCCTGGGGTACAAGGGCGGAACCCTTTTGAGGGGTCTGCCTGATCCGCCAGACCTGCAAAATTGTTTGCTATAAATACCAAACCATTTGTTAGTTTTTGGTAACCCTTTTAAGGACATATTTTCACATACTCTCTCAACTAACTCAGTAACCTTTTGATGTGTGTGATTCTCTTATGTAGCAAGGGACTTCACAAGATCATACAAGTAGTTACAAGCTTCAACTCTAAAGTTGCAAGTCTTGGTAGCTTGGTCATGTATAAGCTTTGATAGTTTATACTTCATGTGTGTCATGTATATAGTTGTAAGTGGTTAGTATTTTAGGCCTCAAAATACGTAGTGTGTCGGGAGTTGTTGTACCCTTGTAAAAGTACTAACGGGAGTGGTTGTACCCTTGGAAAAGAACTCGACATCTAGCTTTGTGTCGGTAAAAGTGCAAGCGACGAACGGGAGTGGTTGAACCCATGTAAAAGAACTCGACATCTAGCTTAGTGTCGGTAAAAGTGCAAGCGACGAATGAGAGTGGTTGTACCCTTGTAAAAGAACTCGACATCTAGCTTAGTGTTGGTAATAGTGTAAGCGACGTTGTAAAGGTTTTCTCCGCCGGTGAAAGGAGCTTGTTGATTAGTGCTTATAACTCTCGAGTTGGAAACTCGGGGCGTGGATGTAGGGCAAGGAAAAAGAGTCTTTGTAGCCGAACCACGATAAACAATCGTGTTGTGGTTTGATCGTTTCTTTCTTTATCTTTGCTTATTACATGTTGTCTTTTAGTTAGAATTGCAAATCACATATAAAGCTTTCCAAAAGAATTAAAACAAGTAATGTTATGTTTATATCTTGAAAGAAATGTAAAGCTTTTCAAAGAACTAAAACAAGCAAAGTTAGGATCATCACAAGTAAAGCTTTTCAAAGTATGAAACAAGTAAAGTTAGAATTGTTATTCACATGAAAAGCTTTTCAAAGAATCAAACATATAAAGTTGTGATTATATCTTTAAGCAAACGTAAAAGGTTTTAAAGATATTCAAGTTAAAAAGGATTTAAAAAGCGGTAAACTATTAAACCCCTTTCTAGTTTTCCACATGCATGACAACCGAAAGTTTCATTCTCTTTTGTGTGTGTATCTTCTTTAATTAGTTTTTGTGTGATATGTTTTTAGTTGTGGTTGTGCTCGCCTTATTAACAAATTATGATTAGGTTGTAATCTTGGTGGAAAAATAAAATAAAATTGTGTGGTTGTGATGTGGCAAAGTATCACCATTATTCTTGTTCTGTCCTTGTTTTCACTTTAAAAACATATTCACGTTTATTGTTTTTTGTTACATGACACCTTTTAAACATTTTTTATTGCTTAATTTGTAGTAATTTCACATGTGTGCTTAGAAAGCTACAAGTTAATTATTTTGTCTTCTCTCTATTAAACAAACTCGTGTAAGTTGTGGGGAATGTGAATTTCGAAACAAACAAAAGGGACTTCTCCTACTAGTAACCCATAAATTGGCCACATCTTAGTCACAAAACTTATTATCATTACAATGGAGTCACAACACGCATTTTACTCCGGTCACAATGAAAGAAAGCTAGCTCATCTCTCATGTTGGATCTCGTCTTAAAGACTAATTAATGAGTCAACTACCTGCCTGCAAGGCCACTATGGTTCATATGTGGAGGTTAGAATCACATCTTATGCGCATGATACTTCAGCATCACATTATTTGGAATCCTAGTTGTACGTGTATGTACTTATAAGAGTGGTGCACCAATAAGTGAGGAAAAAAAACGCTTGCCAATGGACTCGCGAAGGACAGAACGTTGACAAGATGGTGTGGGCAACAGTGCAGAAAGGCAACGCCGTTGGTGCAAAAAATGGCTATGGCGTTTGGCGTGTTGTTGGTGCATTACACCGTGTTCTCTAAGAGATTTAGAATGGTGATATTTTGTGTTACATATAGAAAATGAAAGAAACTTGATAGAAAAAATGAACCTTAATTTGATTAGGATTTATTAACTTATCTTATAAGTAAATTGTAAAATTCCAATGTGATTTTATCCGCAAAACATCCAAGTTAGAAAACGGTTGGCATAAAACATCAAGAAAACAAAATCTCCCATAAATAGATTATTTATGCTAGAAAAGTCAACAAAGATTCATTTCACTTGGTTAGTCGACAAACCAGGTTATCATAGTTTACTTTTTAATTTATTTCTCAAAAGTAAGGTGAAATAAAATAATTCTACCTGTAGGTATAAGGATCATTTGTTACTGTCAGAAAATGTTATACCAGTTTTATTGATGCAGTAAGCGTGATTAAGATAAACTAGTTGCAGGAATAATATTTTTTTTCCGTATCGACTTGTTTTAATGCTACTACCGTACTACGCAACACAATATAAATGTGCTATATGATTTTTGATTTAAGTGGTGGGTGGTGATTGTTAGAGAAAAAGATATATACAAAGATAAAGTTAAAACAAAGTAACACTCATTAAATCCTTGGCCTTTTTTTAATCTGTCATATGAAGAGTGAAGTGGTAGTAAAATGATATTAAGGTTAAAATGACTATTATATCTTCATATGACAGATTAAAAGAAGACGAAAATACCCAATGTGAGGATTTAACGAGTGTTAGTGAGAAGCGTTAGAGGAAAGGATTGATAACTTTTGGACAAAAAACACATTTTATAGGGTAAAAGGAGTAAATGTTGTAAAAAAGGTAGGAGTTGGTGAAAAAAAGAAAGAAGATAACGATAAATGGTAAATGAGAAAGATAAATAATTTTGGGGGTTTAATAATTATCCATTTGCTAAAAAAAAAAAAAAAAGAGAAAAGAAATTCTTGGAGAGCAAGACAGTTTTGGGGGTTTAAGAAGAAATTAGGGCTTCTCTCCATCTATCATAAACAAAATCATTTGAAAGAAAGAAAGAAAGGAAGGATGAATCGTGTATTGAGATCTCAAGGGGCGATGAACGCAGTGAGGCTTCTTGCTCACAATAATAAAAACACCACTGCGTTGAAGGCTCTTTCATCATCTTCCATTCTCAACAACAACAACTCTGTTCGAAATTATCGTTCCTCTCGTGATCCACTCAACAGGTATTACTTTCTTCTTCTTCTACTTTATTTATTATTTATTTTTTATTAAATTAGTAATTTAAAATGTATGTAAACTAGTTTTGAGAGGCCTGCTGCTCCACCTATGAATTGGGGGTTGCGGATAGTCCCAGAGCGTAAGGCTTTCGTTATCGAACGGTTTGGAAAATACTCTAAGATATTGCAACCGGGCTTTCATTTCCTCATCCCTTTTGTCGATAAGATTGCCTATGTTCATTCCTTGAAAGAGGAAGCCCATTTCGTTGAAAACCAGACCGCCATTACCAAGGACAATGTCCACATCTCCATTGACGGCGTCCTCTATGTTAAGATCTTTGACCCCGTCCTCGCCTCTTATGGTGTCGAGAACCCTCTCTACGCTGTCATGCAACTCGCTCAGACCACTATGCGCAGCGAGCTCGGCAAAATCACCCTTGATAAAACCTTTGAAGAAAGAGACACTCTCAATGATAAGATTGTCGTAAGTCACTTTACCATTCTTTGTTATTAACATATTTATTTATTGCCTTTAGCCTTATTTATGCCCCCCTTAACTCACACTAGTATTTGCATCTAGGCATTGCCGTTCTTCATTGCATTACATACTTAACATACATGCTTACTTTACCAGTTAAGCTGCATCTCGTATAGTATAACAAACAGGTATGCTCCTCTGAAAATAACTATGAAAAACAAAAACCATTGTCTGATTAAAACATATTAGGAGGATATGTGCAGTTTATAGCTGAAATTTGGATTGATTGAGGCTATAATTATTCGTTTTCTTTACTGTGGTGCACACTATATCACAAGTTTGTTCCATTTCTTCTTTTTTTTTAGGATGCATGATAACAAAAACAGTTTGGATATTAATGTGCACCGAATTAATGTTCTATAACGTGTTTTTTATGCAGATCGCAATCAATCAGGCTGCAAAAGATTGGGGACTGACATGCCTTCGTTATGAAATCAGTAACCTACATTATTTCATTCACTTGGTTTAATTTGATTCTATAGAGTAAAATATTTCTTGTAGATGCTTTACGTTTTCCATAATAATTACGTACCATCTCTTCTTTGTATAGGGGATATAAATCCTCCTGCAGCTGTTAAAGTGGCTATGGAGATGCAGGCGGAGGCAGAGCGTAAGAAGAGAGCCTCGATTCTCGACTCAGAAGGTAAGAATAAAACCCATTTAAGGTCATCATAATTAATCTATTGTCTTGTCGTTTCTGAGGTTCACTTCATACCAAATATAGCCATTGGGACATATTGGAGTGTGTAATCAATAATGGAAATCTTCGGAGCCATCATTTTAACGAAATAATCTATATATTTTTGCATTGCTTGTTAGTATTACACAGAAGCTAATGATTAAGTTCTCAACCATTTCACAGGGTAACAAAATTGTAATCAATAGTTTGTCATTTGCATACAATGTACATATGGATATATACATATATGATTAAAGTGGTTTTCTTTTACTTACAATTATTTTCTTTTTTCAGCCGAGAGACAAGCACAGATTAATGTTGCTGAAGGAAAAAAGACCTCGGTGATGTTGGAAGCCCAGGGTAAGTTGGGATATAAACTAAGAATCTTAAATTTAGATCTATTAGATAGATACGGTCAGCCTCATGTCAATTGTGTGCCATACAACCTTTATATGTAAGACAATATGTGTCGAGCCTTGGGGCTTCAAGGCTTTGCTGGGTTTGTTGGATCATTTGCTTAATATATAGTTATAAACTACAACAGGCTTTGCCGGATATAGAATTTGAAATAAAACCACGAATGGAAGGCTATTTTTATATTTAATCATCTTTGTTATATGGGAGCTCCTTCTCACCTGGTTGATGCCATAAGATTACTGAAATGTAGAAACGCAGAGACTATGCACATTCGTTTTTCTAGTATTCTTGGATATGCAAACTATTTTAACCTTGTTGTATGAACTATTTCAGCACAAGCAGAGGCTATTTTGGTTAAAGCTCAAGCAACAAACAAAGGACTTGCGCTGATCTCTCAATCCATAAAAGAAAATGGAGGAGCGGAGGTAAGCTTCCATGGTCTTTAATTTGTATATCATGTGTGTATCTGATCTTTCATTTATTTATAGACCTTTAGTTACACTTCACCTTTGAAGTTGTATAAATGGTTCGTTCTTGTAATCCATTAAATCTGGCACCTTGGCCCAACTAGTAGAAATTGGGTACTAGTGTGGCTTCCAAAACTTATCGAGTAGTGGGTTCACTTGGGCTTACAACCAAATCCGTTTCTCTCTGCAAATCAAGCTATCTGCTATTTCAGTATCTTGTGTCATCTGACAATGCCCTGCTCTTTTTTAGCCCACAAATGATTCTTGCACTTGTAATTCTTTTTAGCATTGGTATAACATCTGGAATTCACGATCCATATGCTTAAGGGTCATATTAGTTTTCACTTGATTAAGCACCAATCCCACACTTAAGTTTTTGCTTGTCAAATCTCACATCTGGAATTTGTAATTCATCTATTGTAAAAACCAATCTATGTTGCACATACTTTGTATTGAATCTGAAAGATGATTGGGTTTGCAGGCAGCAAGCTTGCAAGTTGCAGAAAGATACATTGATGCCTTTGGAAAGTTGGCAAAGGAGGTGAGTAGTCATACGCTCTCCTGCTTCTGATAATAAAACTTGCATTAACTATACTCATTGCTTATGACCTTTTTTTGGTCCATGTTTGCAGAGTACTACATTGTTGCTCCCTGCTAATGCTTCAAACCCTGCTAGCATGGTGGCTCAGGCTCTCAGCATATTTAAAAGCTTAAATGGTCAGGATACTGCAAAAACCCTCCTATCCAAGTCAACAGATTCCAAAAGTGACTCACATGAGAACCACTCGGTGAATTCTAGTCTAGGAGCACCAGTGTTTTCACTTCAAGACAAAAGGAAGAATTGAAGATGATGATTCATTGATGTAGTCATTCACTTACTGAGAATTGTTTCCGATGTACTGCACGGCTTTGATCAGATTACTTGGTTTTTATTGGTTAAATTATGCCCAATGCTGTTTTTTGCATATAGTTACACCCTTTTGTTTTAGGTAAACACCACTTTTGACTTTTGAGAACGGTATTATAATTTCTTTGGGTCTGAGACGGGTATTAGTAGAAAGTGGACTACTGGTTGGATGCAAGACAATAATTAAACAAGTTGAAAATAAGCAAACCTTGTTAAATCTTGAAAGGTTTTGATGTCGTTGTTCATCATGATATGAAACCAAGTTTGTCTTATTGAATCCTGAATGTTTTACTATTGCAATTGTAACTGGAATGACATAGTGGTTGGGGGATACCGGCAGCGTTAATAAAGGGAACATGAAGCCGACTAAACATTGATGCCTAACATGACAGGCTAATGAGGATGAATCCCCTTTAATATATTTAGCATGTATGCAGATTCCTAGTCACATAAAAGGGGGCTGAGGTGAAAGATGCATTGTGGTTCAGTGTCTAATTCTTTCACATCCACATATAGATATGCTATTTAGTGGCAAAATGCAAGACTGAAATGAATGAATGTATATGCAAAATGAAAAAAACAATCGTCAAGCCTTTTAACAACAATTTACAATTGTAATAACGAATAATAAAGCCTATGAGACCGAAAATGAGAATGGGAGAGAGGTTCAGAGGAGGCCGAATAAGACTAAGAAACCGAGGAGAAAAAGCCAAAGAATGTGAACCAAGAGAAGCGCCTGACCTGATATGGTTGGGACAGTCCCATATTCACAAAATCCAATGTTGGCGACACGTGTACCTGCACATTTGGCCTCTGCACATCCGCACCAATATGTTACATTATTGACACCGCATACAGGAGTTGTCCTGAAGCACTTAACGGGACATGGAATTAATGAGGAGTCGGACGGGGGGCACACATTAGATGACGATGATGGTAGCCGCAAGAAATTTGGATTGGATCGGACACAGGTGGTGATCATGATGATGATGATCATCATCAGCATCATAGATGATGGTCTCATCAACATGGTGATGGAGGAAAAGAGCTAAATGTTGGTGATATCATTGGTTACGCGCTTTTTTGTATTTTTGATTTTCATTCTCAATCTTCTTTCATTATTTCTTGTTGGCCAAACTGGCCTTTTTGGGAGAAAATTCAATCACCAAAATTTATGGCTTATTGTCCCCCTTCTAACCTTTTGTTTTGATGAATTTTATTTCACTTACACAGAAAAAGAAAAACTAACGAGGAATAAGAAGCGTTTTAAGAAAGTATTTGTGTGAAAAATTATTATTCAAATTCAAGTATATGGGTGTATCGAACTCGACACTTTGCTTAGTTGTTTATCGTTTGTATATTTTTCCTATTAGATGACTAAGGGTGCGTTTAGTTGGAGAGAAATTCTTCATTTTTCTAAGAAATTTTTCATAAGAAAATGAAAAAACTGAAAACGCGTTTAATCGCACTTTTTTCCAACAATTTTCAAAAAAAATGAAATTCTCATTTTCTAAATTTTAACTATGAAATTGAAAAGCCCATTCTACCATTCTCACTTTTTTCTTTCTCATTTTTTTTCTCAACTTAAAAAAAACACACATACACCATTCTATCCCTAATCTCTCGTGTCATCCTCCACCGCCGACCGTCGCCGCCACCGCCTCAATTTGAGGTAATTTTCTTTTCATTTAAAAAAAAGAAAAATATAACTCCAACTAAGCGCGTTTTCAAAATTTTCAACTATTCTCTAGAGAAGAAAAACCATCCATTTCTCAAGGAATTTAGAGATGAAAAAATGGCCTCTAAACTTTTCACTTTTTTCTTTGTTATGTAATGAATACACTAACATAAGTAGTTTTGAAACCTTAAGGTGCATTGTCTATGGATAGGATTAGGCTTTAGGATCGGTATGAAAGAAAAAGAGCAAAGAGAAACTGAAAATATTTAATAGATTTCTTTTAGAAGAATTGACATTACTTAACTATCTCATACTCTTGTGCCATTCATACATATAAGATAACATTCCAACAGCATCAGTTTATCGTCTTGAAAACTGTATAAGAAACATGATTACTAAGTGCTAGTGATCAATTAACCTCAACATTGTTGGGACACTATGTTTGATGGAAAAATGAGACTTCATCTTCATCTAAACGAGACTTCATCTTCATCTTCATTGGGACACTATGTTTGATGGATAAATGAGACCTTTAGCTTTCAAACGAGTGAAAACCTGCCAATAAAGAAAAGCAATGAGAAGAGAACAAAATGAGAATGGTGCAATCCATATATAAATTAACTATTTAGAAGGCACACTGAAAATGGAACTTGCAATCACACCCCAGAATAATTAAAGAGACACTTTCAAAACGAAGAAAAAAAGACATTCATACTCCAGGAATTAGTTTTAAGCAGCTAATTAACAAAGCATCCACGACAAAGACTATCAACAAGTAAGTACACACTCATTGTCTGTGATAAGGTATGTTGGGACGGGTTCATAGTTTCTTATGCAATATACAAATATGGTATGATGATTTTCAATATAAGTCTAAGGTGGTGTTTGGCTTCCGTAAAAGATTGAGTATGAGGTTGATAAATGGGTGGAATAGATATGGGTATGATTATTCTAAAAGTGTTGTTTGGTTTATAAAAACCCAAGTCTATATACTTTTGTAATTGTGTTCAGTTTTTAACCATCATCCTCACGTTAAGGAAAAATAATAGAACAACTAAAATCAAAAATCAAGCCCACATGGAATTAACAAGTTTCGTCCCCATTGTGCAAGATAAAAAATGTAAAACATATTTACATGATAACACCATGTGGTTATGTGCTCAACATTGTGACAAGAACGAAGAAACAAAACAAGCGTTTATACCTCTATGTCAATATAATAAAACGTACACTAATGAACATGAAAATGTCTACTAATAAACAGAAACCATAAATCATTAATTAGAGCTAATGTTGTGAGTTTCTATAGGGAACATCTAAAAAAAATAAAGAAAGAAAAAGAAAAAAGAATTGGTAATGTCGTCTTGCATATAATATAATTTTATCATAGTAAAACATATATCAGATATGAAGAGGAGAGGAGGCAGTATCCCAAATTGTTTGTTTCTATACATACAAGTCACATTATTAATCACAATCAAAATGCATATCCAAAAAACCACTAAGATGCAAATTCCCAAGGTAAAAAGAAAGTTTTACCTTTAAGCATTTTTTTCCCAATTTTAACCTCCTTGACATGGCCAAGGCTTAGTATTAATCCTTCAAGCATCTCCTCCTGCATTTCCTCAGGCTTATGGCATTTGGAATAATCTAGTTCAACTTTAATTCTGGAAGACACATTTAGCAACATACCCTTTTGCAATACCAATTCTTCTTTGAATGCTAATGAGAAAATATAAGGAGCATTGACTTTGACTACACCATCTAAATTGCCAATGAGCGACAAGTTCTTAACACTTTTGTTAGTAACATCAATCCACTCAAAACCAAAGCAGCTAGCCAACTCCAAAGTTCCAAGAGAGGACTTCCGGATAAAATATTTTGAATCAGATGTTGGTCTAATTTCACAAGGTGAATATGCAAAGTCCTGAGGTTTTTCCAACTAATTACCTCGGCTTCTTCAAATGAGCAGTTAGACAAAGTGAGATGAATAAAACTTGAACAGGTGAATAAAATGTCTGGTAAAACAAACGAATAGTCACCCCAAGGAAACAAATTCATATCAAAATCAAAGTCTTGAACTTTATGATTAATAGCCATCAAAATACAAATGTCGATTTGATCTTTATTATCCTCATAGTTGTAATAGCCATGCAGTGTGAATTTGTTGAGAGGGATGTTGGATTGGCTTATAATTCTTTTGATGGAGGAATAGAATTGAGTGTAATCATCCAAATCTCCACCATCAATAATAATGAGATTAGGAAGATGTTGAGGCCAAAGATGTTGCCATCTTTTGGAGAGTGTACCTGTTCTAATCGCGTATTTTGTTTCAGGTATACGAGAGATGATTTCATTATTAGTGTAAGCAATCTGGTAATGAGCTTATTCGATCCTCTTTTTTTTTTTCTTCTGATAAAAGCAGCCTACGCCTACTTCGTTTTCCATGCACCACCATGGGCGGATTACATATACACACAAAAGCTAATTCCTTCCCTCCCTCCCACCTTCCCGTCCCCTACCTTTCCATCTTAAAAAAACTCAAGAACGCCACTGTATTTGATTTCCCTTCCCATCCCCTTCCATTACTTTAAAAAAAAAAAACTCGAGAACAGAACGAAAGGGATTCGATTGAATTGGATTTGCGGCTCCCTCCCTCCCTCTCGTTGTTGGTTTATTTATATATAAGCCAAAACATCAATTAAACATTTGATTTTGCCCCCTCAACTTTCTAAAATTATACAAGAGAATGAATTATCTTATGTTGATTCCAAACATTAGTAAAATATTACACTAACATCTTTTTTCTTTTTTTTTGAATGCTCAAATAAATTATCTTGACTTTAAACTTGAGTCTATACAACGGATTATGTATCCGAATACGATCTCACTATTAAGCATTTTACTTTTATGCCAAAATATATGTTTGTTTTCGTTTATATTAACATCGTTTAAATTATTGCCGGATATTCATACAATTTCAACAATAAAGCTAACTTTATCATATCAATACAACAAAAATAACAATATAAACGTAAAGCATTAATTAAATTATATTAATTCACTTTCAACTAATTAAAGTTGCACTTAAATAATAGCTAAAACTGATAATTTTGCATTTCAATACTAATTTTTATTGTTTTAATATGTTATATTTAGCTTTATTATAGTTTCTTTAAAGATTTTCGAAGATAAAATTATCCGAAATTAATCTAAACGCAAGCACACCCATAATAGGTGGTCTATAAGTTAGTTTTGATAAATGAGTGACTTAAAAGTTTAAAAAAAAAAGAAAAAAAAATAATTTAATAGTTGATTGAAATCTTTTATTCTATTCCAAAAGTATTAAACCAAACTGCAAATTTAAGGAATCTTTTTATTCCAAGATGACAAAACCTACATAACAAACATCTACTTACATTGGTATCTTAATATTTTTAGGGCCCACTTAGTTCAAAGTGGGGAAAGGGAAAAGAAATGCAAATGAATGAGTGAGGTGGGTAATCAATCCCTTACCCCGTTCATTACCCACTATAGAGTAATCGATCCCTTAACAGCCACTAACCAAACACATTTAATGAATATCTTACCCATTCTCCACCCCTTAAGCCCACCAAACACCCCCTAGATAACGTTTGATTTATGTACGTGGAAAATACTTAAGTAGTGGGTTGGGTTGGGTTGGGCTGGGTTGGGCTAAATAATGTAGATGAAATTGAATGGATATGGTGTCATTTCAATTGATTTGTTGTTGGTGATGATGATCTCCTGTTCTTCCTCATCCTGCTGGTGTCAAGTCCCCTCAGTTAGTATTACTTATCTCTCGTTATCATCATCATCATCATTAAGTAGAAGTAGGATTAAGTTGAACAAGATAAAACCAAGACCAACAAGACTAGTAGTATTGAATAATTACTCCCTCCTACTCAACAACAAGAAGCCGACATGTTGTTTTTTTAGTAACTCAAATTCATCATATTTACCATTACAACAACAAGAAGTTGAAAATAATAATAATAGTCATAATAAAGTGTTGGAGTGGGATAAAGTGTGCGACTCCGTTGCTTCTTTCGCGGGTACCTCTCTGGGCAAACAAGCCACTAAGCATTCTCTAGCACGTTTAAATGACTACTCGTACCACGATAGCTTGCGCCTTTTGGCTGAGACCAATGCTGCTGTTGAAATGCACAACCACGGCTCTTGTATCATGGACTTCCATTCCATCCCGCTCCCACTTGTATGCTTACTTTCTTTCTTTTACCAATATTATTTTCAAATGCTGCTGTTTAATTTGTTTCTTATTATTAAAGGTCAAGTCTGGAATACAAGATGCCCGCCGAGGCTTCCCGCTCGACGGCAATGAAGCTATTGCTCTTGTCTCCATGCTCCAGCTGGCTGACTCCTTGCAGACTAGTCTCAATTCCGCCATTAAGCAAGACTCCATTTGGCTTCAACGCTTCATGCCTATTGCCGATATGGTTTCCTTCCTTCCTTCTTTTTTCAGTTTTATTTAGTTCAATTCATCGTCTATTGAAAATGCAAATGCAGATCATTGACATGTCCATCAGTCGCCCATTACTCAAATTCATTCTCAAGCTTGTTGATCTAGACGGCTCTGTCAAAGATTCAGCTGTACCTACCTACCTACCAACAAAAACTTTTATTACTCTTTCATCCCAGTTTCACAACTCCTTATAATGAAAATGAATGGTCCTTTTGCAGAGTCCAACCCTCAAACGCTCTCGAGAACAAGTGCGCCTCCTTGAGACTAAGGTTTTATAAAATCATCAACATTCCTATTTACTTATTTGCATTTTGTCTTTGTCTTGCCAATTGCATTCATTCAACTTCCTCTTTTTTATTCAGTTATACCGATTGATGGAGAGTCTGATCAGTAATGACATGAAAGAGACATCATCATCATCTGTGGTAAGATGTCGTAATAACTTGCTATGTTTCATTCTCTTGTGGTTTTCCCTCACAACCCAACCGATATATCTAGGAAGTAAGCAACACCGATGGAAGATGGTGTATAAAATCAGCAACTGACCAAAAAAGAACCTTTGATGGGCTATTGTTATCAAGGTAAATCACATGCTCTACTTATGATTCCTTCACATGGCTATTTAAAACTGGATTTTGATTCCTTAAAATGTCATTAGGGCATGTAGCTTTATTTTGTGTATCAAGTACAAGCTGTTAAACAATTATATTCTCCCCTGCTACCTCTTTTATATTTCTTTCTGTCCAACGAGTGTCGAGTGGACAGGTTTACTACTACAAAAATTTGTCTGTTTGCCAGTGAAATTAATATGATATACGTGTTAGAACTTGCTACTGCCCTCTTTCACTCCACAGTGGTCCTTTAAACCTGACTCGAGAGATAAAATATGCTTTTGTTGTAGTGGTTCAGGCACAGGAACCCTTGTGGAGCCACTTTCTGCTGTTCCACTAAATGATGAGTTGCAACAAGCAAGAGCTTCAGTAGCCAAGGCCGAGGCTGATGTGCTTTTAGAAATAACACACAAGGTAACTTATCCCATCCATTAGTTTTAGTTTTCTTCTCTTACTTTATTATGTGTTTTCATAATGTTATTTCTGCAGATGCAAACAGATCTTGATGACATAGAAAATCTGTTCAATACGATCATCCGGTTAGATGTGGTGAGTACCTTTTGTGCATCGCTAATCTTGTTTACTATCTCTTTAGCAATCTTAGTGAATTTTCAGAAATTGACGCCAATATACATTATATATAGCTTAGTTATCCGAGTAGCTGTGAATGCTATAATATGAGTATTATTTCAAAGAGCAGTTGTCTATTTCAAACAGTGAACAACGTATGGGGTCTGGAATTGAAACAAGATTTGTCATCTAACTAGTTAGCAGTAGGCAATCAACAAAAAATGAAGCAAATAAATACATTTAGTTATCTTCTATTTCTTCAACTTGGTGCTTTAGAGTTGTAGGTGAAGTCATCAATGCACTAGCCTGATACATGATACCTTTAAATTTGTTCCTATATATCGATGCAATGGATTCTGTCACCAAAACTAATACGTGTTTCCCTTTTGGGTTCTTTTACTCTTAATCATATAGTAGTTATTGTGGCTGGTGAAACAATCCGTGTGTAAATTTCATTATTTCAACTTTGGTTCACTTCTAGTGTAATGAATGCAGATTAATGCTCGGGCAACATATAGTATTTCATTTGGCGGCACTTATCCAGATCTTTTTTCTTCTGAGGACCCCTCAGTTGCATCACAACTTTCCGAAGTGAAATGGAAACTGTATCTGCCAAAAGCTTATCACCCTATATTACTTCAACAACATCGAGAAAAGATGCACAAGGCTATGAAGGATGTCGGTGATGCTCGTGCCGTAAGTGACACAACTACATGTATTTTTATTGCTAAATCTAATAAGTTTAGAAACAACTTTCTAACTACTCAAATTCACTGCTCCTTATCATTGCTTAGTGTTATATTGTAATAGGAAATTCGAAGGAGAAGACAACAAATAGGCATTGTCACTCAGAGAGAAGAAGAAACATCTACAAGCATCTCATTGTTAGAAGC
Source organism: Artemisia argyi (assembly GCA_030686995.1). Taxonomy (NCBI): domain Eukaryota; kingdom Viridiplantae; phylum Streptophyta; class Magnoliopsida; order Asterales; family Asteraceae; genus Artemisia; species Artemisia argyi. Next base: position 134,172,403 of record CM060709.1, on the reverse strand, counting down.
ACAGGTAACTCTGGGACCCGTGAGTGTACAATAAGCAGTTTACAGTTTTTGATCATTCTGTACTGAACGTGAGCTTAATGCTGTAAATTTTCAGGTTGCAAAGTTGAAAGAAGCATCCCCTGTTCCATTCGATATATTTGTTGCACAGAAAACTAGAGTTCTGGTTGTAACTGGCCCAAACACTGGGGGCAAGACCATTTTCTTGAAGACAGTTGGATTGGCTGCTATGATGGCAAAGGCAGGCATGTCTAAAAAATTACCTATATTCAAAGTTTGTACTGAATCTGCAATAACAAAATCACCCGTGTATATCGATTCTGATGTCTCAGTTTTCTGAAATTAGGAAACTTGGATTATAAAAAAGTAGCTAAAATATTTTTTTTGTAGCTTCGTATGATATGAGGGTAAATATGGGTGTACATAAATTAGTCAAAGAGCCGAGATCGAACTGATACTGGCTATATTTGGTTGGTTCTCAGATAGTTTCAGAAAACGGTTCTCAGTTCGATGCCGAACCTGAACTGAACTGGTTGTTTTCTAAAATTTTATTGTATCAAACTTGAACGACGCCATCATTTATTTATATCTTAAAAATATGAAAAAATTTGTTGGTTTTCAGTCCGGTCCTTGGTTCCATTACTTTTTCACCTGAGGTCCGATGTTGTAATCAGGATATATTTGTCCTTTCTTCGGAGAAGAAAAGGTAAATAACTCCATATTCACTGGATCTGCATGCACTGTTTGTCTGTTCTGTGAAGGTTCCCTACTGTTTAATAGTTATTACTGTTTCATACGCTCTCTCTGTACCTGTTATTGCATCCCAATTGATGTGTCACCGATTGTTTTTCCAGGTCTTTATGTGTTGTCATCTGAACCTGTGAAGATGCCATGGTTCGATTCCATATTTGCTGATATTGGTGATGAACAGTCCTTGTCTCAATCTCTGTCTACTTTTTCTGGTCATCTGAAACAAACTAGCGTAAGTTGTAAACATTGATGAAGTTAGTGTGACATTTTATAGTCTAGACTGTTTCTGCATCTCTCGCTGCACCGTTATCAATACACTTCACACATGCTTTTCAAAGTTGCTATGGTCTGTTGAAAAGCGCTAGTAAAGTTTTCATAGCCCAAAAGCTTAGATCTATAGGAACTATTCCAAAATCGTGTTTCACAATGCTTTTTTACTTTCTTTATTCATATAACATATGTTGGCGATGGTTTCCAATAGGTAGAAGGCTAATCTGTAAGTGCTTTTTTTTCTGTATCTATTTCAGGACATATTGTCGCAATCAACAAGTCAGTCCTTAGTGCTCTTAGATGAGGTATATATCACTGCGAGTTGAATTCTTGATCATCATAGCTATGCTCACATCCCCCCCCCCCCCCCCCAATGTCCCTCATTCTGTAGGAATCTGACCGCATGCTATCGTATTTTATGAATACATTTTAGACATCGGAACTTGTTATTTCTTTCTGGGTATAAGGCAGACTTTACAATCACTCAATGGAGAGGAGGCAGGGAAAATAGTTTGGGGTCCGTTGCTGAATTTATGCGATTCTATGCTCACTAGGATTTATTTTCTAATTACCAGCCCTTGGCACATACCTGAACTTTCTTTAGCTTTAAGATTCTAATATGGGAGAGGAGGAATCTAGTTTGACAAGAGAGATCATTATGTATAATTAGTTGAATTATGTATGTCTTTTTAAGACGTATGCGTTGATTAAGGGTATCTGCCTGCTTGTTTTAGGTTGGTGCTGGTACAAATCCTTTAGAAGGAGCTGCTTTGGGGATGTCACTCCTAGAATGCTTTGCGGAAGCTGGAGCGTTGTTGACAATGGCTACCACCCATCATGGTGAACTTAAAACCCTCAAGTACAGGTACGAAACAATGGCTCTCTTTCTCTTCAACTACAGGTTCATCTGTTATTAACTTACCTCAACAGCAACGACGCCTTTGAAAATGCATGCATGGAGTTTGATGAAGTAAACTTGAAGCCAACATATAGGATTCTTTGGGGAATTCCAGGTTGTTTTTGTTGTTAGATTTTCATTTCTATCTAACTTGTGGTGTGATGTGAGTGGCCATCTGAATTCTGATAGTCAAAATATGAATGCAGGACGTTCAAATGCAATAAACATAGCTGAAAGGCTAGGACTTCCTAAGGTTGTTGTAGGTAATGCTCGTGAACTCCATGGAACAGCCAGTGCAGAGATTAATGAGGTGAATTGCATACTCTGCTCTGCTTCGGACATATATTAGATGTCTGGTATTATCTGGTCCGTCCATTGCAAACATATATAGAAATTTGCTTATACGATGTTGAGTAGCGTTGGTTTAGTTATTATTCCCACACATAAAAAGTTAATTAGAGTTTTTCATAAGGCATTTATTGGATTGTAATTATATAGATTTTCCGCTTAACAAGTTGGATGACAATGAAAACTAGAATATGTGACAAGGAAATTAATGAGCATAAAAACTAAAAGCACTTGGTACAGAGAATGCTTTCTTAACTGCAATATAAGGTGACATGAGAATTGAAATATAGAGAACCACTAACATGGAAAATGAAAATGAATTCAGATGGGGATCCTATTATTGGCAAGGAAGACCATGTTCAGTTGTGAACAAATGCTGAGATCTTTCCATTTTACCATCCCATAGTTTAAATGTTTCTAATTGCAAGCATATGTCTAATAGGCCTCCATGTGAAGAATCGTATGTTGTTCTACATTAGGCGGAGGTTGTCAATGTTTGTGTTGCTTAGGTTGTTGCCTGCAGAGATGATTATTGGTAGGCTGTTGTCATATTTCTTCTTCCTCTTTACATGCAGGTGATTGAAGATATGGAGAAGTTGAAACAGAAACTTCATGAGCATATTCATGAAGCACGGCATCATCTCAAGTGAGAACTCTTTCATGTTTAGCTGAGAACATTTGGACATACTTATTACTGGATAAATATTTGTTATATTTATATGGGTATATCTAATTTTACAATTTCTTTTCAGGCTTGCTAGGGAACTTCATAGAAATCTAGTTGTTAGCGAGTGCAGGATTAAGGAGCATGCCACCAGTCAAAAATACAAAAAAATCCAAGAAATATCGGATGGTGGAGGAGCAGCACGTTCATTACTTCACAAGAAAGTACGGCAACGCCGTGCATCCCCAGTTTTAGCGTCTAACGCAGATGATAGTCCTCTGCAACATAAAATGGCCTCCTTTAGCAGTCAGTCCACACCTAAAGAAAGCGATACAGCAATGGTGAGTGAGAGCAATGTCAAGAAACCCCAATTAGGTACTTATCCATTACCTTGTTATGTTCTGGACACTACATAAGCGTGACTTTGATTCAAAATCACTATGTTTAAATTGCAGAAAGAAGTAGCAAAGTTGTGAAGCCAGGTGACATGGTGCATGTTTCTAAATTTAATAAGAAAGCGGCTGTGTTGAAAGTAGATCCTTCCAAAGAAGAGATACTAGTTCAACTCGGGAATATGAAATTGAAGTTGACACTAGCAGATGTTGTGATTTGACAAGAACGTGAGTGGACAATATGCCTTTTCTAAAGCAGAAAAGGAGGTCGGAAACCATGGTTACACAAAAAAAAGAAGAAAAAAAGACACAAGAGAAGTGGATACTGTAGTCTGTACATATCCATATTTGTACATTTTCATAGATTCCATGAGCATACACTGATACACCAAACGTCACAGTTTTGTAAATTTAGCAAGGTTATGTCAAATGAAACCATTCATAAACTAATAGCGAGAAACTATAAGTTCATGAGGAACTCGGTGACAAACTAATAGTGAGAAACTATTATTTTCCAAACGAGAAACTATAAATGAATTGAACGAATGTGAATATAATGCGGCTTGTTATTCATGTTTGTAACTGAATTGAACAAACATGAATGCGGCTTATGGTAATAAGCAGGTTATATCACACATTAATTAGTGTTTACCTAAACTTATAATCTTACAAGTGTACCAAATTGCTTAAATTAGCTGGGTCTTGACCATCCCACATCGCACTCTGAAGCAAAGATGTTTGTAAATACAGAGGAAATGATAGATACAAGATGGGTTATTATGACAAGTCAAAAGTACTCTTATGTCTTTTGCTTCATTTAAAACTTTTAGCTTAAGAATATTGGCCTTTTCATATTTCAAGAATGTTACAACTGTTAACAGGATTATAACTTTGGTGATGATGATCATTAGCCGTCCTAATATTCCTTACTTACAATTAAAGCACAGTAAGAAGCAGACAAAGTAAACTGTAATTTCTTTCAAATGCAAATTTTTTGTAAATATATATTCAAAATAATACGTATCTATGCATGAAAAGGAAAAGATTTACGAGAAACACAAATGCTACCAAAAAAAAAAATGTTCTTCGTCATGATTCGTGTTTACTTTTGTAACTCATAAAATGAATATGATTCTGTAAGAACATTTGGCCGCCATTTCGCAACTAACAAGCAGGTAAAGTGAAGTATGGCACTTTGAAACAACTAAAAATTGAGAGCTATTATAACATGAAGATCTAGTGTATTGCAGATCAATTTACACAATGAATGAAAAAAAAGTACATGAAACCGCAACTAAATTTGACTGATGATGTGTATAAAAGCATCATATACTTCTGTAACAATACAAGAGTCACAAATCTTTATAGGCTACACTCTCCTACACTATCTAGCACTACAGTTTCTCTTCTAATAAACTACAAGGACAGAATTGTTGCGGGTTTAAAACAATAAGCTAATTGCAGGAAACCATCCACGACAGTTTGACGGTTATGTAACGGTGGAACATGCACATGAACAATTGCATTCCTCATTTTTTTGCCTTGGTTTTCTTTGCAACCGGAGTTTTTCTTTTGACCTTCTTTGCTGGCTTTTTGACAGCTGCTTTCCCCTTCTTTTTTGCTGCTTCCTGAATCCAAAGTTTTTAATATTAGCAAATAAATTAAATCAGAGGATTATGTTCCACAGCCCCGAAATAAAAGGCATACCGATGTTTTCTCAGCTTTTCGTCTGCCTTTCCCGTTGGTTTGAGGCTCAGCCCCCTCAGTTTCATCCGCCTGGGGAACAGTCTGCTTATCAGCTTCATCTTCAGAATCAAATGAAAATCCTTCCAGTGTTCCTACCAAAGTGATGAAAAAAGTAAAAAGTGAGCAAATGGAATAATGCAATCTTGACATCTACCGGAACCATCAAAAGGAAATCCTGACCTTCAACCATGGTTTCAGCTTCATAAACATTCGATTGCGGCTTCAATTGAATGAAGTCATTCATGATTGCCTCTATCTGAAACAAAAAATATATTCGCTTAGACTGATCTTTTGTTTCAACCTTTGTATTAAGAAAACGGACCAACCTAGCAACAGCTTCTCATCGACAATAACTAGCATAAAAAATGATTGAACAGAGGGAAAAACTAAACACCGAACATGCAACTGAAAACAAACCTTTGCTTCTGACTGTCCAAAGCTAACCTGAGAAAAAATAATGAATGTGTTAGCCATAATTATTCGAATAGAATGATAAAACAAAATTACATGAATTTGCAGACTGGGAGAGAATGGTACATACAACACAGAAAGTTCTTGAAGGTATTATTGTCGTTTTGTAGATAGTTCCTGAAAGAGAAACAGAAAACATATCGTTGGGTATTAGAGGACGCCAGAGCAAGTTCAAAGAATTCCCTATTTAGAAGTTTGTGGTTCATAAACGGACATGATATACACAAGAAACTGCTGCACCTGATGAAATGATACAAGCATATAAAAGAGAAATACCTTTTAAATCCAAAAGCATGTCTTGATCGCCAGAAGGGGAATCTGAAATAACCACCCTCCCCACAACACCCAAATCGCCACTTAGATCGATGGATTCACCTTCACACTCCACAAGCGCCTGCAAATTTGAAAAGGCCGGTTACTGACAAGAAACTTTATCTATCTAGTATGATTGACAAAACACATTAAAGAAATAATTGACGATGAGGGGGGTGAAACAATAGAAGGTACCTTTGAACGTTGGATTTTATCAGGAAGCAGCAAAGGCAAAGTTGAAGACGAAAGCTGCAAAGTTGGACTTTATTGTGTCAAATGACTAGAAAGTAAAGTAATGATGTGAGAGAGGGACAAGTATTGGGAAATTACATAAGGTCCGGTTTGAGGCTTGTTGTTGTCAGTTTGAAGAAGGTTTGAATGGTTGTCAATCTCTGCAAAGAAGAAGAAGAAAGAATAAGGGAAAGTATCGACGTAGTAAAAGACATGAAAGAAGAAGGGTAAGAGTACCTTTCTTTGTATCTTGGGACTTACGCCTCTTGTTAGGAGAGCCCTCCAATTTGACAGTTGGTTTGTGTGAAGACGTTTCATAATCATCATCATCATCTTCTTCTTCTTTCTTAGTGTAGTGGTTGTGGTCGGAATCAGACGGCAATGAAATACCAGGTTCCTGGTTTACATCATCATCGTCGTCAGCTTGTTCTTCTTTCTTCGGTTGTGGTTTGGTGTTGATAACAGAGCGAATAGGAAGCAGATCATCATCATCATCAGAACTTGAGACTGTAAACAATATTGAAGTTGCCTGGAATGATATAAAGTCAATCAATAACACTTAGGTAAGGTAATCATAATCATTATGATTATTATAATATAAGTGAGTTTGTGTAGTGAGAAGGAAATAAATAACGGTGCGTTGTAAATGAGGAGAATAGTTTATAAATAGGCGGGCAAAATTGGCAAAAGTATGGCTGTGTTTGGCCAAGGCTTATAAGGGGCTTATAAGGGACTTGGGCTTTTAAAATAAGTCGGCTAAGGGCTTATAAAATAAGTCGGCTAAAAACTTTAGCGCGGGGCTTTTGAAGAATAAATTACTTATTTACCCACAAAAATATATAACATATACCAAAACTCATTTAATTATGTCCTTTTTTAGTAATTTTGCAATAATAAGCCCCAGCCCCGGCCTATTTACCAAACAAGTTTTAAAAAATACAAATTTTAGTTTCGGCTTATAATATAAAGCCCCAGCCCCATTTCGCCAAACATACCCATAGGAAAATAGAAAAATTGAATTGAGGAACGAAATGTGTCACTGAGTAGATGAAAGAAATTAGGAAATACATTCATATAGAAAAGAAACCCGGAGAACAAGTAGTAATTAATTAATATGAGCTGCTGCTGCAGTTGCACCTTGAATAATAATAATTAATTAATTTGTAATAAGCATAAATTTGAGGCAATCTAATTTGGTGCGTAAATACATTACATTTCATTTCGAAAACAAACACAATTTATGAATTAAATTACTACTAGTGTAATAGAAAAGAAAATGAAGGTAACAACCTTGGTGGTGGGGTCAGACGAACGAAGCCAGTCTGGAGATAGCTCTCTACTGCTTCCGCTGCTCATCCTTCCTCCTTCTTCACTCACACACTTTAATTCAAATAGAACAACCCTAAAAATAGCCTCTTCTTCTTTCTTTCTTTATCAGAGTCAATGTTTGAAGTATTTGGGATTTATTTTTTACTTTTTCTCATTTTCAAGTTACCCCCTTCTAAATCACAATATTATTCTTTTTCATCTCTCATCTCATTTAATATAGCCCAATTCTAAATCTCCATTTTGCTTATATGCCAAATCATTTGATTCTTTTTTTGAAAGGCGTCAATATATTAAAAACGCAACAAAGATGATACATACAAACGGCATTCCACCCCTCCAAACAAGACGCGTAAAGAGAGAAGAACCCGACTAAGTAAAATATAAAATTCAACACAAAACCATTCCTAGACATTCACAGCAGCCAAACACAAGAATTAAACCACAGACATTAACAAAGAGCTTTTATATCTTGCAAGCTTTAATCGGATCCGAACACCAATCTAACCATGATGAAATTGCTCCTCATGATCTATTGGATATCCAAAAAAATGTTAGAAGCCGTAGCTCATCACAAATTGTAGTGAGTTAACAAAATTACTCAAGTTATCAAAATTTACTCAAATTCGGTTTCAAGTTTATATAATAGGAAAAAAAATCCTTACAAACATGTTTCTAACTTGCAAAAAATAAAATAAAAGAGGTATGTACAAATTTAAAAGTTTTATGTAAAATAACAATGAACGTCATGACAACAGACACATGATTTGATAACAAATATTTATGGAATTGATCTATATACGCTTTTAAAGATAAAGATGTAAAAATTTATAGGGTTGTAATAATGTTACCAAAACATTTAAGTCGAGTTAAATATACAATCTGATTATTAAATCACATGTGATTTGTTATTTTAAAAATCACATGTGATTTGAACTTCAAAACTAATATCACAAATCACATGTGATTCTGTATCGTCTAATATCTAATAACGATAGAAAAGAGAAACAATTAAATTTGTCGAAAGTATATGGAAGTGAAGATAAGAAAAAAAATTACGTTTGTGAAAATATCTAATATATCATATGCTAATTTAATTATATGTCCTTTATAGTACTTTTACAATAATAAGCTTCAACTTAAACTAATTTTCCAAATAAGTTTATGAAAATAAAAATTCTAGTTTCGGCTTATAAAATAAGCCGAAAGCCCGAAACCCAACCTATTTTGCCAAACATTGCCCTTGTCTATGTATGTGGGAAAAAAGTGTTTGAAGGTAAAGTTAGGAAAAAAGAATAAAGTTGGAGGGGTAGAAAAGAAAAGAAAAAGAGTAGCCGGCGGCATAATTCTATCTGATTAAAACCTTTTCTCCCACCTTCCTCCTCCTCCTCCTATCCAAATACACTAATAAACTTTTGTTTCTCCGTCAATCAGTCAGTCAAATTGAATTGAAAAAAAATATATACAATATAATGGGGGAATTAATTAAGAAGAATCCAATTGAAGAAATACAAGTAAAGTACAAAGAGTTGGAAAGTGGTTTCAAGGTATGGCTTTCGAAACAATCCTTACCCGTTGAAGCCGCCGTCGTAACAGCCACCAGCTCACTCCAAGGCGCCGCCATCGGTGGTCTTATGGGCTCTTTCACTTCCGACCTCTCTTTACCTACCCCTGGTACTACTACTGCTGGTCCTATGGCCTCTCTCCAGCAAGCTCAGGTTAATTTACTACCCTTTCTTTCATTTTCTTTTTTATTTTATTTTTTTAAATTCAATTAATTCAACTCATCATTACAGGCTCTTTCTGGTGGGCCCCTTATTCAAGCTCGTAACTTTGCTGTCATGACCGGAGTTAATGCCGGCATTTCTTGTGTTTTGAAAAGACTAAGAGGAGGCAAGGAAGATGTCCAATCAAGGTATATATTCATTTATTTACTATTTTTTATTATATCTAAAATTAAAAACTCATTTTTTATACCCATTGATTGCAGTATGGTTGCAGCTTTTGGTTCCGGCGCCGTCTTCACATTGGTTAGCAGCAACGGTATAGGAGGTCCTAATCTGGCTGCCAACGCTCTCTCATCCGGCCTTCTTTTCGCACTCATGCAGGGTGGTCTTTTCAAGGTCCCTCTTCACTTTTCATTCCATGTCACTTCACGTTAGCTACTGCACATTTCGTTACTACTTACATATATAAACCCTTTGTTGCTTGCAGCTTGGGGAGAAATTCTCAAAGCCACCAACCGAAGATGTCTTGTACACTAAAACTAGGGGCATGTTGACTAGTCTTGGTCTTAATAATTATGAAAAAAACTTCAAAAGCGGTTTGTTAAACGACACCACTTTGCCGTTGCTTACTGACAGGTTTAACTCCTTCCTTCCTTTTGTTGACTCTACTTGACTCTATACATGACTCATGATCTCATTTTTCTGCATTATTAGTGCTCTGCGAGATGTCAAAATCCCTCCCGGACCAAGACTTCTTATTATTGATCATATCCAAAGGTAGGTTGTATTGCTGTTTATACATATTCAACTATATTATACCTTTTATGGAAACCTCAAGGATTCATTTTTCTCCATTCTAGGGACCCTGACCTCAACAAAGGGAAAGGAGCTAGGAGAACATAGTTGCCTGCGCAATTTGATGATATTAAGGATACCATCGTTCCAGTGGTAATGTGAGAGATAATGGCATTTTTATGTCGACGTGCATTTTTTTTTTCAGGATCAGTTTTGAGATGAAAAATTGCAGACGTTTAGTTATTGCGTTATTGTACTATATTCAGTTTGGCTATCAGTTTGTTCACCAGTTCAAAAATGCAGCAGGTGGAATTTGTGGTTCACAATGTTATGACATACTTAGAAACGAATATAAGGGCGAGCGATACTACTGTTGACTAGGCAGGTATGTCGGGTAGGTTGAGTAGCATGTTAAAACTAGTAATATCATAGTGGGTCAAAATCTTGGAGCAAAACTGGAACATGTATACTCGGTCCAGTTCTTGGTTCCAGGTGTGTGGAAAATTGGTTTGCGATCATATCTTGTATAAAAGTTCTGTTAAGAAGATGATCGAAGCCATCAGTTTCTGTAAACAAACTCAAAATCACCCCTGAACCAACTCAGTATTAGCATGATTCATAAAGAACATGTAGGGTAAAGGGTCAACACGTAAAACTTTTGGGACGTGTCATGTTGATTTCAGCCCTTGATATTATTTTTGTTCCAAATTCGGGTCTCATTTAGGGGGTGTTTGTTTAAGTTTATATGTAGGCATATGAACTTGTTTGATTTCAGCTTGTATTTCATAAGCCTCAATTTTGTGGCTTATTTTGAGACTCAAGGACTAATACAAGCATGTTATATCATAATAGGCTTATATAAGCCCATAAGTCTCAATATAAAACGGAAAATTAGGGCTTATGAAATATAAGACGAAATCAAATAACCTTGTAAGCTCACATAAAAGCTTAAACAAACACCCCTTTACACCGATCACGCCCTTGTAAGGGAACAATCAACGCTCTATAGATTGCTATATGACATTTGTTAAATGATGACCAATCAATGTAAGGTTTTTTCAAGTTTTCGAAGGATGCTATCGGACATTTTTTTTTAGCTGAAATGGTTAATTAACGTGATGTATCATTCTAGTTAGAGCATTTCGGCTAAACTTATGATTGGTAATATCTTTCACAAAGTCGAAAAAAAGTCTATAAAATTTAAATTGAATTAAAGTATAAAATCTTTTCGTGCGATTTGCAAAAATTAATAAATAAATAAATTTGTGAAGTTCACTTATTATTATTATTATTATTATTATTATTATTATTATTATTATTATTATTAATTTTTAAAAAGGATTTTGTATGTATAATACATAACTGTATTATGTGTAAACTGAATTTGTAACTTCTGTTTAAATAGGGTTAATTTGTAGGGCTAGGGAAATGCTAACAGTGTTGAGAACAATTTATTTTTTAAATATGCTAATATTAAGGGACCGTTTGGTTTAAAGTGAGGAAAGGGAAATGGAAAGGGAATGCAAAAGAATGAGTGAGGTGTGTAATCAATCCCTTACACCCCCCCCCCCCCCCCCCCCCACCCCATTTACTCAATAATGGTTGATTACCCACTACGGGGTAATCAATCCCTTTGCACTCACTAACCAAGCACAAAATAATGAGTGAGGTGAGCCCTTTTGAATACTCAATAATGGTTGATTACCCACTACGGGGTAATCAATCCCTTTGCACTCACTAACCAAGCACAAAATAATGAGTGAGGTGAGCCCTTTTGAATACCTTACTCATTCCCCACCCCTTTAATCCCCACCAAGCACCCCCTAAGTCATTAAGATATGGTTAGAAACATGTTTCGCATTTTTCGCTAGCATAATCAATTAGGAGAGTGAATTGCATAAGTATTTGAGATATTATAGCAAGTGGTTAGTAGTTTTGGATGATTATGAATTATTTTCTTTATACATCATGTGTATGTTTGATACACGAGATTGTTGAGAGAGTGTTTATTTTTTTAAAAGTAAGTTACTTAAAATATAATTTTTGTTTGATAAACATAACTTATAAAAGATCATAAAAAAACAAACTTTTATAATCTCTAAAAAATAAATAATATTTCATGTAGTTATAAAAATAATATTTTCCTGTAATCTTCATTTTCACTTCCATCTATAACAGCTTCATTTCTAGTTTCAAAAACAGTTATTTTTGCCAAACATATTCTATGTATTTTCAAAAACAGTTATTTTTGCCAAACATATTCTATGTATCGTTTCAACAAAAATTTCAAAATTTAGTTGTTTACAACAGTTTTAAAAATTGTTGTTAGCAAAATGTTAGTTTAAATAATATTACAGTATAACTCTATAAGTATTAATATTACAAGTATTTTGTAAATGATTTGTGACGTTTATTTTCGTATCTGATATATTAATATTTTTAGTAACATTTTGTGGTTAAAGGTTGTAATTGCTATTTTTGAGTATGAATTATTATTAGAACATGTATCCAATACATGAAGTAGTAAACGGGTAAAGAGAACCGGTATACTAGAAATCGATAAGGACAAAGTCGTCAAATGTAGCTGATGAAGTTAAAGAAGAAGGAAATATTGAATTGTGGATTTAACTTGCAATCAGTGTTGAAAAAAAAAACTTCTGTAAGGTCGATTAATCGTCGTCTAGATGTTGGGTTATCAACCTTTCTGATTTGTGTAAATCGGTCAAATAAATAGGTTAACGACTGTTAACAATGGTCAAATTTGCTGGAAACTTAAATCTTGCCAGAAATACTTAAAAATTGTAAACTAGTTTTAATTACTTATAGTCGTTATTCATATCTATTACAAGATATTTATTTTAAAGGAAAATAATGTCGGGAATACTCAAAATGGGCAAAAATGCCAATTTGATTAACAACAAATTAATCATGCCTAAACTGATTACAAGTTAAAAGGAGGTTTATCGTTCGACTACTACTTTGCGATTTTTTCAACCTAGTAATTAACACTCTGTTCTCGAGTTTTTGATTAAAGAAAAGAAAGTGATAAGGAAGAAAAGAAAAGTAAAGAAAGTGGAGGGTAAAAAAAATTTTGTTTTATTGAGTTGAAAAATAAAGAGGGGAAAAAGAAGAAAAGATTAGAGCATCCGCATTGCACCAAGTCTTTCAATGACTTGGTGCATTTATGACAATAAATGCAAAGCTACTTTGTCTTAGATACATTTATTAATAATGCTAGCAACTAAAAACTTTTTGCTTCAACCACTTTGCTGGTGCAAAGTCTTTCGTTCAAAACTTTTGAAAAGTCTTTCGTTACAATGAAAAAAAGTTTTTGAAAAGCTTTTTTCAATAGTAAAAAGCTTTTGCAAAACCTCCCCACTGCAGATGCTCTTAGTAATATTTTGTGTTCTTGAGTTGAAATTAAAAGAGTGAAAATAAAAATAGTGGTCCATTTATAATTATACCTCTGTGTTGAAGTTTTATGTTTAAAAAATAAGGATAGTTTTGTCACAGTTTTCTTTTTTCTTTTTCTTTTTTTCTTTCATTTTTTTCAAAAATTAAACTCGAAAACAGAAAGTAAGTGGAAGAAAAATACCATGAAAATAAACACGTGTAAGAGATGCTACAAAATGGGATCCAAAGAGTGGGGGGTGGTTGGGTAGAATATAATATTGTTGAAAAGGGACAAAGTCAAAAGTAGGATAATCTTAAATTAATTAATAATAAATTACTAAATTAATTGATGATTATCATCATCATCATCATCAACACTTGTATGTATATAAATATAAAAGGGCGCTGTGTATCATCTATTTGGCTTGTACGCAATCAAATCAATCTCTCTCCTCCATTTCGATCTCACGTCTCCCACCTGGTACTACCATTTCCTTTTCTATTTTTATTTTTGTTTTCTTAATTTCTTTTGATAGAATCTCAGGCTCGTGGTTATCCAAATTACTACTACTACTTCATCTGAAATAAGTAGTATCCTATCCTTAAAAATAATAATAATAAGCGCATTCTTGTTTCCATTAGGTATTTATTTATTGGTTAGGAAATGGAATAATTTTGATTGAGAGAAATGGAATATTATTATCCCAACAACGAACATGGTGGTGGTGGAAGGCATGATCAGATCGTTTCTCAGTTCCTTTTGAAATCTTTGCATATTATCCTCGACTCCCGCATTCCTTCCATTCGCTCTTCTTCTTCTAGTAATAATATTCTTCTTAAGAAGAGGGCCGACAAATGGTTCAATCTCGCCCTCGGCGACCGCCCCTCCTCTTTCGATTCCCTCAACTTCTGGCACCGCAATCTCATGGAACCCATGATCATTGACATTTCCCTCGTTCTTCAACACTCTGAGACTGTCGTTGAGAGATGGGTTGTTCAATACCAACGCGACTCCTCCTCTTCCTCTTCTTCTTATAAGAAAACTTACAAGAAGTCCATCATTCTCTTACGCTCTCTCTATACTATGCTCAGGCTCCTTCCCGCTTACAGGGCTTACCGAAACCTAACTACCAAACCTACTGCTTCTTCTTCTTCCTCATGTCATTTTGATATCAATTACAAGGTCTCTTCCTTTACCTCCCCCTTTTCAAGGTCCGAGGAACAACTCATGAAACAATACACTTTCCTTCCTGTTGAAGCCCAGAATGGGCGCCTTTCCATTTCCGTCACCTACCGTGACACCCTCTCCGATTTCAACTTGGATACTTCTTCATCTTTTCCAACTCAGATCATTACTGATTATGTCGGCAGCCCTGCAACTGACCCTTTTAGGGCCTTCCCCATCACCATGGATAATAACAGAATCCATCCACCTCAACAACAACAACGCCCACACAGCTGGTCCAGTGCCCGGGGACCTCCTCCTCCATTCACACATCTTGGCTCACCATCACCACCTGCGTTTCGCTCTTCCAGTGGCCGTTATGATCTGTCTTCTTCCCCTACAGATGTTGTTTATGGTCAACGAATGAGACCACCGACGACAACTCACACCAGCTTTGATGAGTATCAACTGTCACCACCATTCTCTCCATCCCCTTCACCATCTCCGCCAACATACATCTCCGGTGGGAATTACTTGCAATCTCGGCTGCGCTCGGAGACTAGTGCCCCTGTTACTATACCTAATAATGCCATGATGACCAGAAGCCCCAGATACCTTTCTCCTAATAACATGTCTGATCCTAATCGACATTCTCTCCCACCCCCATCACCTAGAGGCACACGCCATGAACTCTCATCTCACGAGTCTCCTTCTGGAATCAGGTCCCTTAAAAAGTCTGACATGTCAAGGGTTGGGGACTTGAGCTCTGGTTCAGGCTCAACAAATCATTATTCTGCTCATAAGGTAATTATGTTATATCCCGCACATGTTTTAAAAATGTTTTCTATCTTCATAATAAAAAACATCTGAATCTCGTGAGATTTTCTAGGTATCAAAAGATGATTCAGGGAGATTTTCTGGTTTGCTGTCATCAAGCGGTTCTCCTTCTCGTGTTGGATTCTCTAGAAGCTCGAGTAGATTGTCTCTACAAGATGAATTGGATGATATCGACTTCTCTTGTCCGTTTATTGTTGATGATGTTGATACATGTGATTCCCCTCTCAGGTATTTTTTTTGTCTGATCTACTCAAAATTATGCCAACTGTATGTATTATTTGTGAATGCAGTATTGATCTTACATTACTGGAGGTGATGCTATCCATTCGTCGTTACAGAGTTGTCTAGACTTTTTTCTTTCTCTATTTGTTTTGCATTTCTTAGTGCACATTTGAATGCAATTTCTGACAACGTAGAAAACAACCTTAATCAATGTCTCAAACTCTTTTAGTCTTCTATAGTGGAAATAGTATTCATCTTGACTGTAATACTTCACAAGTCACAAAGCTCTGGATCTTGTGGTCGGGTTGGGTGTTCTGTTTTGGGTTTGGTATTGTGAACTTGAATCTGAAGGTCTATCTCCATGCCTTCCCTAGACGTTAGGGAATATTCTGATAGTTTTTATCTCTAGCACACCAAAACCATTACTGAACTGAACTTGAAAAAGAAAAGATAGGAGAAGAATAAACTAACTGGAAGACATGTAGTCTTCAGCTGGGGCTGTCTTGGGATATGTCAAAGGAGATTGTTGATATGGATGATTTGTAAGGCCATAGTTTCTTTTTTGGAATGGAAGTAGTCCCAATAGGAGATGGTTTATGTTTCAGTCTGCTGACCCACAAATTGATTTAGGAAGAGGGCTAGAGACGGTAAAAGAAGTACCAACGCTTAAATGGTGCGAGATTATAACTGAAGATGATTCATGTAATCCATGACTGACTAGTTATTTTGCGATTATTTGCTTTGGTTACCATACTGCTGTTTGCATCTTCAGAACTAATTTTTCACAGGCTCTGCAAATAGGAATTGCATCATTTTAAAGTTAAATATGCATCTGTCTGTGTATCCATGTATGAATGAAGTAACTGAAGTCTTGTGTGTTAATGTGGCATTTGACAGTCAGAGTGTCGGTGGGAAACAAGGAAGAGAGTTGTCTTCACATGCCAAAAAATCACAAGATGCAGCCGTAGGTGCCCTTGTTCGTATGCTGAGAACAGCGCCACCTCTTCGTCAAGATTCTAGTTGTTATTCTTCTCACTCACTGAGTGATGGTCTTGAGGCCGAATTCAACACTGCTTCTGCTTCTGCATCTGCTTCTGGCTTGTTTATGTCCCGAAAGACATCAGATGCTTTAGAGGAGCTCAAGGCTTACAGAGATATAAAACACCTTATTCTCTCCAAAAGTGGAACTCCCTTGGTTACCAAGGAAGACGTCTAACACTTGTACGTACATTGGATGTCGTAAATTAAATAAATAGACTATAGCATTATCTTTCTAGCAATGAAAAGGTTGATGAAAAGAAGTTTATTTTTGGATGATCTAAATGTTGTAAACATCATTGTATTTTATCTTGTGGTCTTTATTCTTTTGCACATACAAATTTAGAAGCTCATAAAGTGTAAAAACAATTTGATCAAAGTAATGGATTGTTGGTAGGACTCAAAATGTTGTCATATATCCGTAAAGTAAAAATAAAATATCGCAAGTGGTATAAGAATGAGATATCGAATTCCTACAAGTATTAAAAATCTGTGAATAGATAGAACTGAAATGAAATAATTTTCAAACCATCAAAAGAGGCTATGACATTTGTTATAAAGAATTCGTTTTCAAATAAGAAACAAAAAATACAGGAGTATTGGTGTATCTTTTAAGAACTAAAAAATAAATAATTTGGACTAGCTTTAAAACTTATATTATGAGGATAAATTCTTTCCCAATTTTATTGTAACTATATTTTCTTTTTTGTTTGCCCCAAATTAATTTTGTCCACTACTGTATATATAGAAGTTGAAATTGCTTAAGTTTACGGTATTACTTTTAATCAAAATTGTTATTAACAAAATTATATAAACACATGTCAAAAGGTAAAAGTGTCTTTTTGTTTTCTATCTATACTATCTATAATAGAAAAATGGTCAAAAGTGAAATATTGAGTTTTCAACAATGGTCAAATGAGAGAGAAAGTGAAATGTAATTAATACTCCTATTAAAACACTCTAATACTTAAAACTACAATTATTTATACACATTGTACAACCAAATTAAAGCATATATACCAAATTAAATACAACCAATTCAAACACAAATCGGGTTGACCCGGAACGCTTCAAACCCGGCGGGTTGACCCAGTTTAATTTGACCCGTTTTTGACCCAACCTAGCAAGTTGACCCGGTTTAATTACAACCAATTCAAACACAAATCGGGTTGACCCGGGACGCTTCAAACCCGGCGGGTTGACCCAGTTTAATTTGACCCGTTTTTGACCCAACCTAGCAAGTTGACCCGGTTTAAATACAATCAATTCAAACACAAATCGGGTTGACCCGGGACGCTTCAAACACGGCGGGTTGACCCAGTTTAATTTGACACGTTGTTGACCCAACCTAGCAAGTTGACCCGGTTTAAATACAACCAATTCAAATACAAATCGGGTTGACCCAGGACGCTTCAAACCCGGCGGGTTGACCCAGTTTAATTTGACCAGTTTTTACCCAACCTAGCAAGTTGACCCGGTTTAAATACAACCAATTCAAACACAAATCGGGTTGACTCAGGATGCTTCAAACCCGGCGGGTTGACCCAGGTTAATTTGACCCGTTTTTAACCCAACCTAGCAAGTTGACCCGGTTTAAATACAACCAATTCAAACATAAATTGGGTTGGCACGAGACGCTTCAAACCCGGTGGGTTGACCCAGTTTAATTTTACCCGTTTTCGACCCAACCTAGCAAGTTGACCCGGTTTAAATCGACCCATTTTTTCTACCGGAACGGTTCAACCGGTTGAACCAACCGGGTCGAACCGGGTTTCAAAACGTTATCAATTACTTAAAAGTACAATGATTTATTCACATTATACAACCAATTAAAAACATATCTACCAAATTAAATACAACCAATTAAAACACAAACCGGGTTGACCCGGGACGCTTCAAACCCGTTTTTCGACCGGAACGGTTCAGCCAGTTAAACCACCCGGGTCGAACCGGGTTTCAAAACATTATGCTTAATTCTCAAGTCTTCAAACTTTTATTATTTTTCGTTTATAACATATAAACTTTTTTTTTTATCAATAAACTATTTGTCGCTATAAAATTCCGTTGTTATGCACGGGTACTCGTCTAGTAAAATTGAACTCAAGAATAAAGTACAAATTAGAAGGCTATGACATTTGTTAAAAATAAATTTAAAAAAAAAAAAGAAAGAAGCTATGACATTTGTTGTAAAGAATTCGTTTTCACATAAGAAAAAAAAAAAATAACAATAATAATACAGTAGTATTTGGTGTATCTTCTAAAAAGTAAAAAATAAATAATTTTGACTAGTTTTAAATTCTTTATAATTCCATCCCAATTTTATTGTCAATATATTTTCCCTTTTGTTTGCCCCAAATTAATTTGTCCACGATTGTATATATAGTAGTTGATTTTTATTTTATTTTATTTTTTGATGAAAAGTGAACTATATATTAATTTGTAAACATATAACAACAATAAAGAGTTTGGTATCGGACATTCCGAAACCAATTCTACAACATTAGAGACATACAGATACAAAAAAAACAAACAATAAAATCTTCCAATATCTGCCATAAATGTTATATCTCTGATATCACATGGCAGTTCATATCAATGATGATATAAGCACACAGCTTCATGGCTTTCCATTCAATAGTTCACCAATTCACAACCATAACTCCAACCTAATATATCATGTTAGAACATTCAACCTGCATCCACAATGTCCTAAAAGATAGTAGTTGAAATTGTTTAAGTTTACTATATTACTTTTAATCAAAATTGTTATTAACAAAATTATATAAACACATGTCAAAAGGTAGTTTTCTATAAAATTGAAGTCGAGAAAAAAGTATAAATTAGAAAAGAAGAGGGTCTCATGTTTAGTCAAGTTAGTATTAAAACTAGACGAGTAAATTGCAAGAATCGTCCCTGTGGTTTTCCCAAATTTTTGATTTCGTCCTTGAGTTTTCGAAAGTGCAGGTGATCTCCCTGTGGGGGAGTTTTTGGTTCTATTTTGGGCAAACCACAGGGATGATTCTTGCAATTTACTCAAACTAGACTAGCAGAGTTGTGTTTTGGTCCTTCCTGTCGTTTAAATATTCGGTTGGAATTCTTTTTGAAAAAAGAAAAATTGGTTTTGAATCGCTTTCTTGTGTGATAAGAAAAGAAGAAAATGAGTATGATGAGTTGGTGCCCCTTTTGCTCACAACAAGTTCTTTCCATAGACCTCCAAAGGTACCTTCCTTTAATCAATCAATTTTTTTTATTTTAATTAGGTTTCATTAATCAATCAATTCTTATTTTTCATCATCATGTCGTCAGGCACGCAAACAGTCACTTTGAGGATCAGGATGATGATGATGATCAACAACACCACCATTTACAATTGGTTAATTTTATTTATTTATTTGTATCCACAGTTTTATATTTTTACATAAGTAATAAATATACTAGTGTTTTCCTGCCAGGTTGACGGCATCCAATCCCAAACTGTCCCTTGTTCCCCACAGCCCAGGTCCACCTCCACAAACCTCATGTCCTTGTTGAAAAACTGTCTCCACACCGAGCCTGCTGCCACTACTAGTATTTTGTCAGGTTATGTTGATCATTTCCACAGTATCGACTTTGAAGATGTTGGTTGGGGCTGCGGCTGGCGCAACATCCAAATGCTTACTTCTCATTTGCTTTTCCAAAGGCCAGAAGCCAAGCCACTCCTGTTTGGAGGATCTGGCTTCGTCCCCGACATCCCGTCACTCCAAACATGGCTTGAAGTTGCATGGAACAAAGGATTTGATACACCAGGGGCAAATCACTTCAATCGCAAGATATCTGGGAAACGTGCTTGGATTGGTACCACCGAGTGCGCTGCACTTTTCCGTTCTTTTGGTCTTCGTGCCTGCATTGTGGATTTTACTACTTCTTCAACTGGGACATCAAGTAGCAGCAAGTCCACCCCCAAACTTGTTGGACCAATGGATAGATATCTGAATAGACCTCATCATGATGCAAGTTCTAGCAACAGCAACAACGACAACAAATGTGTGGGAGAAATAGTTAAGGGTCATCAACTTCTTTTCAATTGGGTGCGCTCTTACTTTTCTGACAGTAATATGACCACCAAATCAGGCGTTATTGTCACTCAGAAAGCGTAAGTCGATCTGTTTGGTGTCAATTTGATTCCTACTTCTCTTTTTCAAATGGCTCATTGATCTTATTGAAACTTATTGAGCACAGGCCCTTGTATTTCCAGCATGATGGACATTCAAGAACTATCATTGGAATTCAGTTGAAGCGTTTACCAAATGGGACGGATCAACACAACTTACTGATTTTGGATCCTGCTCATGTGAGTCATTATATATTTTTTAGTTTCCAGAAAATACTAGTGCCTGTATATGCAATATGGGTGATTTCATATGCCATGGGATCACTTTATGCATAGTGATAGGGATCTTAAAGCGACTGACAAAATACTTGCCTTTTCGAATATTCTATAGTATCATTTTTCCCAATAACTAATTGACTATGGGGTTGAGACTGGTTGCCACGTGATTTTGTACAAATGACATATTAATAGGATGTATAACTTTGCTCTGCCAGAAAACACAAGTTCTAGAGAGTTGCCTGAGCAAAAAGTTTGGATGGCAAAGGTATATAAAAAGAGGGGTCCACACTCTGAAGAAAACCGAGTACCAGGTAGGTTATCTGCATTTATTATTCGCTTTCTGGTATATGATCATGTTATGGCAAGAAGCTAACAGTGTGGTTTTGTTTTCAGTTGTGTTATATAGATCCTGGAATTGCCACCGGAGCCGAGATGCAGAAGCTTAAGACCTTGGATAGTACCCATTTTGAATTTTAACATCTAATCGGTGTGCACATGTATTCTACAGCTTAAGAACCGTGCTACTTAATGTTCGAAACTTGTTTCTTTGGTTATTATTTGAGGAAAAGAAATGATAGTTGAACAGCTTGTAGTTGTTAATCTGTTACCGATCTCCAAGCATCAGAAATTCTCTAGCAGAATTCCATGTGCAGAATATTGAACATCAATATTAGTGAATCCACATAAATAACATTCAAAGCCACCTCAGTAAATTAGAAGACAGTATTGTCAAGTGGTAACATAGCTTGTAATAACACATTACAGATAAAAATTGGTGGTCATTTGTGTATTTATACAAGTAATCTGCTCACGTTTTGACTTGTAGGCTTATTGTAAGCTACATTTCCATCACAATAACCATCTAGTTGAGTTCAAATAACCATCAAGCATATGCCAACTCCAACAAGCATATGCCAACTCTAAATTCAGATTCCGAATAATGAAATGGCAATCAAAAGAACAACTGATCAAGAAATTCAAAAAAAAAAAAAAAAAAAAAAAAAAAAAAAGTCTATTTTTAAAAAGGTTCCCGCAAGAGAAAGTGAATAAAGGGGTCTATCAAAGAAACAACAATCACTGCATAGTAGTGTGACTGTGAGGAGTGAAATAGGGTGATTTTATGTTTGTTGATGCATAGGAAATCAATACTGCTTTTTCCCTTACGGAAAAAAAAAAAAAAAAAAAAAAAAAAAAAAAAAAAAAAAAAAAAAAAAAAAACCCCACCAGTTACAGTACTTGCTAAGATGGTTAGAAAGAGAACAAAGATGGTTCCAAGTAAAAACAGCTAATAAGGTGTGTTCATTGTAATTCAATAAGTTTGACGGGAAGCTTAAACATGAGATTCATAAGGCCAAATCAAAATACAATGTACAAATCACAGTCACCTACTTACTCTCTAAGACTAGATGATGACATTCATTCTCCATAAACTTGTTTTAAGGATTTTCAACATCTCTGCAGTCTCTTCTTTACAGTTCCTCTCCCCAAAACATTTCCCACCTTTTGGCACAGATCTGACAGACTGACGGTATATAATTATTACTATTGTCATTATTTCACTCTCTCATACAATGTACATGTAGCTACCACTAACTTGGCTTTGTCTTGTTTCTTCATGTTTATTTTATTGATGACGGGCGACCAACTCCTCATGTAACCTACTGAACACTAGTTTTACAGGAATACAAGCAACTGCTGCAGCTGCTGGTTTCATCACTCCATCCTCTGCTCTTAAATCGCTAATCTGATCTCCACCACCACCTATTGAAGACAAAGTTCTTATTTTTTGGCTGTGAGATAAAACGCTCCTCCTTTGTGGTTTTTTCTGGAGCTTTGGTGAAGGCCATTTTCTTGAAATGCTTCCCCCCTTTCGGTTATTATGTTTTCTCTCTTCATCTGCTGCTGCATATTCATCTTGTGCTGGGGGTCGAGGAACCCTGCATTTGGCAGTCCTCCTAGCAGTCCTCCATGGTTGAAGTGCTGTGTCATCAGGATCTAATACTAATGATTCTGTTTGGTACTCATAAGTTTCTGCTGCAGAAAGAATGATATCAGATGAACCGTCTTGTATGGTTTCTACTGGGATAGGGTGACCTACTATTGCCTTGTCATTCAACTTGCTCATGAGTGAAATCATGGGAACATGTTCTCTCTGATAACCTGATTGAACTTGTACATCAACATCAATCAACATCGACTTCATCCTCCCCCCAAACTGAAGACTGCTCATGTATGCAAGAGAAGAATCATGGTAATCGGTCGGCTGCTGCTCCCAGTATCCTTCCACAGAATTGATGATATCATGACTACTGTCTAACCCTACATCTCTAGTAGGCATATTAAATCCAATCGCTTGACTTCTTAAACGTTTGTCAAATGAGTCGGCAGCTAATCTATCCTCTCCCCCCCTGTAATTCATCCATTGGCTAGAACCCACCAACAACTTGTTATCACCTGCTGCATTACGATACCTCTTCATCAAAGATCGAGTGTTCCTCTTTCCTTTCAATTGCCATTTGGAGACAGTCACACTGGTCGGTAGGGATTCATCACTTTCATCAGCATCACTCATGCTCTCATCATCTTCTCCTGTTTCAGATCTTCCAAATACTTTTGGTATAAATTCAATTTGGTCAGCATCATCTGAAAGTTAAAACAAAGATAAAAAATAAGGTTAGACCTACGGGGGGGACAAAACAATAAAGCCATGCGAGAGAGAGTGCGAAGAGAAGATGCAATGAAGGGTGAAAATTACAAAGGCAGGAAACATGGTCATTGTCACTGTTTAATAAGGACACAAGTATCACCATATTTATAACTTACAACCCATCTAAACATGCTCCTCCAATTAGTACTAAAGAGAAGAAAATCTGAGATCACGAGCAAAAATATAGGAGAGAAAAAGTGGAAAAAAAATCAACTGCATATGGCGACATCTCATCCACTCGCAAATACATATTGACTTGCATCTATGTCTTCCTCTTTTGGTACTTACCACCTAGGCTCCAACGAACCTTTCATTTAAGAAATGTTGGATTCAAGATACTGCTTTACTTCATAATATTCATCCGTAGTATCAGAATGCCATGCTGAACCATAACAGAACCACAACTAATGCCGTTAGATCTACATTTTTCAATGGCAAAAAAGAACTATTGCTTCAGCTCTTCCACTGTGGAATTCAACGAATCTCACACACTCGCAGTTAAGAGTATACCATGTTTTTTAGCCATATAACAAGAACCACACTCAATTGAGAATACTTTGGATCAATGGCTTCACTATTTATAAGTATGCCAACAAAAAACTGCACTTCTTTTAAGGACATAATGGAGCCTGGGATGACTCCAGTAGGCACCCTAATACAGCTGACATAACTAGAAGGTACAAGAATGATGCAGATCAGTCAAGGTGTCTGATATTGCATATTTCACAGTTCCTAACCCTTTTGCATGGATAAGAGACTGCCGCGTAGTTTTTCAACATTAGTCAATCAGGAAAGGTTCCGTCTCTACAGTAACACGAAAAGTGGGCCAAGGGCTGGTATAAGTCATCCTCGGTGTGGTAGGATGCTACATGGTGTAGTTCACCATCACATAATCCATGCTAAATTTGTGTTATCATGAAATGGGTCAAAGTTACTGCGCAAGGATACAAACCACCCCCTATTAGGCAAGACTCATACAAAAAAGGATTAGTTGTTTTACTGCAACACGAGAGGATACTCAACCTGGTTTGTGCAGTACTTTGACTTAGCGAATATAGTCTCGTTATAAATAATAACACGACTAGCAACTGCATCGTAGTTTCTATCCTACAAATTTAACCAAATATTTCAAAATTTTATAACCCACCTACACAAGCTCTACTAGTGAACCATCAACTTGTTTCTATATTGAATAATTAGAGTCCAAGCCTAGCCATCCATAGTCCATTCAACTTATAGTCTCCCATCTGAAAAACTTGCATGAGCTAAAAGTAAAGAGGTCGAAAGAAGTTAAAACAGGCATGGAGGTTTGGAAAGTGCAATTTCATCATGTTCCAAAGGGCAGCCGAGTCATATGGAGAATTAGGGAATAATGTAATGGCTTGATGAGGACTGTTATGGCATTGGTCAACTAGTTTTGACCAATGCTATGACAGTTAGTATAGCTACATATTAGTTCTGTTGCAGATTTTCCTTTAAAAGGTGGTATAGAATATGTAGTAGATAGTACTGAGTTCTTGGTTGTATGTGAGGTTACTCTAATTCCTTAGGCATGTCTTTGGAACTTACCAAAACAAAAGTGAAGATAGAAGACCAAAGGCCCTTGTGTGGTAAAACATAGACATAAAAACCACAACTGAAAAATCCAAAAACGTCAAGGTAGATTATGAAGGTTTGCCTAAATATGAAGCAAAAGGAAGAATCAAAGACACATCAGATAACACCATGGTGCGCAAATACCATTGAACGAATCTACCATATTATTTTAACGGTAGTGGTAAAACAACAGCTTACTGTAATTTCCACAGTGCAAAGTTTCCACTGTTGTGATGTTGAGCCAGCTAGACTGGTCTAAGTGGCAGGCAGTCTCTAATTTAAACTTACATTAGTTGTTACTAATCTCGGCTTAAATGAAAGATAGTTAGGAGTCGAGGCTTTAAATTGAGCTATTGGTGACGCTGGTTATAACAGTTATGAAAGGTCAACTTTGACTTGTAGCAGTTGTCTCTCCAGCAGCACCTAAATAATCGATATGTAAACCATCCACCAAAAAAAATGCAGCACTAGTTGGTCGGTAGACTCGGTACAATGTGATAACAGAAACAGCGCTTAGTGGTACCGTTGCCCACAGTTATGCCTACAATCAATACTAAAGTCTAATATAGAAGCCTAACTTCCTCAACATCAAAAGAATATACTCTCTTCTGATTACATAATCCCTCCCCTAAGAGAGTTTAGCATCACTAGTATAGGCAAGAGGTGCATGCCATTGAATCAAGCACGAGAAACTCCCTTTTAAAGGTTTACTCTATCTGTCATAACTAAGGTTCTGCAGATAGCTAAGCCTTATTTGTCCATTGTCCCTAACTCCAGGAAGGAAAAAAAAAAAAAAAAAAAAAAAAAAAAAAAAAAAAAAAAAAAAAAAAAAAAACTACATTACTGATTTTTGGAATCACATAGCGCACATAGGTAACTGCAGCACCAATGCAGGCAAAAGTATTTGGTTGGATGGAAATTCAAAACACCCTGTTACATGTCTTTTATGTTTATTAGAATACATCATAGATAATCCCTCTTTCCTTCCTTACTCCACCTATATATGTGTGTCCTAACTTCCAAATTTGCAAGAAACTTATGTGTTCAAAGTCTATATACTAAAAAAAACAGACCTATGCTCGTAAAGGAAAACATGCAACAGAAAATGATTGCCAGGGTGGTTTAAGTTCCTACGAAAAGTGACAATAGAAAGCAGTTAGAAACATGTATGTATATTTATGAAGAAAAAGGACCTGAAAGTGTTGCATCATATGTGTCGGAACTGAGGGATTCTGTCCCAGAAGAATCGGTTTCAGTGTCTTCTTCTTCGTCTTCGTCGTCTTCATCTTCTTCTTCATCATCTTCATCATCATCGTCATCTTCTTCAGTAGTATTGTTTTCTTCACTCAAGCCATATGTGAAGGCGCTTTGAGACTTGGGGGTTGAAACATCGACCCAGTCAGAGAGCGGTGTTTGGTTATAGTCAAAGCTTTCATCTGATTTAGGATGTTCCTTGTGGTCTAGTTGTAACTGTTGCATAGATTGTTCCTCTGGTGACGGTTTCCTTTTCTCACCCTGTAATAGGTGATCTGGTGTATGGTCAGAGCTGTCACCTGAAGCCGCTGCTGCTGCCATTTCCGGGGGCTCTG
The DNA here is from genome assembly GCA_030686995.1 of Artemisia argyi. Lineage (NCBI taxonomy): Eukaryota > Viridiplantae > Streptophyta > Magnoliopsida > Asterales > Asteraceae > Artemisia > Artemisia argyi. The sequence goes on along the minus strand of CM060709.1, from coordinate 134,145,560 downwards.
CAATCGGTGTCTTGTTATCTTCTTCCTCTAGCAAAAGGGGAGGATGAGTCTGTAACGGCATGGGGTTTGGTGGTAATTTTGGACTGGTGTTGAGACGGCGCTTGTTGGTTGATTCCTGCTCCTCCTTGTCGTTATCGTCGTCATGGCGTGGCCTTTTCCTTTTGATTGTTGTATCATGTGGCGAAAGGTCATCGTTGTCATCATCATCATCGGCATTGGGATGATAAGGAGGAGGAGGGTTATTATTAACGGAGGAGGGTTTGGAATTCAAAGGGAGGGGGGTTTGTAAGTTGGGGTATTTCTTATGGAGGAATTGCTTTTCGAGCTCGAGGGCATGGAGAATGGCGTCCTCGCGGCGGGCGTATTTTTCTCGCTTCTTAGGAGGCATGCCTTGGGAGGCTTGGGCGCGGGAAATGCAGTCGTCAAACTCGCCGCAGCGGAAGGGCTTGACGCGCTTGGACTTTTCGAGGTTGTACCAGTCGCTGTGTAGTTGAATGAATAATCAATCTAATTGAATTGAATTGAATGATAATAAGGATAATAAAAAATAAAAAAAATAAAAAAAAGGAATACATACACGCTGGCATCCTCTCTGCCAAGGAGTTTAACAGGAGTACCAGATCGGGGGGACATCAAATGAGAAGCGGAGAGTTCTTCGCCGCCCAGAATCTTACCCGGCCACCACGACCCGTTCCTCCTTCGGACCCAAACTATTGTTCCTACTTCACTTTCAAACTCCATTCCGAAATCAATTTATTTAAAACCCTAGAAGAAGAAGAAGAAGAAAACTATTTTAATTCTGGAGATCCATTCCTTCTTTCTTTCTTTTTCAGATCAATCAATCACTATTTGTTGTTTCTTTCTTTTAGGGTTTCTTTCTTTCCGTCCGTACGGTCTCAACTCTCAACCAACTCTACTAACTAATTCACTTGTATGTGACTGTGTGTGTCCTCCTCCTTCTCCTTCACACCAACGACAACACACGCGTTTTTATTTTTTATTTTATTTTATTAGGGCTCTCTCTTTTTACCTCTTTTCTTTTCTTTTATCTTCTACCTTCTTTTTTTTTTTTAAATATATCAAGTGTCTTGAGCAATATTTTCAAACCCGGGTTGACCCGGCCGGTTCAATCGGTCGGACCGGTGCTCGGACACAAAAACGGGTCAAAAAACCGGGTTAACCGGTTAGACCCACCGGGTTTTGAATGACTTGGGTCAACCTGGGTCTTGAAACCCGGCCGAGTTTGGATTTTTTCAATTTTTAAAATAAAAACCGGGTTGACTCGGTGGTCGAACCGATTGACCCGGCGGTTGACCCGGGCCCGGTGACTCTACCAAGTCGATTAAAAACCCGGTTTTTACATTGGTCTTGAGCTTATAAACTAGCTTTTCAACAAGCTTCAGTTTATGATAACATATCTTACATATAAGCTTCAGCTTCAACTCTAACTAGGGCTGAGCATCGATCCCGGACCGACCAAAACCGAGACTGAATTAGCTCAAAAGCCTAGACCAAGGACCCGACCGAATGTGGTCGGTCCTGTCCTGTCTCGGTCGGTCAATTCGGGTGGTTTGCTCAGCCCTAACTCTAACTAGTTTCACAAAACATACCTAAATAATTAACTCATCCAATTCAAATATTGAAACACAACTTTATATTCGGAACAATCAATAAAATTTACAATCAACTCTAACGTTGTGTTCTCTCATTTTTATGTGAAGGAAAAGAAAAGTGAAGGGAAATATAGAAAATGGTAAGGAAAGTAAATGAAACATTGTTAAAAATTTGTTAGTGTAAGATATGTTGGAAGAAAGGGAGGAAAGTAAATAAAACATTGTTAAAAAGGAGGAAAGTAAATGAAACATTGTTGTAAGATATGTCGGAAGAAAAGGAGTAAAGTAAATGAAACATTGTTAAAAATTTGTTAGTGTAACATTGTTAAATGAAACATTGTTGGAAGAAAAGGAGGAAAGTAATGAAAAAAATGTTGTTTGACAATTATGTCTTCCACCATATATTTAATTGGGTAAATTGCAAAAATGGTCCTTGACATTTCACGAAATAGCAAAAATGGGATCGAGACAAAAAGTAGCGCAAAAAAGACACCAGCGTTCCACATTTTTGCAAAATCACCACCGAGAGGCCTTTTTGGCTAACTTCCGTTAGTTTTCCTCGTTAAGTGCAGTGAAATGACTAATATACCCTCGTCTTCTTCCCCATTTGAATTTCTTTTTAATTTGCAATTATTTTTAATCTCAAATAAAAAACAAACATCAAACCCAGGATGCCAAATAAATAAATAAATACATATAATTTACTATAGTACTAAATTTGCGAATGAATACTTAGAAGACTTATGTTGAGATTCAACGGATCTGGTAGATTTTCCGGTAGCATATTCTTTTTTATCTGTATCAATCACAAATCAACAACAACAGCAGCAATATGTTGAGATTCAACTGATCCGTTAACCGTAAACCTAACGTAACAATCACCGCCGTACAAAGTGATTCTGATTCATCTTCAGTGGTGAATACAGTTATGATCGAAAGAAAACAATCGCTTTCGATATCGATCTAAATTTACCGCCACCGGAAGTTAGTTTGATGGTGGTAGACCGTGACTAGAAATAAATTACATGGTAGATTACTGTTTGCACTCTAACTTGTAATGATTTAATGATACTTTACTGTTTGATGGTGGTAATCGTTAAGCTTATTTTTCTGGCCTATGAGTAAACCCTGTTATGATTTAATGATTCTATATACCCATTATTTTTTTATTCATTTTCTTATCTCTACTGAACACAATAATACGTATTTGAATTTGCCAATTCAATGCACTGCACAACTTTATTTTGATGGAACATGCTAGCAGGCAAACAAAATAACTATCCCAACAATGAAATTTCCAAATTCTTATATATGGATACAACTACTTTTTACATTGATAGATGTCATTTTCTAGGTCCGCCACCATATCCAAGCCTATCTCTGGTCAAACGACGGCTGATTGATGCTAAACCACCAACTTATATTGACCAAGGAATGGTCAACAAAGTCAAATAGCCTAGAGTCAATGCTCCGCGGAATATAGTGGTTTCCCCGGGTCGTTATGTCCCGACGAGGTGTGGATGGTTAACAAACGGCTTTGTGATCGGGTGAATTTGGACGGAAAGGGGTTTGTGAATGATTTGACTAAGGAATCTACAATGAAATAGCTTAAATAAGCTATATGAACAAGACTGGAAGCTAAGAAAAACCAGAAACGATTTAAACCTAAAAACGCGTACGTTACGTTTAAATAAAACGTAAACGTACGAAATAAAAAGTGAAAACGGAAATCTGAAAACACCTAGGGAGTGAAAATGACTTTTTTACAAACTACAAGATAAAAGAAAATTTTTAGAAAAAGAAAATAAATTTTTACACTAATTAATTATTTATTATTAATTAAATATTAATTAATACTTATTATTAATATTTAAATAACTTAAATATAACACAATACTAATTTAACACTAGAAAAATGAAAATAAAATTTCTAAAATTATAAAATAACTAAAAACAAGTTTTAAAAATAAAAATATATATTTTTGTCTTTTTGTGATTTTTATATAAATTAATTACTAATTAATTATTAATTACCTAATTAAACTATTTTAAATTATAAAAAATACTAAATGAACAGTAAAAAAATCTAATAAAATTTCTAAAATTATTTTACATTATATAAAAGCTAGGAAAAATATAAAAACTAAGTTTTGCTTAATAAAAACTAATTATGCTTTTTTAAACTTAATATTAATTAATAATTAATAAAACTATAATTAATTCTAGTAAATACTAAATGATAAAATAAAAATCTGAGAAAATTACTCTAAATACTTTAATATATGAGGAATTTAAGAAAAATATAAAATAGCTAAGTTCTTAATAAAAATATAAAAATTAAAATTAAAATTTAATTTACATTAAATACAAACTATCACTTAAAAATTAAATTAACTTTTTGGAAATTTTCTTTTGGAAACTTAATTTAAACCTAAAAACAGAAACTTTTTGTAAAAGCAAACTTTTTAGAACTCAGAAATAAGTTAGAATAAGCCAAAAAATTGAGATAGTTGACTTTGTTTGACCAAAGTTGAAAATAAGCTGAAATGGGCACAAGTGGGACCCACTTTGGCTAAAACTGGTACAAATAACTTATTTGAACTTGTTTGAGCAATAAAAAGCAATAGGTGACCACAAAATAAGCTATAAGCCAACAAATAAGCACTTATAAACTTATGTGAACTCAGAAACTGGGACAGGTTTTTATGGTGATTTCAAGTGGGTCCCAGTGGGTTCAAAGTCAAACCAGTGGTCAACATAGGAAGCCCACCAAGGGGGGGGGTTGAAAGGTGAAAAGTTGGGGCCTTGGGACCCACTGGATTGGCCAGAAAACCACCACCAAGTGGTGGTGGTGCTGCTGTGAACAGGGGAGCAGCTTGCCCTGCAGCCCTCTTTGGAGGGTTGTGGGGCCCACAACAAAAATGGTAAAAATAAAGAAATGGTAGGATCTTAAAGATGAGCTAAGACACTTTGAGTAGCAACTTGTCTCAACTCCTAAATCAATACACACAATTCTAATTAAATCCTTGAAGTTTTATAAAAATCTGAAAAGCACCATTTGACTTTTGTAGAAAACTTAACTATTTTGACTAAAATGAGATTTGGATGGTTCTAATGGACTGAGATTGGTGTTATATGTTATATTGAAACTAAATTATGTAACTACAACAAAATATGAGCTAGTATGAATGATTTGGGGGTGTGAATCACCAACAGTGAACTGTTATGGTGATTAGGGTAGGATTTTGACTTTGGCTATTGGAAACATGTTGTTTTTACCTAAACTAAGTTAATTAGACCTAAGGTAAATTGTGGCAACTGAAAACAGCAGCTGAAATAGGCTATAACATAGATGAACTACCAAATCCAAACACTCCTTGTCTTGACAGCTTAGTGATTTTTCAAAGCAAAAAGCAATCTAAAGTCTTGAAACAGATTTTCCACTATAAATTATGATATGGCAAATCAAAATAAGCACAAAACTAGAAAGCTAGGTTATATTAAGCATTGCTACAGTAAATTCATGAAAATAAAAATAAATTAACTAAAAAATAGAAATGATTCTTACAAGGCTTAATCCTGAATCAAAGATCATTAGAACCATCCTAGACCTCCCATGAGGCACTAAACCAGGCTGCTTCACCCTTCTTCTCTTTTTTTTTATTTATAAATTTATTTATTTTTTCTTCAATATCTCTCTGTTTTTTTTTTTTTTTTTTTTTTTTTTTTTTTTTTTTTTTTTTTTTTTTTTTGTTGTATTTTTCCTTATTTTTCTAGTAAACTAAGTAAAGCTGAATTAAATGTTTTGAAAGCTTATAAAAGCATAACCATGAGCTGAATAGAACTTTAAATGAGCATTAAACAACAATTTTAACAATCTTGAGTGAATGTGTCAAATTCACTATAAATTGCCAAAAACTGAAATTAAACTTAGAAACTGAACTTAAGGAACTTTGAAATTGAAACTTTCATTAACATTAAAGTGATACAAACTGGAAATTACAACTAAATTTTAAGATTTAAAACTGAAAATAAAAAGATTACACTACTAATGGTCTAAAAACATTGACAACTCTATTCTTCTCTTTTTCTTCATCTTTATAGTCCCTTGAGTCTCTCTCTTTCTTTCCCACCAATTGCAGCCGTTGGATTGGCTTATGTTGATCCCAGCCGTTTAAATTAATATTGGCGGGAAAATGGGGATTGGCAGTTGGATGGATTTGGTGAAGTATTAAATGAGGAGGGGGTTGGTGAGGGTGTAGGTGAGATAATAAATGAGGGTTGGTTGTTTAGGTGATAATGTGAGAGGTGGAGGGAGGGAGCAGGGTTGCAGTAAAACGGGGAAGGAGATGGGGTGGTGGTTGACTGTTTGTTTGACCCTGGTGTTGACCGGTCAAAGACGGGGGGTGGATTTTATATTATTTTGGATTTAGGCTTGGTGGTGGGCTGAGGGTGTACATGGATCAGGGGTGGGATTGGGTTGGTGTTTGTTTTGGGGTGTTATTAATATTAAGGGTCCAAATGGTATATGGCATAAATACAAGGACTAAAAATGACATTTTTCAAAGTTAAGGGACCATTCTTGCCATTTTGTGAAAAACTTTTATCCAAGGATCCATATTGAATATTTTTAAACTTCCAAGGATTAAAAATGGTTTTTCATCCAAAAATATCCCACCAGGGACTAAATTTGCCAAAATCTGAAACTCCAGGGACCAAAACTGTAAATTTCCAAAACTTTTCCAATTTTTCACCAAAGGACTAAATATGACAACGTATGATTTCAAAAGGACCTTTGGTGATAATTTTCCATATTTTGAATATCCAGGGACTAGTTTTGTAATTTTATGAAAGTTGGTGGACTGAAACTGCCAATTTTGCAAACTTTATACGTTTTTCATTTGTTTTTGCTCATTTTGCATCTAAAACATATAAAACACAATTTTGAAATATTTTTAGTATTTTGATGCATTTCTGAGTGTTTTTATATGTTTTGCAGTTCAGATTTGACCAAAAATTATGAGTGTTTGAGCACTCATCAATCCCCCACACTAAATAGTCCCTAGCAATAACTGTTTTGAAAACTTGATGGATTTGAAAACCTCTTTACCAAAAGCCATCACTTCTGGAGTAGCCAGGTGTAAGAACTGTGGCACACCTGATAACCGTGTGATTTTGAGCAAACCACCAGCTGTCAACGGATTTGATTAGTCTTTACCAGAAGCCGTTTACTTCTGGACTAGCCAGCTCTTGATGGAATAGTCAACATCTTGGTGAGCTGATTACCAATTATGGATTTTCCACGGCCTTTACCACAAGCCATAATCTTGCGGGCTAGCCAACTCATTTGTTTTTGGGGAGTTGAGGAACCATACAATTTTGGGCAAATTGCAAGCCATAAACGGATTTGAGATGTCTTTACCAAGAGCCGTTTGCTCCTGGACTAGCCAATCCCTTTTGTCGATTAGACAAGGCGGACTGATTACCACAAAAATTTTGAAGCACCAGTGAAAAATTTTTAAATTTTTTTGAAATTTTGGCTAAAACGGGGGTATTATATAGTAAAATGTGATAAAATTCGCTAGAATAGCGAATACCCCCCCCCCCCCCCACACACACACACACACTTAGCATGAATATTGTCCTCAATATTCAAAATCCCGGCTATTATACCGACATTTTGAACGTAAAAGGGCAACATTACAAGCTAAGCGTGGAAAACACCATTTTGTATTTTCACTTCATTTGTAACCATAGCATGGGGGACTCCCCCACACTTAGGGTGAAAACCCTATAAGCATGCTACTGTTTTTGTTTACCGAGTCGCTAGCTTGACTCGACCCCGAATTCATTTGTCCTTGGGGAAGCATGATGTGGAAGAAACAATCTCAATCGGAATTTCATTCAAGATGTTTGGACAAACATTTGAAGCACGTGAAAGTTCCACACCGATGAGATAAGTATCCGGCTCAAGATAATGATACATGAAAATGCCGGGATCAAAGATAGTATCTTCATTCCCGAAGGAGTGAAGAACAAGAGAAGTCACCTTATAGGTGAAGAAAAGGAAGAAAATCATGATGTAAATCATGATTTGATTTTCTTCCTCGAAAGCAGGCTCCGTAGCCTGAGTTTGGATTTCAAAGGTTAAGCTCGTAAACAACCCGGGAGGGTGGGTGGGAATTTGCAAATTCTCATGATTGAGTGCATCTCCCCCCGGGCTATCAAACTCCGGAGGAGTCATGACATGATGAGCGAGTTCACCGGAGAACTCCTCATGAAGAGAATCATTCACAAGATGTGAATCTGTGAACTCATGTTCCGGAATAGACTCATCACAATCCTCATTCCGAATACCAAAGATTGGATTATCAGAAATCAAAGTGAATTCAGATTCGAATTCAAATAGAGGATTGGTGAGAGTCGTATCGAATGTTACGGGAACAAAGAGATTATCATTCTCTATTGGATTGTCGGGATCAGAAGTGAGTGACGGATCATGATATAGGAGAATTTCAATTTCTCCAAGATCGGCTTCAGACTGTGGGAGTGATGCCTCAGCATACTCAATGTCTCCATAAGATGCACAATCGTCGCTAAAATCTGAGAAAGTCTCAAATTGATCTTTAGGACACTCAATGGGGGAAGGAATATCACATATATCATCCAAAGTTCCCTGTGACTCTCTTGGGATTGGGACAAGGTTCTCAACACTAGACTTTATTAATTCGTCCGATTCCTTATCAGGAACAGTGTCAAGATGCTCGTCCCCCATGCTCAAAGAGTGAGTGGGAACCTCGGGTGTGATAGCAGTTGTTTGAGATGGAATCTCAACTGCTGGGGTATCAACTGATGAACTTGATGAGGTTTTATAAAATTCAAGGATATCAAGTGTATCCTCATCATTACTGTCATTAGGAATAAAACGGAACTGAGAGCTAGCTCTGGCTGCTTTTTCTTTTGCAATGGATTCCCTAACGGATTTTTCATTGGCATCTTGGGAATTTATTCTAGCAGCCTGCTCTTCAGCCAGCAATTCTTCCATGGATTTTTGATGAGTATGTCTTTGGGCAAAGTCTTTAACTAGACCCTTAAGCTCATCAACGATTTTTATCATATTTTGCATTTCTGGAAGAAGTGCTTGATTCATATCGTACTGTGGAGGTTGGTCGTAATAAGGTGTGTCAAAATTGTCACAAGGATATGGATTCCCCGTTTGACAATCTGAGCTGAAGTGTGGACCTCCACAGTAATCACAACAGTAAAACTGTTGAGTCTGGACTGGTGAATCATATGGGTATTGGTCATAACCAAAGTTCTGAGCATCACCGGAAAACTGTTCATAGACAAACGTGTTTCCGGATTGACACTCAAATCCTTGGTGAGGACCACCACAAAACTCACACAGATATGTCGGTATCTCATGATGTGGTGGCTGGTAGGATGAATCAGATGTGTCATGGTAAGGATAGGGAGCTTGGTTATAGACAGACCCATCTCCTGACTCTATCATGCTACAACCGGGACAATTCCCACCATTATGAGGACCACCACACCATTGGCAACCGCAATGGTGTGGATACGACATATGAAAGAATCAAAGGCTTACAGAGGGGTAGGGATGAAGAATCAAAGATGTGAAAGGGTAAAGAAGAATGTTTTTGGATTTTTGGATAAACATTTTGTACAAATAGGAAGAAAAATGTTTTTGTGTTCGTTGAAAACTGAGTTTAAAAAGTTTTTGGGAACGGTTTTGTTTTGATAATAAGGAAATATGAACAAAGGATGGATAAATGTACAATGGAACGAATTCCAAAGACACTAATCAGAAAAACCGTTTAGATACGCACACAACCTCCCCGGCAGCGGCGCCAAAAATTGATTGATGCTAAACCACCAACTTATATTGACCAAGGAATGGTCAACAAAGTCAAATAGCCTAGAGTCAATGCTCCGCGGAATATAGTGGTTTCCCCGGGTCGTTATGACCCGACGAGGTGTGGATGGTTAACAAACGGCTTTGTGATCGGGTGAATTTGGACGGAAAGGGGTTTGTGAATGATTTGACTAAGGAATCTACAATGAAATAGCTTAAATAAGCTATATGAACAAGACTGGAAGCTAAGAAAAACCAGAAACGATTTAAACCTAAAAACGCGTACGTTACGTTTAAATAAAACGTAAACGTACGAAATAAAAAATGAAAACGGAAATCTGAAAACACCCAGGGGGTGAAAATGACTTTTTTACAAACTACAAGATAAAAGAAAATTTTTAGAAAAAGAAAATAAATTTTTACACTAATTAATTATTTATTGTTAATTAAATACTAATTAATACTTATTATTAATATTTAAATATCTTAAATATAATACAATACTAATTTAACACTAGAAAAATGAAAATAAAATTTCTAAAATTATAAAATAACTAAAAACAAGTTTTAAAAATAAAAATATATATTTTTGTCTTTTTGTGATTTTTATATAAATTAATTACTAATTAATTATTAATTACCTAATTAAACTATTTTAAATTATAAAAAATACTAAATGAACAGTAAAAAAATCTAATAAAATTTCTAAAATTATTTTACATTATATAAAAGCTAGGAAAAATATAAAAACTAAGTTTTGCTTAATAAAAACTAATTATGCTATTTTAAACTTAATATTAATTAATAATTAATAAAACTAAAATTAATTCTAGTAAATACTAAATGATAAAATAAAAATCTGAGAAAATTACTCTAAATACTTTAATATATGAGGAATTTAAGAAAAATATAAAATAGCTAAGTTCTTAATAAAAATATAAAAATAAAAATAAAAATTTAATTTACATTAAATAGAAACTATCACTTAAAAATTAAATTAACTTTTTGGAAATTTTCTTTTGGAAACTTAATTTAAACCTAAAAACAGAAACTTTTTGTAAAAGCAAACTTTTTAGAACTCAGAAATAAGTTAGAATAAGCCAAAAAATTGAGACAGTTGACTTTGTTTGACCAAAGTTGAAAATAAGCTGAAATGGGCACAAGTGGGACCCACTTTGGCTAAAACTGATACAAATAACTTATTTGAACTTGTTTGAGCAATAAAAAGCAATAGGTGACCACAAAATAAGCTATAAGCCAACAAATAAGCACTTATAAACTTATGTGAACTCAGAAACTGGGACAGGTTTTTATGGTGATTTCAAGTGGGTCCCAGTGGGTTCAAAGTCAAACCAGTGGTCAACATAGGAAGCCCACCAAGGGGGGGGGGGTTGAAAGGTGAAAAGTTGGGGCCTTGGGACCCACTGGATTGGCCAGAAAACCACCACCAAGTGGTGGTGGTGCTGCTGTGAACAGGGGAGCAGCTTGCCCTGCAGCCCTCTTTGGAGGGTTGTGGGGCCCACAACAAAAATGGTAAAAATAAAGAAATGGTAGGATCTTAAAGATGAGCTAAGACACTTTGAGTAGCAACTTGTCTCAACTCCTAAATCAATACACACAATTCTAATTAAATCCTTGAAGTTTTATAAAAATCTGAAAAGCACCATTTGACTTTTGTAGAAAACTTAACTATTTTGACTAAAATGAGATTTGGATGGTTCTAATGGACTGAGATTGGTGTTATATGTTATATTGAAACTAAATTATGTAACTACAACAAAATATGAGCTAGTATGAATGATTTGGGGGTGTGAATCACCAACAGTGAACTGTTATGGTGATTAGGGTAGGATTTTGACTTTGGCTATTGGAAACATGTTGTTTTTACCTAAACTAAGTTAATTAGACCTAAGGTAAATTGTGGCAACTGAAAACAGCAGCTGAAATAGGCTATAACATAGATGAACTACCAAATCCAAACACCCCTTGTCTTGACAGCTTGGTGATTTTTCAAAGCAAAAAGCAATCTAAAGTCTTGAAACAGATTTTCCACTCTAAATTATGATATGACAAATCAAAATAAGCACAAAACTAGAAAGCTAGGTTATATTAAGCATTGCTACAGTAAATTCATGAAAATAAAAATAAATTAACTAAAAAATAGAAATGAATCTTACAAGGCTTAATCCTGAATCAAAGATCATTATAACCATGCTAGACCTCCCATGAGGCACTAAACCAGGCTGCTTCACCCTTCTTCTCTCTTTTTTTTTTTTTTTTAAATTTCTTCAATATTTCTCTGTTTTTTTTTTTTTTTTTTTTTTTTTCCTTATTTTTCTAGTAAACTAAGTAAAGCTGAATTAAATGTTTTGAAAGCTTATAAAAGCATAACCATGAGCTGAATAGAACTTTAAATGAGCATTAAACAACAATTTTAACAATCTTGAGTGAATGTGTAAAATTCACTATAAATTGCCAAAAACTGAAATTAAACTTAGAAACTGAACTTAAGGAACTTTGAAATTGAAACTTTCATTAACATTAAAGTGATACAAACTGGAAATTACAACTAAATTTTAAGATTTAAAACTGAAAATAAAAAGATTACACTACTAATGGTCTAAAAACGTTGACAACTCTATTCTTCTCTTTTTCTTCATCTTTATAGTTCCTTGAGTCTCTCTCTTTCTTTCCCACCAATTGCAGCCGTTGGATTGGCTTATGTTGATCCTAGCCGTTTAAATTAATATTGGCGGGAAAATGGGGATTGACAGTTGGGTGGATTTAGTGAAGTATTAAATGAGGAGGGGGGTTGGTGAGGGTGTAGGTGAGATAATAAATGAGGGTTGGTTGTTTAGGTGATAAAGTGAGAGGTGGAGGGGGGGAGCAGGGTTGCAGAAAAAAGGGGAAGGAGATGGGGTGGTGGTTGACTGTTTGTTTGACCCTGGTGTTGACCGGTCAAAGACGGGGGGTGGATTTTATATTATTTTAGATTTGGGCTTGGTGGTGGGCTGAGGGTGTACATGGATCAGGGGTGGGATTGGATTGGTGTTTGTTTTGGGGTGTTATTAATATTAAGGGTCCAAATGGTATATGGCATAAATACAAGGACCAATAATGTAACAACCTGAAATTCAAGGGGCTGTTTTTGTAAATTTTCCAAAGCAATCACAAGGACCAATTTGCCAATCACCAATATTTCAAAAACCATCTTTAGCCATTTTCATTTTTTCAAAATTTCCCGGGGACTAAAAATGACATTTTTCAAAGTTAAGGGACCATTCTTGCCATTTTGTGAAAAACTTTTATCCAAGGATCCATATTGAATATTTTTAAACTTCCAAGGATTAAAAATGGTTTTCCATCCAAAAATATCCCACTAGAGACTAAATCTGCCAAAATCTGAAACTCCAGGGACCAAAACTGTAAATTTCCAAAACTTTTCCAATTTTTCGCCAAAGGATTAAATATGACAACTTATGACTTCAAAAGGACCTTTGGTGATAATTTTCCATATTTTGAATATCCAGGGACTAGTTTTGTAATTTTATGAAAGTTGGGAGACTGAAACTGCCAATTTTGCAAACTTTATACATTTTTCATTTGTTTTTGCTCATTTTGCATCTAAAACATATAAAACACAATTTTGAAATATTTTTAGTATTTTGATGCATTTCTGAGTGTTTTTGTATGTTTTGCAGTTCAGATTTGACCAAAAATGATGAGTGTTTGAGCACTCATCAACGGCCTCTGTCAATCCGCCGCAGATCTCTTTTTCTTTTACTACAATTTTTAGGTACATTTATTTCTAAGAATAGTTTTGTGATCAAAAGGGTATACTTTTTTTTCAAAAAAAAGTAAAAATAAAATAAAATTGAGGTTGGAGAGCAAACAGATCCGGAGGCAACCATGCCTCATGATTGAAGGTGGTGGAGATGGAGTGGTAGTGGGTGGTGTCAGGTGGCGGTGGAGATGCCTCAGGTGGAGGTGGAGATGCGTCAGGTGGTGGTGGCGAAGTGACGGGGGTGGGTGGTAGGGCAGAGGGAGTGGTGGATGGTGGTGGTGAAGTGGTGTTAGTAGCGGGACACGATTATTAGATGATGTATTTATTTATTTGGCATCCTGGGTTTGATGTTCTTTATTTGGCATCCTGATGCAAACGAAAACTGCTTGTGATACCCCCTGATGCAAAGATGTTGATGATATTTGATCGGGTGTACAATAGTGTTTTTAATATCGAAAAGTTCTCACTTGATGATTTGAATGTCTCAATTTTTATTGCACTCTTATATTGTTGGATCTGGGTTTTTGATTTGATTTTCCGTGTTTTTGTCTTGATGTTCTTCATTATATATTAAAGTAAAATATAAATTAAAAAGAAATTCAAATAGGGAAGAAGACGAGGGTATATTACTCATTTCACTGCACTTAACGAGGAAAACTAACGGAAGTTAGCCAAAAAAACCTCTCGGTGGCGATTTTGCAAAAATGTGGAACGTTGGTGTCTTTTTTGCGCTACTTTTTGTCTCGATCCGATTTTTGCTATTTTGTAAAATGTCAAGGACCATTTTTGCAATTTACCCTATTTAATTGGTGCTCAAGTTAAATTAAATAAAAGGTTAATTTAGTCATAACATATGCTTTCATTATGTCTCACTCACTTTCATCCTAAAATTGGGATGAAAGTTTACCTATCACTTTACTTTATCTTTCCTCACTTTACTTTCACTTTCTCTCACAACAAAAACTCAAGAATACATCACTTTTTTTGTTTCTTTTACTTGCTTGAGAACACAATGTAACACTTCAAAATCAACCAAAACACATTTCTTTTTTCAATCATTTTCCTTTTCTTTCCCTCCTTATGTGATACTCGAAAACACAACTTTTTTGTTTCTCTTCATTTTCTTTCATGTCCTTCCTTAAGTGATATCCTAAAACATAGTATAAATCATTAAGAAAAACTAATGTTAAATGAAATTTAAATAACTTAAATATAAAATTAGGGATAGCTGTACTACATTTTTTATAACCAATTGGCTACAATCCTTCACAAAAAATACAAAAAACAATGAATTAGTGACCCACATAAAATAATCAGGGACCAACAGAAAGAATAAATGACTCACATTTATAGCACAAAATTATAGCTAATATATTCTCTATAAAGTTATCAGGCCAGACTTTGTAAATTAAACAAATATCACGAGAATTTTAACAAGAAAATAGAAAATAAAAACAATAAAAATTATTATTATTATTATTATTATTATTAATAATAATAATAATAATAATAATAATAATAATAATAATAATAATAATAATACTTAAAAAACAACATAAGTTATTAACCATGATACAAAAGACCACGCGTCACATTTGATGTGATTTATGATTTACATGTAAAGCCCACATAAAAATCACATGTAATTTAGTACCGTGTAGTTTTCGATGTCTATAAAGAACGAAAACAAAAATTCGTAGAAAATATATTGAAGTGATCCTTCATTAAAAAGATAACAAAAGTTCTATGGTGTATTGCTTATTGCATAACGACATACCGTTTGCTAGATATTTTGCTTTCAAAACATAAGTTAAAAGTAAGTTTTTTTTATTTTACATGAAAATAATTTGCTAGGATTCGTCTATTTTATCTTTATCTTTTTATTGGTCTTTATTGAAACTCACCTCGTGATAATTCAATGTTGCAAAAAAAGTCTACAAACAAGGCCGATTAATTACCACCTAGGCGCTACAAGATCATCAACCTTGCTGATTTATGTAACTGGGTCTAACAAATAGGTCAACCATGGTCAACAGCGATCAATAGTGGTCAAACTTGCCGGAAACCTACAAATCTTGCCGGAAGTACTCAAAACTCACCGTAAACTTATTTGATCACTTATAGAAACTGTTTAAATATATTACATGTTTTTTTTAGCAAAAATGTTACCGGAAATACCTAAAACTCGCCGAAATTACCCAAAACTTTCTAAAAATACTCAAAATTTGCTAGAAATGCTAATCCGATTAATCATCGATTAATCCCGCCTAAATCGATTACAAGCTACAAGGTGGTCGACCATCTCACTGCCGATTCACGATTTTTGCAACCATGGTAAAATTTAAAATAAAAATCCTATATGTGGCAATTCTTGACACGACACGATAAAAGCCACGACCCAACACAAAGTTAAACATGTATGAGTTGAGAATAAACAGATTTTGGTCAAAAACAGGTCAACCCATTTAATAAAGGGGTCGTGTGTGGGTTGAGGGAATATTTAACAGGTCAACTAATGAACCCGTTTAATCATTATATTCATATGTTGTGTAGTTATTCATATGTTGTTTTTATCATTTTTAATCATTATATTACTCTTGAATTTAAACTAGTTGAATCGACAAACTACCAGCTGATGTGTAAATCTAGCTTTATTTTTTTTATAGAAACCGACTCAACAAGTATAGACTAACACTTATGGGCAATGTACCCCGACCGTGTATATCATGCACTTGGCAATACTATGTTGTTCACAAGGAGCGATGAATTATGCTGAAATAATGGAAATGAAAAATAAACAAATAAAGACAAACAAAGGGGCTTTTTGATCCGAGAGATTGGCGCTATTTAATGATTGAAACTAAATAACAAAACAACAAAATAAATGAATAAATGTAGAATCAAATAATAAAGAACATGTCAACATAATTACTTCCCTAATTGTATGAGCTAGGTATTGTGGGGTAGCTAGAATCCTATCTCGTATGTAAATTAGTAGTCAGTTCAACGGGGTGACAGAGGTTTACTAATCTACACTAATTAAGTCACCAACCAACTATTGAGATTTATTTAGTATGATTTACTATGACTAGTTATCTATCATTTAGGCTAATTGTTCCATTTTAAATTCACAACTAGCTTCTTTAACACAATAAGCTAATTATTGTTTATCCAGTTAGTGATATTTGTGTATCCCTAATAACACTTACGTGAAGCGTCTAAATCAAAGATAACTAATGTAAAATTACCTAACAATAAAAGTTCATACTTTGGATAAATTATAATCATATACATACGCGAAAGAAATATATAAACTCAATAATAATCCAACATGGAATCCATTAAAAACTATGTAATCGAACGATAAAACAACTAAGTCATAACTGGGCTAACAAATAAGGGTGTTTGCCCATAATCTCACTCAACATAGCGAAAAATATTAAGGCAAGATAAACATAAGAGAGAATTGCAAAAATCGTCCCTAAAGTTTGGTCAAATTGCACGTTTCGTCCTATGTGTTTGAAAAGTGTGAGAATGGTCCATGTGGGAAACTTTTAGAGCAAAATTCGTCCCTGTCTTACATCAAATGACTAAAATACCTTTGTCTCTATATTACTTTTCAGTTTCTTACCCATCAGTTTTTTGAACAATTTAATTATGAGTAAAAATGAAAAGGTGAATAAAAGTTAAAAATTTTCATTGACCTGCTAGACATGCTCTAAGACACATCGGTTGATTGTTATATAGTTGAGCTTTACATCAAATACGTAATTTGATCGATCTTCAAATATGTAGTAACACTCAACAAGACCCATCCCATAATAAATATTTACCAAACTTGACTCATATTTAAACAACGGGACCTAAATTGCCATCTCTGCGTCCAACACTTTATTGCGAAAGGTGAAAAGTGTACAAAGTAATATAATGTATTCAAAATTTCATTTTGACCAATACCCATAGAACTTTAAAAATAATTTCAAATGGCAGAAAAGTTAAGCTGATCAGCACATTTCTCCCCTCGTGCCCTCCATAACCAACTAAGCTATGAACCTTGTTCATCATTATGTACATTCCTAAAGTTCAAAAAATTGACCCACTTACATTCATAAAAATCCCGACCCCTTAAACTCAAGCAGGCCAAACAGACTTGTGACACAGATAACCATTTACAAAATATGTACATGCATATATTTCCAAATCACAACACATGATTTATCGAACATTAACTTGAATTACATCCCCATCTTTGAGCTGGGTGTTGGGCAACACAACCTGACCATTTACAGAAACCAGCTTGCCTTCGAGTCCAACCATGGTGGCAGCATCTGCAGCTGTGCTACCACTTCTCAACCTCATTATATCACCATCTGGCCAGCAGACAACTGCTATTTCCCCAAAATCGTTCACATCAGCAAGCTTTCCTGCCTCAGACCGCAACTGTTCCTCCCATTGGAGCATCGTCCTCAACAGGAGCACCTACATGATCAACCTTTTAGTGCTAGACACAACACATAGCATACTTGTTTTAATTTTAAGACGGAATAGTAGATTTTTTGTTTGAAAAGCAAGGTCACCCGAGTTGTAAAAGCTGGCTTAAATCAACCCTGAGACCTCCTTAGGAGAATCCTAACTTGCGATTTCCAGCATAAAATATGAAATGCATGGATTAAAATATCTCAACATTCCAAAGATCATGCCCGCATACCTTATTGTTGATACCAGCTTCCATGGAACCAGAGGTTGAAGGTGAACTCCAAGAGGGAGTTGAGTTCAATGACACAGAATCAAGCTGTTTCCCCTCTAACACAGAAGACACAACATCCCAGTATTCAATTTCCTCCGCTTCACTTAAATCAATTACTTGAATGAATGTTGGCAGCAAGCGCTGAAACTGATCTTGCTGCATGTTAAAGGACTGCTATTAATATCTAAATAATCTCATGAATGATGGGTCAAACTTATTCATTCTTACATAACAGCTATTAAGATCATTTTGCAAGAATACAACATGTGAAGAACAAGGCAAAGAATAACGGACAAAAAAATCACCTAGCAATAATACAGACAAGTATTTTTTTTTATCCCGGTAACCCTAATTGGTCCATTGCTATGGTCTGGTAGATGAAAAAGCACCATGTTCTAAGTGAACCAACAATTCATATGGGTTGGCAAGGACCAAAGTTCATGATTATAGATGTTGATGCAAAGTGCACCTCACCAACATATGAGTGAACAAGATCCTGAGTATACCATTGGCCAAAATATAAAGAACATTGCACATACCTTATGGTACAAACCATCTCGACAGAGTGTGTACTTCTCCAAGCAGGTAGACCAATCCCCATGCCCTGGTTCACACCACCATTCATCTGATACCTGAAAATTATTTGGCACCAGGATATGTTCTCCATTCAAACTACACCAATGTTACGAGATAAAGATGATTTTTTAGCATATACATAGAAGATCATCCATAACTATGAAATTGTTAGGTCCTTGAGGATTTTAGAGCAATTTATTTGTGCGTATAACTCTATATTGCTCCATAGGAACGCTAAATCATAAGTCCAGACGAAGACAGAATCGGCCACGATGAAGCATATAAGAAACAGAAAAATGTCTCAATAAAAAAAATAGCACTTGTTATTTTCTATGTGGTGCAAATAAATTTCAACAGCATGGATAAAAAAAGAAGCCACAAAACATGAATTAGGACAGTGAATCCTTTCAAGTGGAATAACTATTAAACTTTATATAAATGGTAATTCGAAAAGAAGCGTATGCATGTATGCTCATGTGTGTATTTGTATACCTATATTAAAGTATTCAACCTTACCTTTTTGTACAATCTTGCATAAGCCTCCCATCGCTTTCTTTGAGAAGAAGATCTTCTGTCTGCAACCGCTTCAGAAGCAGCAAGTACAAAGCTGGCAGCTACAAGCAGATCCCTTCCATGCTCATCCACTCTGCATTTCAGGTGTCATAATACAATTTATTGACATTACTAACATTAGCATTAAGCAAGATGAAATACCTGACAATAACAGCAGCAAGCAAATTACTTCCTTCAACTCTAAGGACCGGATGTCCGGCTTTTAGGGAACTGTACTTCTTAAACACATGGTCTTCAGTTGGACTCTTATCTTCCATATCATTTGAGAGATAAGAGGACGATGGTATTTCAGAACCAATTACACTGCTTTTAGTAGGCAACTTATTATCAGCTTCTTTATAAAGCCAATGTGCAGCAACTCCATGCTCAGCATATTCATGCATGCTCTAAATATAAGAGAAAAAGGCTAATGTCAGCTAATACATGCTTTAAAAAATACTGTAGTCTGTACACTTGATATATTATAGTCTTGTACCTGTGTTCTTATTTGGACTTCCAAGGGTGAGTTTTCTGGACCATGTACTGCAGTGTGCAGAGACTGGGATTATTAGATAAGGGTCAGAATTTGAGAGCACTGATAACAAGAAATAAAGAAAATATTAACAGCATAGGGAACATGGCCATGTCATAATGAAACATATTATAGGGGTCTTAGTACAAAGGTAGAAGACTTCACGACTTTTTACATTTTGCTTGATATATACATACTGCAAAGATGACAAACAAACCTCCTATTTTGAGTCAGGCTGGCAAGAATGCCTGCCAAGTTCAGATAAGGGAAAGCTTCCCCCGACCATTAAAGGAAAGGCTCGGTGAAGAGAGGAAGATGCAGCGGGGAAGGAAAAGGCCATCGGAGATCAATATTTTTTTTTTTTTTTTTTTTTTAATTTATTCAACGAAAACTAAGAAGGGAACGGGTGACCTACAAAAGGCAGGTCACTGACCTTGCCTTTGCAACCTTATGTTGACAAGTAATTGTCACTAGTTGCCTGTGCCTCTGACCATATTTTGATCATGTCAATGTTTTGGTTTATCTAGTTTTTATTTCATTAAGCCAGCCGCTGCATTCAAAAACTGCTGCCACATGTCGATGCACAGATTGATGTCTGACCCTAGGGGTGTAATTGAGCAGAGTTAACTCGAGAGTTACTCAAGAAAGACTCGAAATCGACTCGAGCTTGAGCAAGTAGACTTTCAAGCTAAAGCTTGAGTATCAAATTATTCAGCCCGTTAACCTCGTGGGCCTTATCGAGCTTGTCTTTATGTAATGTGTATATTAATATTTACATGATGACCCTACAATATTAACCATGATTAATACTGTTATTAGTTTTTTAATACTAGTCGATCCGAAGCGATCCGAGCTCCAAAATATATTTAATCAACCGAGCTCAAGCTTGAAAATATAGCTTAGATCGAGATCGAGTTGAGTTCCAAGTTTTACCTTTTTTAATCGAGTCGAGCTCGAGCCTGTCGCTATATCTACTCAATACGGCTCAATTACACCCCTATCTGCCACCGTAATGTCATGTGCCACCCTATCTGCCACCGTCGTGTCGTGTACTACCCTCACCTCCAATCCAACTGCTGTCGTGTTTTCAGCTTTTCTATTTTTAAGTAGCTATTTCCGCAACAACCTCGGCAGCTGCACAATTATGTGTTCCATCTTGTGTGCTGCCACCAGTGTTTCTGCCTTCGCCTAGGGTTTTATATCACTTAAATGAACACGAATATGTCCCAATCGTGCTACTCACTGAATGGTCATGGTCCACTTTTCAACCTGTGACTCGTGTTCTGGTCTCAACTATGTGTAGGCCTCATGGATCAACCTCAACTCAGTTACTATTTGGTTTGACTCTATATACATTGTACATTGTTCCCTATGGGATTGTAAACAAAATTACAACAAGGCTAATCTTTAATGTTTTATTAGCATTTTCAACACGTTTATCATCGACGGAGTAAACTGACAGGATTATATTTGTGCTACGATTTGTGCAAAATAAGTGATTAATTTATATATGATATTCTAGGGTCATATATGAGAAAGATGCATCATATGACACTAAATAGGATTATAGAGTATTTTATAGTACAAAAACTCGCCTAGAACAACTGTAAGAACATAATAGCATTTTTCCGTATATAACAATGGTACTAGTAACGACCCGACCAGTATGAAAGACTACATGTCTTCCAACCTGTCAGATCAGTGTATTTTGCGACATATTTACAAAATTAGACATGTCAGGGTTTTGAATTCAGGATTCGCAGCTGATAACAGGGTGTGGTATTTCAAGAAAAAAAACTAACATACTGAAAAAGTGATCTTAACCTGATATCCGCTTGGCTTTGGATTGACAATGTAATCATCAAACTCGCCGTCGATTGGTGTCCAAAGCCTGCAGAAAGCCAAGGAAAGGGTGAACCAAAATAATAAACATCTTTCACTTATATTACTGATCTTACATGAAGTTATATAGTGACTAGTCATTAATTTGAAGGAACTGTTGCTAGACATGCTTTCGATGGCTGATGGCATGCCAAGTTCTAGCATGAAGCAGCTTTGATACTACCTACCCATTTCCCATCTGATCTAAATCATTACTAGACTTTTTGTTAGGCGTCACAATTATTGTAACCTGTGTATGATATTTAGAAGATTGTAACAACACTGAACAGCTTGTCCATGTAAAGTTCCACTTCTATCTCCAACAATTACTCTCAGCGCACGTGCGTCATATACTTTATCGATACTGACTTCTTTACGATTCATCTGCGAGAAGAAAAATGTATGTCAGCACACAAGCCAGCGCCCAGCCAACAGCAGGGGAAACCTTAATGGGCTTAAGACAACTTTAAGCACAAACCATACTAAATCATGTATTCATGGGCTATTTATCCCCATGGTCAAGCCTAAGTCTAAAGGGAATTGACATATAGAAGTAAGAATGCAGCAACATCTCACAAAAAACTTTTGATTCAGCATAATGCATCGTATGTTTTTAGCCACAAACCTTTTTAGGTCAGACTTATTAATTGTTAAAAGTGGTCACTTTAACGCATTTATGCGAAATCGGGTTGTACTTTATTCATAACGGGTCGAAAGACAGGGAAGTGGAGCAAGCAACCTCAAGGTTATTCCTTGGAATCATGCATTATCCAAGGCCTCATGGTTTCCTAACTCTTATATTCAACAAATGAAATATGGGTATCACTCACACCTTGCTGTAGATGCTGTATAAACTTTTAAGGCGGCTAGATAAGGTGACTTCCATTCCAGGAACATAGCTGCAAATATAAGAATAGAAACAAAGTCAAGGCAGGGTAAACAAGACTAAAAGCTAAAGATCTATCTAACATGATCTTACGAGGTTGATATAAACAACTCGCGTTCCAGTTCTTCCTCGCAGACAACCAGAGATGCTAGGGCAATACCAGCATCCCGCACAACTTTTGGTTTAGTTTGGACCTCTGAGCATGACCCAAGATCTTGAATATATTGAATACGTTTCCTTCGATCAAGTAGAAGATCAAATGGAAGAACAGCCTGCAAAAGATCCTGCAGGTTCGAAAAAGGAAACCACTGATGTCATATCATAAATCTATAGCATTAGTTAATCACACACATTCATTCTTTGTTAACAATTACCTTCATGCTGACTTCTATGTCATCTAAAGATGCTTCACACGCAGGAGTTACGTTCCTTCTGTTTGGTTCTGCATTTGAGCTGCTGTTTTTGGCAGATAGTCTTCTTAGGTTGCCTACCCTGCTCCTGGTTGTCGTCGACATGGTGGCCAGGTCAGACCGCATCTGGCGGAAGATCCGAGGCTACATACAGTACTAGTTAACTTTAGAGCATACTACAACAATCATTACTTGAAATGTTTGGAACTCGGACACGTTACCTGAAGAACAGCAAAGCAGAGGTCTTCAAGTTCTGCTTTTAAAGCCCAAAGGCCCAATCTGGAAGCCAGAGAGCACCAAATGAGCAAAGTCTCCTGCGCTACAGCCTTAGCCTTGGCCGAGGGTAGAGCATAACTGCAACCAAGATTATCAAAAACATAAAAATGACAAGTAACACGCATAGTACTAACAATTGATACGAATCATGAAAGAATTCCTACATGGTTCTCATGTTGTGTAGACGGTCTGCAAGCTTGATGAGCACGACACGTGGATCATCAACCATGCCCAAGAGCATGACTCGTAAGTTATTTGCCTAGAATGAGATATGATGATATGATATTATTATATATATGTGTTTGATGATAATATAAATAAAAGCAATGTAGTAAATACCTCTTCGTAACCAAAGGTAGCCTGATTGACATTAGTCCTGCGGTGTCTGCGCAGCAACTGCAAGAGAGAGATTGATATGAGCGTGTTTGTTGCTTAGTAATAGACTAATAGTAAATGGTTTTTAGGAAGAAACCTGATTGATATAACTGAGCCTGGAAACACCAGCTACGAGTTTAGCTATATCTTGACCAAACTCTAACTCAATGGTTGACAAGCTTTGAGAAGTGTCGTCAACGACATCATGAAGTATGCCAGAGACGATAGTATCAATAGCCTGCGAGGAAGATAATTAAGTAGTTGTATTGTATACTATCGAGTAAAGAAAAGGAAAGGGAATGAGTACTTTTTGTCCAACAACAGGGGTTGAAGTAGGAACAAGGAGAGCCAAGATTTTAGCTGTGTTGATACAGTGGGTTAAATAGGGGTCTCCAGTTTTGCGAAGCTGGCCATTGTGAGCGTTTCGCGCAAATGCAATTGCCTTGAGCACCTGCCAGGTGAACTAATGATAAGCACCAATAGGGATCACTTAAGATCCGTTAAAGGATTACAACTAATTAGACCAATCAAGGAAATAAGAAATAGATTGATGGACTTAGTTGATTATCAAATTGGAGGGAAATTGTTATTAGTGAATTCACAACAGAATGGTTACAAAGAGAATGGAGAATTACATATCAATATCTGCCTAAATCTGTTATGAATGAAGATTTATATAAACAATTGGAGGATGGGATTTTGGTGGGTAAAGCTGTTAAAGATTGGCACGTGCCCAATCACTTTGACTCGTATCAATCCATCCCTCTTCAAATGATACTTGTCCTCAAGTATCAAGCTGAATTTGAGACAACACAGATCTATCATCATTGATTATTGCTTTGGATCCTTACCACAGCTGATAATGTGTTCTTCACTCCTTTAAACTATATACCAACCTTTTGTCACAATTCTCAACCATCTTTCTGTTCATGAGCTCACACGTATAGCATCAGTTAACACACCATCTACGTCACATTGAAGAAATACACCCATAATAGCAGATGACTCATTCACCACAACACCCACCTCATACTTTCTGTCTGACCCTTGTAACCTTCTGAAATCCATTTTTCTAGCACCTCTTATGCATATATTCATTTCAATATGTTTATAGATCACTGGATGTATATATCTTCATCCCAATAAAACACTAGCTTAACAAAACACTAGCTTTTCACATGATTCTAGCTCATCTTTCTTCCTCAATGGCCATCTCCAATTGTCAAAGTTCCACTTCCTATGCTCATAATTTTTGCAGTCAACACCACTTATTTTCTTCCTTTTACACCATTCCCACCTATCAAACTCCCAAAGTCTGCTCTTAAATTTGAAGTTAACATGACTTGCCTTTTTCCTCTTAGGCCATTCCCACATGCCAAACTCAAACATCCCATAACCAAAACTAACTAATGACACATTCCTAATTCGACTATTCACATGTATAAAGCACTTAGGCACCCGCTTATTTTGTTGATTCGATAGTTCATCACTTTGAATGCTTTCTGAAAGTTTCTGAACTTGAGAATCAAAAGTATCATCATCACCACTTCCATTCTCCACTTTTTTGCCCTCAACAAACATCAATTCATGGTATTTTTTGAACAAGTAATCACCAGACACACTAACTCCCATATTACCCGTAAACCCATCCATTTCCGTCAACAACTGATGAAGTGTTTGTTCTCTTTCATCATTTTCCCATCTTAAACTCACTTCTCTTTGCTTATCAACAAATAAAATACAAGGCACTCTCGACATCCAAAGAAGCGTTTGATCAACTTCAAATGACTTCCCCATACCCAAACAACTCAATCTCCTCACTTACTTGAACAGATTCACCAGGACTCACAAAACCTGTATTATCATACTCCACATTGATATCAGCATTTAACTTGTCTTGTGGAATTGAGCAAATCTACGAAGGTTTCATCCCACTTGATTCAATTTCAATTTCATGAACTTTCCCAACTTGCTCACAATTAACCTCCACTCTACTCTTGTTGACTCATTCACTTGCAATTCACTACTTTTCCCATCCTTATTATCAAAACACATTACAAAATCTTCAAAACAATGAACTCCCACTCTTCAATTTCTTGTACACACATCACTATCAGGAACAACATGAGCAATTTTATTCTTAAGTTTTCGACCTTGAAAATATATACTCCCACTCATTAACACTAGCAACGAGACCTTTCTACTAACTAATTAATTTGTTTGAATTTTCAGAGCTCTTGAACATTAAAGTGCATACCATCCATTTCCTTTAGCATCATCGATTCGGTTTGTTTAGTCTCGATATCATTAAGAAAATGACTATCTTGTTGAATTCCACTTACATTTTCAACACCTTTTTCACTCAGTTACAAAGCAAATATTTTGTTAAAAATTGTTATCAAACAAGTGTTATTGTTTAGAATAATGTGAAGTAAAAAGTTGCATTGATTCTTCCAAATAATAAGTAATATGCATTATCAAATTGGAGGGAAATGGTTACTAGTAATTAATTTACTAATTCATTTAGATGAAAATATAGATAGCATACCATTGGGTGATTAAAAACGGGGAGGCCAGTAACATCGACGCCATCAATAATAATTGGTTTTGGAGATGGAGGAGGAGGAGGTTTAAAAAAAAAATCAAGTTTTGTAGAAAGGCAAGCTCCGGATGCAATTGCCACGGCTGTAACCGCGACTTGAGTAATCGCCGAAGAAACTGCACCGTGAGCAGATGATGATGCAGCAGCAGCAATCAGACTTCCAGAAGCAGAAATGAATGCTAATTTAGTACTAGTATTTCTTATTCTTCTTTTTCTACTACTAGTATTACTTCTTAACAACAACACCATCATCCTCCTGCTGCTGCTGCTCATATTTACTAACATCATCATCATCCACCGCCTTACTTAATTATTACTTACTCCATTATCACCTCCATTCATTCATTTGTGTGGTTGGCGGAGGACTAATAAGTACATGATAAAAACAAAATATCAATTCTTTCCATATTTCACCCTCGGATGAAAAAAAAAAAAAAAAAAAAACCGCCCTGAAACATATACATACACATCTATACTACTTAAAAGGAAAAACAGTAAAACTAAAAATGAAAAATAATTAATTTATGATGATTTTAATTGGACATCTTTTTTTAACGGCAAATTTATTGAAAACAAAACTAGCAATAAGCTAGATCAAAACAAAGATACAAGATCCTGGTTTTTCAACAATCTACCCAACTAAAAGACACTTTACATCTATAAAATAAAAATAAGATTGTTCCGAAAAGTCCATATGAGCCACCATAAACCGAAGCAAACTCCTTACAATAACCTCTTATGCTTACCGGGAAGACTTAACGATAACAACCAATCGGACCAATCCTCAAAAGAGTGTAGCTCCCTGAAATTTACGTCTCACCACTGACAAACCTTACGAAAAATATCTCTAGCAAGAAAGCATTCAAAGAACAAGTGTCTTGACGATTCAACCGCAATACCACCTACCGGACATAGAATAGAATTTATATCCAAACCTCTATACGATAATTTCAACCGAGTTGCCAATCCGTCCATTTTCACCTTCCAAGCAAGGATATTAACCTTAATGGGTACCTCTTTTACCCATTGAGTTTTCGAAGAAACATTCGGAAGTCTTTTGTCATCAATAGCCTTTCTAATCGATGCCACCGAAAAATCTCCCGAACTAGTTAAACCCCAAGACCACCTATCACAAGAATCGTTAAGCAAGACCCCTTCCAACATCATCTTCAAACTACAAAACTGATGCTCCTCACAGCCCCCTCTCGGAAGACGCCTGAAAGAGCTATCCAAACAGTCCTGCGCCAACTTGGAAGCGACATCCACCCTCTTATTGTTTTCAAGGGCATAAAGTCTAGGAAATTTATGCATGAGCTTTTTATCACCCCTCCAAATGTCTTCCCAAAATAAAGTATTATACCCATTCCCTATCTTTTTAGTCATATGATAGTAAAAATCCATACCTTGGGTCGCCATCCTATCAAACTCCGAGACAACACGAAGCCAAATGGAAGAATGACCAGACTTATGACCCTTACCAATCCGCCCATCTACACCATGAATAGCACTAATCACCTTCGTCCATAACGAATCTTTATGAGAAATAAACCTCCAAATCCATTTGAATAACAAAACTCTATTTAACGCAAACAAACTAGACACTCCAAGACCCCCTTTCTCTTTTGACACCAAAACATTGTTCCATCGAACCCACATTGCTCTTTTGCTATGTAACTCGACACCATTAAAGAAATGACATTGCATAGACTCCATTCGTTGAAGAACTTTCATAGGAACTTTAAACAATGACATATAATAAATCGGAATGGATCTTAACACTGCCTTAGTAAGCGTTAATCGACCTCCTATAGATAACGTTTTCATCTTCCATTTAGAGAGACGAGAAGCCACTTTGTCCACAACCTCCTTCCAAGATTCAATCCGAGTCATACATCCCCTACTTTCGAACCTAGATAAGAGAATGGAGCGTTGATCGTACCACAACCGATTGTATTCGCGACCTCTTCGACCCTATCATCTTTTACCGCAACACCCATTAGCTTACTCTTACTTAAGTTAATACTTAAGCCTGAAGCCCGTTGAAAGCACTTCAACACAAATATTAACGTTTCTATGTTCCTATTACTCCATTGCCCCATAAAAATAGCATCGTCCGCATAAAACATATGAGACACGTACATGGAATCATTTAACCCATTACCCTTAAATATCCCCGCATCAACCACTCTTTTAAAGGACAAATGAAGACTCTCCATGATCAAAATGAAAATAAACGGAGAAAGAGGATCACCTTGTTTTAAACCCTTGTGAAATATAAACTCCTATGTGGGACTTCCATTCACTAACACCTAGACACGTGAAGAATGCTGGCAAGCTTGGATCCAACTGCACCATTTCTCCCCAAAACCAAACCTCCTCAAAACATCATCTAAATAATCCCAACGAACGGAGTCATAAGCTTTTTCAAAATCAACTTTGAAGATAAAAGACTTCTTTCGCTTCAATTTACACCATTGAAGAACCTCATTAAGAATAAAAAGGCCATCAAGAATTTGTCTATCCGCGACAAACGCCGATTGAACCTCATTAACAATATCACCCAACACCATCACTAAACGATTTGCCAAAATTTTGGCAATTATTTTATAAAAGCTGCCAATGAGACTAATCGGTCTAAAATCCTTCACCAGCTTCGCATTCGGAATTTTCGGAATCAAAGCAATAAACGTAGAATTACATCCTTTAGGAATGACTCCTGATCGAAAGAAAATAACACCGCATCCACTACGTCTTTTCCAATAAGACTCCAAAATCTTCTATAAAAACCAAACGTGAATCCATCCGGCCCCGGAGATTTATCAACCCTGCAATCCCACACCGCCTTTTTTACCTCTTCGGTGGAAACATCCGCTTCCAAATCCTCCTTTCGCAACAGAGTCAATTGAGTCGGAAACTCAACATTTAAAACAGGTTGCACCATAAGAGGTCTTTCGAATCGACTTTTAAAGTGAGACAAGAACTTCTGCTTAACACCATCAGGTTTTTCTATCCAAATACCGTCCTTTACAACCCCATGTATAGCAAGTTGATTCCGCTTTTTATTGAGAATGCCATGATAGAATTTAGAATTTTCATCTCCTTCGATTGCCCATTTTATCTTATCTTTTTGCGCCACCTCCATAGATTGCATTTTATCCAACTCTTGAATATTTTTTACAACATCCATACGTTTCTTCATAATTCCAGCCGACGCACCCCCTTTATCGATTTCAGTCTCCAACTCAGCGAGCATATTTTTGTACACCACCTTTCTGTTCTAAAACATTGTCTCAACCCGTTCCAACATCTGATATGTTTCTTGAGAAACTTCAATTTATTCATCAAATTTAATATAGGATTAGACATGTCAATAAGAGCAGCCAGCCATCCTTCTTTAACCACATCCTCAAATCCCTCGATATCAAGCCAATAATGATAAAAGCGAAAAGTTAGCTATTAACTATAGCGCTAAAGGTTGTTAATAACAAAAAACTCAAAAAGAAATTTGTAGTAAATTTGAAGCCCATTTTCACGGATATAACTTAATTTGTAGTAAATTTGAAGCCCATTTTCTCGGGTTGTGAGTTCTTGTGATGGGGCGTACGAGTCGGCCAGTGTTGCCGATTATTAACGCTTTGCAAAAATTAGTACCTTATATAATACTCATTGCATAAATCATTGCGTAAGATTGTTACAAAAACATATGGTTAATGTCATAATTCTAAATTCTAATGGTTTCTTGATTCATTCTTGCTACCAAGTTTGAATATGCATATAGCACGATATGTTATAAAATAAAAAATGAAATTTGGAAACTAAAAGCGCATCTAGTGTAGTGGTATCATAGTACCCTCCCACGGTACTGGCCGGGGTTCGATTCCCCGGATGCGCATCAAGTTCTTTTATTTTTTAATGAACATAAACAATTCCAAGATGACAAAGAAATATCAAAGAAAATCAATTCAAACCGGACCGGGTGTACATATTATAAAGCTTTTTGTTATTTTCAACAAAAGTAACATTACAACAATTCATGAGTTAAACGTTACACAAAAACCCATGGGTCACATTTTTGCTTAATGAACTTAAACAATTTCCTAGAAAACAAATAAATATAAAAAATGAAAATAAAAATAGATGTTATTGATACATTAAAAGATAATTCAGCGGTCACGAGTTTACTTTATTCCCATGAAATAGTTCCGTTATGCATATATGAATAATAGCCGTTAAGCAACAGTCACATTTTTTACTTAATGAACTTAAACAATTTCCGATGAAACAAAGAAATATAAAAATAGATATTGATGATATATTAAAAGATAATTCAACGGTCACATTTTTACTTTTTTTTCATCAAATAGTTCCGTTATGCATATATGAATGGTAGCCGTTAAGCAACGGTCAAAACATCTAAATTCCTTATAAATTTGATCATCTTTATGTATATCTTTCACATTTACTGTTACAAATATTACTCATACATTGAAAACTTATTCAATAGTCATATTTTTACTTCTTATTTGAAACAGTTCCGATTTTCATATTTACAAATTAGCCGTTAAGTAACGGTCACATTTTCCAAATCCTTTATAAATTTGATTATCTTGATGCCATTTTA
>CM060709.1:133964829-134107329 GCA_030686995.1 Artemisia argyi | reverse complement strand
GTGTTGGAAAATATTATTTTTCTTTTTTGTCCTTTTAGATGGCAAATACCCTAAAGAATAAAGCAATTTATAGTGCATCAATATGGGGTATTTTAGTGCATCTGTATGGAATATTTTAGTGCATTTGTATGGAATATTTTAGTGCATTAGTATATAGTTTTTAGTGCATATGTATGGAATATTTTAGTGCATCTGTTTGTATTATTTTAGTGCATTTGTTTTTTTATATAGTTTTGGTGCATCGGTTGTTATATTTGCAGCATCACTAACTCTGAATGCATTGTTATGTATCCTGAAATTGCAATTTATAGTTGTTTATACTTGGATTGGTGTCATTAAGTTGCAGGTATTTTATAGTTGCGGTAATAATAGTAGGAGCACTGTTAATGTAGTTTATATCCTGAATTATGTGTAAGTAGTTATGCTTGATATATCGGTTTTTTGGACTTGTAGATAGATTTGTGAATCACCTGATAATGAAGAAAAGCAAGATTTAACTTGTAAATGCACCAGTTTTATTAATTTTTCAAATTTAAATCAAATATTTAATGATTTTTTAAGTTTTATTGAAAGTTTATAATCATATCATCATGTTTTCTACAAGATATTGAATAAATTTGACAAAAAAAAAAAAAAAAAAAAAAATGCTTGTAAAACGTTTTTATTAAAGTTGCATACCATGTTTTTGATGAAATGTTTGAATGACATTTTATAACTGTGATGCATTAATTTGCAGCATGTATGATTATTATTGAATAATATAACATCTTTGGGCATATGTGTGTATGTTTAAAGCATCAGGTTATATGTTATTATTGTGTGTAAGATTAGTGCACCAAATTACATATTATTGCATATCTTCTTGTGGTTATAGCACCAGGTTAAATATTGAGGAAAGAGACTGTAATTTATTGAATTATAAGGCATCTTAGATAATTTGTTTGTATGGTTAGTTCATTTGTGTTTTTAGGGCATCAACGTGTAAAATTAGTGCATTTGTATTAGGGCATCAATGTGTAAACTATATAATAATTTGTATGTTGTTGAATGATATGACATCCTATAACATCTGTGTGTATATTTAAAACATTATGTTACATGTTTGATACTGTAAATGTATGTTTGATGTAGTATAACATCAAATTACATGTATGTTTGATGCATGTGATTTTACGTAGTGATGCAGTAGGTGAAGTGCAATAGGGTACATGTTAGTGGTGCATCAGGTGTTTTTTTATATAAGGTTACATGTTAGTGTTTGGTGCATCAAATCTCATAGAATATTTGTGTAAGATTGTTGCTTCTCTAGATTTTTATTTATGGCATATATGGTTCAATTAGGCTGTGTAGGTTAGTATTATCTTTCGAAAAGTCTTGTATGTGTAGATGTATGTTTGATGCAGTAGATTTTACATAGTGATGCTATAACACCCTAAATTTTAAATGTCATTTTAGAAATTATTTTAATAAGACGCTAGCAAAAATAAACTAAAAATAAAAATAAATACTTATGTGATATCTTGATCAAAATAAAACATACGTATCAATTTAAAATTTGTACCCATATCATTGTTTAAAATACTGAGATTTGAATTAAAAATATAGAAACATTTGACCAAAAGTTTTGATTATATCTTCACTTTGCAAGAAGTACACACAATCACAGTAGTGAGTCTTTGAATACGTATACCTGTCAAATTAAAACTCATTAAAGCCTTCCTCAAATATATGTTTCCTCCGCTCCAAGTTCCACTATTTTCGAAAGGATACATGTACCCACGCTCCATGATATAACCTCATCCCATACTCCCTCTTCTCAGCTTCACTCAAAATAAATAAATAAATAAATAAATAAATCTTCTCTACAAATGTACAAGGCTTGGAGGCTCGCGTAACTAAATTAGATTAAGTGGTGATCATGCCTTGGGGTTGCGTTTTTATCGAGGAGTTGTGCTTCGTTGGCTCTGGTTCGAGTTCGGTTGCGTCTTGTTAGATTATGGTGTTAGTGTTCGTCTTCGGTGTCGGTCTCGGTTTTGATCTATGTACGTTTTAGCCTTGAGGTATATATATTGAACTATTATTTTAACACATACTCATGCACTAATCACAAGTATGACGTTAAGAAATTTTGTACATATAAGATGATATCATAAAAGTTCTCCTTTAAAACTGATGTAGGTATCTGTTAGGGAAATTAGCATGGAGTCATGGACGTCATACATCTTTTTGAAATAAGGTGACCATAACATATATTACTATGTTTTTATAATAAAGAACTCAAAACGGAGATGTCTTCTGTTCCTTTTTCTATTTAATTGATCGATCCATATATGTTTCAGCCAAGTATATATTTTTTTAAGCCATCATTTTATGGGACTAAGCATGCGTTAATGTATTACGTAAATAATAGAACCATAATATAAATCTGTTTTGTGTTTTGGTCTAGACTGCATGTGCAATTCTTGATATTAACATGTTTTGTTGTGTGTATCTTGATGTCAAACTATATCTAAATTTTTTATAAATACGCTTGTAAAGATTGGTGAAAAGAATAAAATGTGCGGCATTATTTCGTAATTCATGTGTGTGATCAAATATGAAATGGCTAAGCTATTGAGGAGGGTTGCCTCATAATATATATGGGTATGTCTCGTGTAAAATGTTTGGTGTAGGCTCGTTGTCATGGACTGAATGGTGTGTCTATTTTGTGTTGTGTGGGTAAAAATATGGATAGATCGAATGCATGTGATAATAATATTTTGGGCGTCGCGGTCTAAATTTTAATGTCGAGGGTAAGTTAAATAATCAAGAAAAATGGGGCCTAAAATTATTATTTTGATTTAAATTATATTATAAACCTTAAAATAATTTTATTTGACATTTTTAATATTTAATTTTGATAATTTACGTTCATGACCCTAAACTTTACTAAATTAACATAATTAACCAGAAACAATTATAATTGTCATTTTAACCCTTGAATATTATTAATTGTCCATTATAACTTTAAAAGTATTAAATTACCATTTCGGGAAATAATACGTAGGAATCGCACCAGGCTTTACCTCTCGAGGGATCTCGAGAAGCTTACAACCCCCACCAGGCAGTGTACCTGATCGTTGTAGTATAGTATAGTGACAAGTACCGGGGGATTGATTGTTCAAATCAGGAATAGTGTCGCTAGGATTAGAAAGTCTCCTAAACTAAGTCTAGAGGTGAGGGATGATTCTTTTTGTATTTTTATGTTTTATAAAAGCAATTAAAATCTTGGTTTTTGAAAGAGTGGGCGGAATTAGTTGCTAGCCAACTAACCCAATAACTAAAGATGCAATCAAAATAAAATAACAGAAATGAAAATAAATCTAATTATACTAGTGGTGTAAACAATGATGGGGAAAGTTGTGTTTACTTAGGTTTCATTACTCCCTAGATATCTTTTACAGGTTGATAGCTTGTTACAATTGCATGGATGACGGGTCATATTCCTTAATACTAGTCATAGGGCCGTGTACAATATTCCCTAACTCTATAGGATCCTACGTTACTCCTATGTCGAGACGCTAGAAGCTCCTAACATGGGATCATTAGAATTCTCCTACGCATTAAATACAATCAAATATCGTAGTACACCTCCGATCATGTTTCTTAAGACGTTCAAGCAAGTTACCAATGGAAGTCTGCCAGTTTTCTTAAGCCTAACATCGAATACAATCATCCGTAACAACTATAAACAAACAATCAACCCATAATTAACATCTAGGTTTCACTACATCTAAGCAAATACAAAAGTAATCTAGCCGAGCATGTTAAATTGAAGACAAGCGTAAGATATATTCAAACAACACATAGACATATTGAATGAATTGAAAGAGTACTTATCTCAAATTGAACATGAAAGTTTCAAAGGGTTGAAACCCTTGAAAAAGCTGGAAAATTCGACCTAGGGGTTTTTCCCTCAAAGTTGCACACCAATGAATGAAATTTGGAAAAAAATATATAGATTTTACAGGGTGACGGCGTCAAGAAGGAATTTGTGACGCCGTCAACTCGCTGCCTATAATGAAATCGTATTGCCTAGATCTGATTTTGACGCCATCATGTAATAATTTCTTCTGGGCCGTCACTAGCAAATGGACCATGACGGCCTAGGTGACGCCGTCATTTCCTATGCTTGAAAACACTCTGAACCGTCACGTGTATCTTCCACTTCGACCACTTTTGTAACTCTTGACGCCGTCACTTGGAGACTCGTGACGCCGTCAGGTACTGTTCCCAGCAAGGAAAATTAAGACTTTGCCGTTTTCTTCACTTTTATGCTCTAAAAACGTCCAAAATGCTTCCTTTTCCAGATTTCTCTCCAAAAGTACCTAAAATGACAAAAGGAATGATTTAGGGCAATATTTGATCAAATAATCTCGACTTCCGGCTTAAATGACCCCCTAAAAATGGTTCATTTTTCGCCTCATCATATACCCTTACACTTGAGATTTGCTTGTCCTCAAGCAAATGTGCTTTTATTCTAATCAAAATACAAGTTAGGGGTCATTTAACACTAATATAAAAGTAATTACAACAAATAATCGTTCCACTTAAGACCAAAAACAAGCACGGAGGTCATACACTAGCACCTCACAAATAGTGTTTAGATACTCACATCTCTCGGGTGTAATAAAGTAATATCACAAAATGGAGATGGAAAACATCTCTCACTACCTGTCATAGCAAAATAGATTACCATAGGCTTGGGAAAGGATCAAACCTCCACCACATGGCGTAAGCACTTAGGATAAACTATCAAAGAGGTCTTTTAAAGGGTTGTAACGTTAGGTGTAGGGATATGGAATACACGGTTTTGTTGGATATAGGCAGTCTTTACTGGTGGCGAGTTAATCATCTTGGTTAATTACATGTACAATATAGTGTTGCTAAGCCAAAACTAGACTCGACTTAAGCTAATAAATCAAAAAAAAAAACAAAAACATAAAACAAACATAGAATGAAACGGGATGGTAGTCCGTATGTTTTTTTCTATTTTCTTTTTTCTATTTTCTTTTCTTATTTTTTTTTCGATTTTTTTTTTAATTTTTTATTTTTTATTTTTTTGCATACACTCTTACCCTACCATAAAAAATAATACATCATAGGGAATGTACATTCTCCTTACACTTGAATTTTTACATACTTTACAATAAACTAATCAAATGACTCGAATCAAGATAATCAAAACACTTGGAGTACTTTTTAAGATTAACGCACATATGGGGGTAATAATATGATGTTCTTCCCCATTACTCCATAACACAAGTACTTTACCAATGAGTCCCAATCGTCCCAAAATAATATGTACAAGATATGACTCGACTTAGCAACCATGTAATCAATTAGATAATTAACTAAGGGTTTAAACATGTAACAATAATGCACTAAAGATGAGTGCATACACGGAAGGCTAAGGCGATTTGGTTACACATTTGAGTGAGTTGTAACAAATTCTTCCTTTAAGTAAAATGCTTAAAGTTAGAAACGAAAAGATAGGCTCGAAGGGGTGTACTAGGAGTTTCGTGTACTAAAAATGAGTACAACACTAAGGTGTGGGAAAAATTAATTGACTTTATTAGCCAAATAATATGACTTAAATGGTCAAGTAATTATGATACAGGTTTAACACAAGGGTAATCCTAATGCCTTTTATCATGTAGTAAATCCTACTACACGATTGTAGTCTCACTAGCGGTCTCGGGATGCATCACTAAAGCAAGTTCTAGAATCTAAATGCTACCGGTACATTCATAAGCACTAATAGTAAATGCTTTTCCTATCAAATCTAAAGGCGAACCTCACGTATTTGGGTGGAAAATTTTTCTGAATAGTACGGTTTTGTGTTATTCATACAACTCCTATCCATGAGACGCTTGCTAAGGCTAAAATTTCACTCATAAATGTTGTAAAAAATTTTAAATTTGGCGCTAAAATTACACTAAAAAGTATTTCTCTTAGTTTTATTACACACCTACCATCGAACAAACAAACTCAAGTGCAATTGTATCCTATAAGGTATCATCATTTACCCTCCCCTTACACTTAGGATGAACATTGTCCCCAATGTTCAATTAAAGAATTTAAAAGTGAAATAGGTAAAAGAATGAAAGCAAATACTCCCCTGATTCGTTCGGTGTGGATAGTATGGCAACAAGGTTAGATCATCCTCCAAGAACATGAACATTCAAAGCT
This sequence comes from Artemisia argyi, assembly GCA_030686995.1. Lineage (NCBI taxonomy): Eukaryota > Viridiplantae > Streptophyta > Magnoliopsida > Asterales > Asteraceae > Artemisia > Artemisia argyi. The sequence goes on along the minus strand of CM060709.1, from coordinate 134,101,098 downwards.
TCCCTTCCAGAAAAATAAATCATCTTTTTGTCATATATAACCTGTTAAACCTGAGAAAACAAACAAGGCAACCTCGCATAAAATCGGCGGCAATCTATATATACTAACAAGTCCTAGAAAACAAATTAAGATATAATGCTTGTGGAATGAATGTTTGCAGATTTCCTGGAGTTTATAAAACTAAAGAATTAACAAAAACTTTAAGACTCCGTTAGAAAAACAAAACTCGCAAAATTTTCAGAATTTTACACATGACGCCGTCAGGAGTTAACTCCTGACGCCGTCAGAAGTGACCTGCAGAAATCTTTACGTTAAGTTTCCGGAAAATTTATGGAAAAACTTATGTCCTACTTCCTGGAAAATCCTGCAAAACATCATTATGACTCGATACAAGCATTTGACTCTAACAAGTACTAATACACATGTCCATTTATTATTGTGGCGAATCAAGATCAATTTCATTCTTATAAACAAATTTGGGGTTTCCCCTTACACTTATCTTTTACAAAATACCTTTATATGAAGTTAAGACGAAGTTAAACGACAAAATAAAGCATTTTCACAATTTTAGTTTTGAAACTTGATCTACCAACAATAAAAATAAAGCATGCATACGGAAGCAAATAACAATCAAACAATTAAAAATCACACAAAGCATGGGTTGCCTCCCAAGAAGCGCTTTTCTGTATTTACGAGTCTTGTAGCTAGACTCAAGGTCGTGGGCAATTACGTGACCTCATCATTGGTTTCATTTTCTAGGTCATCTCCAATCTTAGTGTTGTATTCCGGACCTAGTTACAAACATTCCTTGTAGAAACCAGGTATTCTATTCATGACATACTCTACCCCTCTACGTCTATCCTCATCATTCCTATAGTAAACCGTTTGCTTGTGTTCCTTTTTTATGTTTGATAGAAGACGGTATTGTTCAATCTTATAGGGCATTTGGTAAGCAATTTCATCATTCCCTTCCTTGAATCTAACTATCCCTAGGGTCGGGTCATAACTCATCTTAGAGGCCTCAACAAATGGTTTTCCGAACACTACTTGACTTAGGCAATCATCTATTACCAGACGAGTATCCTATACTATCACAAAGTCGATAACATACGTGAAGTTTCCTACAAATACATGCAATCCTTTCACTCTTCCTACAAAGTTGCTCATCTTACTCGTGTTGGGCATCATCCTATAACCAAGTTGCTTCTTCATCACCCAATTATAATAGGTCCTAGTCATGATGTTTATAGGAGACCTAGGATCGATATAAGCTTTCCATACATGCATATGCCCAATGTTGCATGGTATGTTGATGTTAGAGGGATCACCTACTTTAATAAGGGGTGAACCAAGGATATATGGTCATCAAGTTCTATGATCTTACGGTCGGGAGTGCTAGAATTGTTCGAAGGCAAAGATATTGCCTTGACAGTTTTGTTTAAATCACAGGGATCATTCCAACTTTCGTTGTCATAGAGAGCAAGATCTTCTATGAGTTCCCATGATTCTTCCGCACTTAGATCACGTAGCTTGCCACCGGCCGATTGGTCAATGGTTCGCCTTGTGGAGAGATCGATATGGTCATAGAAGATTTGGACTTGGAGCCTGATTGTATGAATATCAATCTATTATAGTTTAGTAGTATTATATCGAAATGATCTGCGTGAAATACGAATCACCCGAGTCGTATCCGAGTGAAGGTGAATGGAATCAAGAATATTGATTCGTGAAAACCGTGAATTGAGAAGAGTAAAAGTGAAAATAGCAATCAAGTAATTCAAGTATTCACAAACAAAGATGAACTATGCAAAAGTCTAAAACGTAAAAACGGAAATGCAACCGCGTTTATTAAAACGTAACTTTTATTGAAAAATGATTCTACAAACGTGAAATTATTTTCTAAAAATCTTAAACTACTAAAATTAATTTCCAGAAAAAGAAAATTATTTTTTTGGCTTTTCTATTATTTCCTATGAATTTATTTTGATTTTTGTAATTTTAAATGAATTAAAATGTAAGAAAATAGAAAAATAAGGTGGAAAAATGAAAATAAAATTCTGAAAATTCTAAAATATTATAAAAGAATTTCTAAAAATATTTTTATATTTTTCACAGCTTTTTATGAATTTTTATGGATTTTTGCTATTTAAAAACTATTTAAAATGATTAAAATCAAAAGGAAATTAAGAAAAATACTAAAAATGCTTGGAAAAATCTGAAAAAATTCCAGAAAATCTAAAATATTAAAAAGAACTTGAGAAAAAACTTTGGAACAAAAATCAGCTGATTTAGAGCTTATTAGGCTGAACTGCTTATTCACAAGTGCTTAATAATAAGGACTTGTGAACACTATTGACTGAAACTTATTACTCAGACTTAGACTGACATAAAATGCTCAAATAATGCTAAGAATGAAAAGATTATAGCACAGAAATCCACAAAAGCACAAGAATAATGTAATAAGCTTAAAATATAAGCACACTTCTATAGCAAAATAAGCACAGAATGCAACAGAAACCAAGCTGATCAATCACAACACTAGTATCACTAATATGAAACTCAGAATCAAATACAAATCACAGATATAAGCTCAAAAACACACTTGCAGGCCTAAGATTAAAAACAGTGCTCTGTCTCAACTCTGCTTATTTATAGGTTCAAAAAGCACTTCCAATCAGTTCTAAATGGCAAACTTATGGGGGCAAACACTAGACTGAACAACTGAGATACAAATTCAACGAAAAGAATTATCTCCAAAACTCAATTACTGTTCTAATTAGATGCAAATTCAGCAACCTGTGACACTAAACTAATGAAATAGTTTGACTATTTTATAACCACTAAGCTTTGACCAAATTGAGTTTAAACAGCTTAATTCTCCTTCTAATTTGATGTTTAAGCTACAATGATACTAATATAAGCTAACTCTAATCAAAATGCAACTATTAGCTTTAATTCTCTAACAACTTAGCACTTAAGACTAACTATGTATGCAATCTACTACTAACTTTGACTTTTTCAAAACTACACTATTGTTTTTATGCACTTTTCAGTTTATTTTTAATCTAACTAAGCTAATGATGCAATATGATCCATACTACTAACTCTGAATCACAGAAGAATTCAACTATCCAAACACTCCTAACTGTGACAACCATGCAACTTTCAGTAAAACAGTAATTTGAAACTCACACCAATGAATCTCTATCAAACACCACTCTCTACTACAGACTTACTCAATCATTAAATTCCTCAAATCTAACAGATATGAACAATGCAGATCCAAAATATGACAGAATGCTCACATCAATTAAACCACTCAGAGCTATCTAAATCAGATTGTAAAAATGATTAAACAAGCCTCAATTTCAACAACTAATATACCAATTCTACTGATCTAAACTATGACAGTTACACTAAATCAACTATGCCGACAACAGAATTAACCCAAACAGATGAGTAACAAACCAAAACAAACTCAGTTAAATCACTATTACTACAACTAATCAAATTTAAACCTATAAAACAGTAAAACTCAAATCATATGTCAATTATCACAGAATGTATAGTAACTAAGGGTTGGAAACTAGACTTACAAAGATAAAACCACCTCAGCAAGAACAGAGGTGGATCACTTTGCTTGCCTATCTTTAAAATAGACAGAGACCATCCCTGTCTGTCTCATGCTATCAATTATACCACAGCAACCACTTGATACACCACTAATTCACCTCTTATTCTGATTTAGAACTTTTGCTGAAATGAGAAGGAAATAATACACAACAAGCTATTAAGCTTGTATGTATTATTTATAAGCTGAAGGCAGCTAATTAGAAACCTAACACATCTAAACTTGGAAACATTTTTTTAATTTTTACAATTTTCTAATTTTTATTGATTTTTCTTCTTGTGTAAATGACTGAAGTTTAAATGATAATAGCAGAAAATAAGCTAATAACAATTGATAATAAGCTAGATTAAAACAGAATTAAAACAAAATAAGCATTGAGAAATTATGAATAAACTGAAATTTATTAAAGTGAACTAAGAATTTTATTAAAAACTTATATGAAAATTACATAAACTAAACTAAATACATTCTATTAAAAATTCACCAGCATTTCATTACACTAAAAATTACACACACTAATGCTAAAATGAAGACCTATTTATAACTGAGGAGTGAAGGGTTGAGTTGAGAGTCCATGCTCGCAATCCACGACTAAGTGTGCTTCTTCACAGCCCTTTGATACCATTAGATCATGTTGTGCTTCTTCAATCAAATGCTAGCCCTTGGATGATAAATTGAGACGTGGCTTGTCCAATCCAATACTGACATCTGTCCTAAACTTGTATCCTCTCTGACATGTGCTGACAATTCTTCTAGAAGTAGAATCCAATGGAGGAATGTGACGCGTCTTGTCCAATCTCACTCTGCCAAGTGTCTTTATAGCAGCTAATACTCTCTCTGACACATGCCTGACACGTGAGGTGTCTTCTAGAAGCTCAAATGATTAGATATTGAATGGTTAATTGGATTGACTTGAGTCTATTGAACTGGTATAATGAACTAGGGTTCATGGGGTGATTGAGTGTTCTGGGAATTGGGGGAAAATTGGGGAAAAAGGTGCGTGTGTTTTATTTTTATATCTTTGATTTCAGTGTCAATCTCATCATTCTCTTCTTTTATGCTAACTAGCTCAGAAGGTAAACCTTCCACATGACTGATGTCTCCAGAAGATAAAGAATTTTCATCAATATGTGAAGTACTAAGCTCGATGTTGGGATTAGAGTTTAAAAGATTTTCATTTTCTCCCATATCGGCTTCAAGGTCAAGCAGATCATCATACTCAACTTCCCCATAAGATGTACAATCATCATTAAAGTCGGAGAAAGTCTCAAAATGATCTTTTGGATTTTCAAGGGAAGAAGGTAAATCACACATATGATCAAAAGTCCCCTGTGACTCTCCTGGGATTGGGATAAGGTTCTCAACACTAGACTTTATGAATTCGTCCGATTCCTTTGCAGGAACAGTGTCAAGATGCTCGTCCCCCATGTTCGGAGAGTGAGTGTGAACTTCGGGTGTGATATCAATAGACTGAGGGAGTTTAGGAGTACTAGCAGTTAAGGAATTTTCAAGTTCCATTTGATCAACGGCTAGTGACTTCGTCACATTATTTTCTACCTGATTCTCCATGGAAGGAATCACAACAGATGAATCTGATGAATCGTTTTGGATAATAACAATGTTATCTTCATCATCATCACTGTCATCATCGTCATCATAAAAAGCAGCATAGCGAAGATTGGCACGTATTTTAGCCGCTCTTTGCTCAGCAAGTAATTCTTCCATGCTCAATTCGTTTCTAGCATCTCGTTCTTTAGCAATTAATTATGCCCTTGATTTTTCACGAGATTCTTGAAACGATGTAGTGGCAAACTCCTCCTTAAGTTTTTGCAAAATTACACGAGCCTCTAGTAAAAGGTCTTGCTCGGTATCATGAGGAGTTGCTTGGATCATTTGGTGTTGTGGAGGTTGGTCTGAAAACGAATGGTCGTAATTGTTACAAGGAAATGGATTCCTTGTTTGACAATCCGAACTAAAGTGTGGACCTCCACAGTAATCACAACAGTAAAACTGATGTGGCTGTGAGTCGTATGTGCTAGAGTCATAATTGTTATCAGGAAACTGCTCATAGAAAAGCGTGTTGCCCAATTGACTATCAGAACTGTAGTGTGGGCCACCACAGTACTCACAACAGTTAAACTGTTGAGTCTGGTTCGGTGAGTTGTATGGATATTGGTCGTAACCAACATTTTGACCATTATAACAATCAAAACCTTGGTGAGGACCTCCACAATATTCACACGAAAAGTTTGGTGTATTTTGATACGAACAATCATTGTGGTTTGGATAATATGATTCTTGCTCGTATGAATGTGATGGGTAATTGGTAAAATTTAGGGAGTCGTTGAATGAGTTCTGATTAGGATCATAGAATGAATTCCTCGAACCACAAAACAAACAACTCCCGTCTCGAATATCATTACCACATTTTTCACATGTACACCAACGACACGGTGAACCAAAAAGTGGCTCACCACAACCAACACAAGGGATAAAATCCGGAGGTGGGACAAGTGGTGTGCTCTTAGAGCTAGCAATTTCCACCACTTCCGTTATGGTCTCGGGTTTTGGTTCTTGATAAACGTGAAGATTGGGCAAGTCGTTCTTTTCAGTCACTGCCCTAAGCTCTGTACGTTTGCTTGATGACCTTATAACCTTATATCGTGAAAGATCAGGATTGATTCTTGAAGGTTTAGGATCATTTGTGAGCTTAGGTTTTTGGATAACCGTAGGTTGGACGTATTTAGCACTTCCATCGTTAGAGGAAAGTACAGGGTCCTTTGTCACCTCGGTTTCATGATCTCTTTCCCTCACCGGAGAGGGAATAGGAATCGAATGTCCATCATAATCACTACGACATCTCGATATCTTTGACAAGGCCATAACTTTCTCAATTTTGCTATTAAGGGCCCTTTGTTCAAAGAAATCGTCATTGAGAGATGCCATTAGAATCAATTATGGGACAAGTGGAAGAAGGTAGAATCAAAAGGATAGAGGGTAAAGGGATGAAGAATCAAAAAGGTAGGAGGGTAAAGATGGATATTTTTGGTGTTTTTGGAAAACATTTTATCAGAAAGAAAATATTTTTGTGTTTTTGTGTTCGTTGAAAACTAATTTTACAAAGTTTTCGGGAACAGTTTTGTTTTGATAACGGGAAAATATGAACAAAGGATGGATAAATGTACAATGAAACGAATTCCAAAGACACTAATCAGAAAAACCGTTTAGATACGCACACAACCTCCCCGGCAGCGGCGCCAAAATTTGATTGGCTCCAAACGGTCAACCTAAATTGACCAAAGGAATGGTCAACAAGGTTAAACATCTTAGAGTCAATGCTCCGTGGAATATAGTGTTTCCCCGGGTCGTTATGTCCCAACGAGGTGTGGATGGTATTAAAACGGGTTTGTGATCGGGTGAAATTGGACGGAAATAGGTATAAGTGAGTTGTGATGATTACACTACTGGAATATGAAAGATAATAGCTTAAATACACTATATTAACAAGACTGGAAAGTCAGAAAAACCAGAAACGTTTAAAACCTAAAACGCGTACGTTCCCATTTAAATAAAACGTAAACGTACGAAATAAAAAGTGAAAACGGAAATCTGAAAACACCCAGGGGGTGAAAATGACTTTTTTACAAACTTAAAAGTAAAAGAAAATTTTTAGAAAATTAAAATAAATTTTAACACTAATTAATTATTTAATATTAATTAATTACTAATTAATACTTATTATTAATATATAAAACACTTAAATACAATATTATATTAATTAAGCACTAGAAAAATGAAAATAAAATTCCTAAAATTATAAAATAACTAAAAACAAGTTTTAAAAATAAAAATAAGTGTTTTTGTCTTTTTGTGGTTTTTATATTAATTAATTACTAATTACCTAAATAAACTATTTTAAATTAAAAAAAATACTAAATGAACAGTAAAAATTCTAATAAAATTTCTAAAATTATTTTATAGCATATAAAAGCTATAAAAAATATAAAAACTAGGTTTTACTTAATAAAAACTAATTATGCTATTTAAAACTAATTATTAGTTAATAATTAATAAAACTAAGATTAATTCTAATAAATACTAAATGATGAAATAAAAATCTGAGAAAATTATTATAAATACTTTAATATATGAGGAATTTAATAAAAATATAAAATAGCTAAGTACTTAATAAAAATTTAAAAATGAAAATTAAAATTAAATTACATTAAATAGAAACTATCACTTAATATTAAATTGATTTTTCTTGATTTTTATTTTAGAAAACTATTTTACAACTAAAAACAACAAACTTTTACAAAAACAACTTTTATGAAAATCAAAAATAAGCACTTGAGGTGCTTATTTGGTCAACAGTTGACTTTTGTTGACCAACAAGCAAAATAAGCTAAAACTAGCTCAAGTGGGACGCACTCTTGGTAATTCTGGTTCACTTGAGTAAAAGAGACATGTTAAAGCAATAATAAGCAAGTGGGGTCTACATAATAAGCTAATAAGTTGAATTAAGCACTTGCAAAAATCAAATCCCACACAGATTTTGGGACAAAGTTGGTGATTGTCTAGGGGGGCCACTAGGAGGATTGGGGGCACAAGCTTGGGTGCATTGGATAGCCACCCACCTAGGGAGTTTAAAGAACTAGGGTGTGAACCATGGGGCCCACTGTGGTGGTTGGAAACCACCACCAAAGGTGGTGGGATGGACTGATGCTGCTGATGCAGGGGACTGACCTCCCCCTGCAAGTGATTTTGGAGAGCAGTAGGACCCACCAGAAAAATCTTAAAAATAACCTTAAGAGTGGATTGCAAAGTTTAGGTGTGATACTTCAAGTCCTGAGAATTTCAAGAGCTAAGTCTAATCACAAAAATCTAAATAATTCTTACCATAATTAGAAAAAACTGACAAGCACCAATTTAACCTTTTTTATGAAACTCAATACTTTGACTTATATGAGATTTAATCCTAATTTGATGACAGAGATTGATGTTTTAAGCTATTTTAAGACTATACTAAGCAACTTTAACAACTTACTAACATGTGAGCATGACCCAATAACTAAAAAGTCCAACAGTGAAGAAACAATGAGGATTCAAAAGAGAATTTGACTTTATCCAAAAGAGAGACAGGTTTTAATGGATTGAATGGCCTAAGGTGATATAGTGTAACATGCTTAAACCAAATATTCCAACTGAAACATAGGAATCAGTGGTCAAAACCACTGATCCAAACACCCCTTATTGAGTTGTCTTAACAGATTTTCAAAAGGCAAGGTTGCTATTGACCATGAACATGAACCACAAACACATTTGTTGCTGCAATAAGCTAACTTGAATCACTTAAATATCAAGAACAACAACAAAACACAGGAAATCCAATTGAGACATTTTAACTGTAAGATTCAAGAAATAAGCTACCATATGAACCATTGATCCAACTGATTATATTTTACAATATTATTACTAAACATTACCTAGGAAGTATGAATAAACACAAATAATCACTAGACTAGCAGTACCACAGTTATTAACTAAAAATCTAAGAAAAGAAAAATAAAAATAGGAGGGATGATCTCACAGTGCTTCCAAGCTTGTTTTTATGACACCAAAGACCTCAAATCAATCCCTAATACTCCCCAAGGAGTCCTAAACCAGAACCATCCATCTTTTATCCTGTTCCATGCTTGCAGCTTGTTTTCCATGAATCTTTCATTTTTCCACTAATTTATTTGAAATTTTTAATATCTTTGTTTAACTGAATGAAAACTATTTAACACCTTTGAATTCTTATAAAACCTTACTAATGAACTGAATAAAACTTAAATAATCATTAAACAATAACATATAACAATATAAAATAGCATTGAGATTTCAAAGAAAAAGGGCATGAACTGAGAATGAAAACAACAGTTTGAAATAACTACTAAAAGCTTATATTACTTAATAAAACAGATTACATCATAAAGTTTGATTAGGAATTACAAGTTACAACTAATTCTACATTAATTCAAATAAGCTAAAAAAAACTAGACTAGTCTTCCACTACTCCTCATCTTCTATTTATATCTCCCAATTAGGGTTCTTTGGACCCTCTTGAGCTTTCCCAGCTGTAATTTTGACCTTTAGATGAAGGAAATTTGATCTTGGCCATTAAAGGGTTTTGGCGCCCAAACTATCTTTGTCTGTTTCCTTGATTATTGAGGCTAGTGGGGAACTTTGGAGTCTTGTGTTTGTTTGAGGTGCAAGGGGGGGGGGGGGGTTGAGTGTAATCAATGAAAGGGAGGTGGGGTGTGATGATTGTGTTTGCTGGGTAGTAGCAGGGGTAGGGGGTAGGCTGAGGTGGGAGATGGAGGGGTCAAACGGGTCAAAGTTGGGGGTTTTATTTATTTGCCGGTTTAAAATAAAAAGGGGGAGTGGGCTGGTTTGATACATGGGCTGAGGGTATTGAGTAGTGGGTTGGTGAGGGTGTTTAGTGGATTTGGTTTTGGGTATGAATAATAAAAAGGGGAACCGTTTGGTTTGTAAAAGTTTAATCACAAGGACCAATCTTGTAGTTTCCATATTCTTGAAGGGCTGGAAACGTAAATTTCCAAAAGATATTACAAGGACCATTCAAGCCATATTACAATTCCATAAGTCCTTATTTGAATAATTTTCCAATTTTGAAAATTCCAGGGGGTGATTTTGCCAATTTGCAAAGTACAGGGACCAAACATGTAATTTCTCAAAATTTTTACCCAAGGATCGTTTTCTGATAATATTTGACTTATAAAAGCCTTGGGTTGACTTTTCTTTTGTTTTAAACTTTCAGGGACTAGTTTTGTCAATTTTTGAAACATGAGGGACTGAAACTGCCAATTGTGCAAACTTTGTTCGTTTTTCATTTGTTTTTAAACATTTTGCATCTAAAACATATAAAACACACTTTTGGGATAATTTGTGTATTTTGATGCGTTTTTGGGTGTTTTTGGATGTTTTGGCAGTTCATATAAGACAAAAATGATGAGTATTTACACACTCATCAAGAAGGATGATGCTAAGCTATGTTAGAAGAGGGAAGGAAGCATTTTAAAGCAAAACACATAGTTCTACCAACTCTATTCATCTTAGTTGTACTAGTATGCATAGAGTCTTGAAGCTGGAACTAGACGGGATGATATGAAGACAGTGGTGACTACATCGGTGATTTCCATGTATAGGAGGAAGGACGACACGAGTAGAGACTAGTGGAGCATTGACTTGGACGGCTTGCTTGGAAGAAAGGTAGAGACTTCTTAGGCAGAAGATCATTCAAGCTACATGGCACTTGCAATGATCGTGATAAAGAATCGCATTTTGGTCCACACTTCCAGAAGAGGTATAGAAAAGTTTGATGTCTTGGCATTTTGAAGAAGTTTTTGTCCACGATGCATTAGATCTTGGATTCGTTCTTAATCGCACGATTATTCTATCTTTCGGTTATGCCTTTGATATATTTTGATACTCTGATTCGTGATTTGGAATGTCAGTATGAATGTGTTACCCATCTCTTTATGAGACTCTGGATATGATTGATGATTCGATTTGTGCTCCTTCGACCTTGGCAAGTTACCTTGTTCGTTTAGATTTCGGTAGGAATTGATGAAGATTTATCGATTAGCATTCTCTCCATTTTGCCTCGTAGGGATATGTGATTAGTATATCTCCTCGTAGGATTCCATTTTTCATCTATCATCTGTCATCTGCTACACCTTTGTTTCGCATTCGTTGAATCATATTGGTTATGATTTGTATCCTATTGGATAGCCTGGGGCTATCCAAGTGTGTCAGGATCGTGTCATTAGAAACTATTTTGTTTGTAAAGATGCTTTTGGAAGAACCTCTCCCAGTGTGAGGTTATTTGTGACGATCTTTTGTGATTTGCTGCGAATTCGTATGACTTTTGCGACTTTGAATTTTGAGGACAAAATGTCTCCTTTAGAGGGGAAGAATTATAACACCCTAAATTTTAAATGTCATTTTAGAAATTATTTTAATAAGACGCTAGCAAAAATAAACTAAAAATAAAAATAAATACTTATGTAATATCATGATCAAAATAAAACATACGTATCAATTTAAAATTTGTACCCATATCATTGTCTAAATTACTGAGATTTGAATTAAAAATATAGAAACATTTGACCAAAAGTTTTGATTATATCTTCACTTTGCAAGAAGTGCACACAATCACAGTTGTGAGTCTTTGAATACATATACCTGTCAAATTAAAACTCATTAAAGCCTTCCTCAAATATATGTTTCCTCCGCTCCAAGTTCCACTATTTTCGAAAGGATACATGTACCCATGTTGGGATCAAAGTTTTACTATTTTATCAAGTCTCAGTCATTTGTAATAAATTTTAGGTTGCTTTATTATTAGTTACTTATAGTTAGTTATCACTTATGTATTTAAGGCTTATGAAAGCCCAAAAGGCCTTAGAGGCCCACGAATTCTAGGATAATGGGAGCTAGGAGTGTTGCCCTAGCTTCCCTCCTATAAATTGAACCTCTAGGTCTCATTTTATTTGGTTGGTTATTTGATATCTTAAGGAAATTTTTTCTCTCATTATTCTCTTATTCATATAATCACCCAAATCCTTATATCTATCTCATTCTTGTTTGTGTGAAATCAATATGGGAACCTAACAAGTGGTATCATTCGCCATATGAAGGTATAGTTCTTGTTTTCCATAGAAATCGATCCAAAACTCATTTTTATCTCGTTATTTTTGTTGAAATTTTCGAACTTTATTGTTTGTTTCTTGTTTTCTATCACATATTTGTTTACAAATTTGTGTTACAAAACACTACAAACAAAAACGTCCTAAAATTTTACCAAAATATACGAATAGATTTCTTGTACTTGTTTTCGCAATCTTTCTCATTTTTGAAAATTTTATAAAGTTTTCAACTTTCTTTAAGATTTACTCATTTTATACCTAAAAGTACAAGAATCTTTAAATAAAAACGCGTTTTTGGTTAGCTTTCTTTGAAAACAAAATCTGTCCCAATATCGCAATCTACCAATTGCCAAGTTTCGAAATCTCCAGAATTTACCTCATAACGACTTCTGGATCGTGAACTCAGTCTTTTCTCTCTTGTATAAGAAAGAAAAGTACTTCGACTTTTGGATAACTTTTGAAATTGGATGATTTTGAAAGTGTGTTAGTGAATTTGTGTTTTCGAAAAATTCATAGTTTTTCGAAATCCAATTTCTCTTTTTCGCAAACTTTCACAGTTTCGAAAACATACCCTACACTCACTAAGTTTCGTGAAATATTGATGCCACAAAGTTTCGCAATCTCTATATTTTGAAATCCTTAATTTCGAAATCACAAATTTCGCAATCAACAAGTCACATATTTCGCAATCACCAATTGTGCAAGTTTTCGAGATTTGGCCTAATCCTATACCTTCTACAAGATCCATCTTTCCACACAAGTGTTTCAATATGTCTCAACCACCGTACTACAACTTTAACCATCCTCAACAACATCAGAATCAACAGTATCATCAGCAACAACAACAGTATCAACAATCACCACAATATTATCAACAACCGGTTTACTCACAACAACATATTCTCATGCAACAACATCAGATGGTTCCAATGCAACAATCCTATCCAATGTCACAAAAACAAAGCCAACTCCCATCAAAACCTACTCACTGGTTTGACAGGATGTGTGAAGTCATTTCAACTCAACAATCCAGACATGAAGCAGGATCTATTGACACCCTACCAATGCTAACACCGGGTAATTATGTTCAGTGGGCAATTCGATTCTTAAGGTTTATAGAACTCAAGAAACCCAATGGTAAGTACATGAAACAAGTTATCCTTGAAGGACCGTTTCAGTGGCCTGTTAACTATGTTGGCGGTGACCCATCTGCTGATCCCCAGTAGCTCCAACTGCTGTGCTAGTTCCTGAGTCTTAACTTACTGCTGAACAACACCATCATCGTGAAGCAGATGAGTATGCTATGTCTTACATACTTCTGGGAATACCAAATATCATATTCAGAAGTGTTGATGCTCAGACAACTGCAAAAGCTATGTGGGAACACGTCCATCTACTTATGCAAGGCACACAACTGAACAAGGAAGACATGGAATCTAAACTTTACTTGGAATACACTAATATCATGATCGAACCAGGGGAATCACTTGAATCTTACTTTCATCGTTTCACCAATGTGGTCAACAACTTAGAGAGACATGAAGTACACCTTCCAAGGATCGCTGTCAATACTAAGTTTGTTAGAAGTCTGGGTTCTGAGTGGCAAAAGTATGTGACATTTGTGAGACAAGCTAAGAATCTTCATAAAGATCCATATGGTTTGTTGTACGACTATCTCAAGCACTATGAGTCTGAAGTTGAAAAAGATAGAGCCGCACGAGGATGATTTACACCACCACCTACTTCTAATCCCCTAGCACTCGTTGCTCAATCTCATGCTGCACATCCTTCTATGTCTAATCATGCTTATGATCAGGAACAGAATTATTTCAGTTACCAGCAACCTGCTACTTCACACAAAATGGTCCCATATGAATCATCCTCGCAACACGCTTCTCCTCAACCTGCTCCATATGACAACCATGATATCATGTATTATTCGAATCAGATTAAAGATGATGATGATGATGACGTCAATACGTTGAATCAAGGACTTGCTCTTATTGCTCGTGCTTTTAGAAAATTCTCTAACAAAACCAATAATCGTCTTTGTTCTTCATCAAATACAAGGAATCAAGCTGTCATTCAAGATGGTCGAGTTGAGATTCAGAACCGTAATCCTGGACGTTTAGGATCAGGAGGGTATTCTTGAAATTCTGGGTATGGACAAAGATTCAACAACAATGGGGGATTCAGAAATTATTCAGGTGCTCCTCAGCGAAGAAATGACAATGTGGCAAATGGCAATACAGAATCTGGGAATGCGATATGGTGCTACAACTGCAACGAAAAAGGTCATATTGCAACAGCATGTCCAAAACCGAGAACCCGCGGCAGTCAGTTTCACAAGCAGGCATTACTCATGGCTCTCAAAGATGAAAAGGAAGGAACTTTCAATGAACAAGAGAACAGTTTCTTCGCTAATGCTTACAACGATGATGAAATGGAAGATCTTGAAGCCAATGCAGCTGTGATGCTCATGGCCAACATGCAGGAACATCAGTTGAATGATTCAGGCCCAGTGTTCATCACTGATGGTTTGTCTCAGGTACATGACCTAACCACATGCTCCATAGAATTTAATGCATCACCCTCTGCTTCTGAATCAGATACGGCGCAAGTTGTTCCATCTGAATCATTTTTATCTTCTCAAGAGGATGAACAATTAGACACAGTTGTTATATTTGATGATGACACTGTCGTTTCATTTGATGATCCTATTGAGCAAGACAAAAATAACAATATTGAACAACATGAACCTTCCTCTGATCCAGATCCTGACTATACTGTCATGACCAAACAACTTAAAGAACAACTTCTTACTACTCACACAATGGACGAGCAAACTAAAGTTTTGAAAGAAACTAATGCCGTTTTGAAAAAGGACATTGAATGCTATAAAATACAACTTTCACATTTTCAAAATGCAGTTCAACGTGAAAAGTGCTTTGAAAAGTCATTTCAGGAATTATATGTCAAAGAACAAAATCTTCAAAAGCAAATATATGGCATAATTGAGTCAAACGGTAAATTGGTTTCCAAACTGGAAAATGAAAAACATGAGCTTCAAAAACAAGTTGTACAACTTCAAAAGGAACTTTCAAAAACACAAACAAAGGTAACAACTTGCAAACAGGAATTTTATGAACATAAAGTGCAAAAACGAGAAAAAGAAAATTCTTTAATTGAAGAAAATATCACTCTCGAATGTCAAATTAAAGCTTTTCAAAATATCGTTTATAAACATGGAGAATCTGTAACGACAATTCAAAAGTTTACTTTAAAACCAAGACACAATAAAGGTTTTGCCATTGGCGATTACAGATCCACTTTTCTTCGCACTGCATTCAAAACAATTCCTAAGCTTTACAGTATAGACCAATTGATGGATAATAATGTTGTGCGTGTTATTGTACATAATACTGAGGAAGAATACGAACTTGAAGAAAAGAGTCGATCAAAATGAGTCAAGTTGAATATTGCAAACCATATGATTACTCAAAAGCTCCTCACATTTCAAAATCTTTTGTTCCATCAAGAGAAATACCTGAGAAATCATGGTATGTAACTGAGTCGTATGTTTCATCTTCCAATGGGGCTCCTGTCAAACCCGTGGCACAAGTAAATGGTCCATTACCATCTTCTGGTACTGTGACACCATTACTAACACGTTGTAAAGTTTTAGACTATTTTCAAACATTCATGAAAGGCATCGAAAACTTGGAAAACGTAATTGAACATCATTCGGAAATTAAAATTGCTACTTTTCAATCAGCTTACGAGCGCGAAAAGTGAGACATTTTTCAAAAACAATTTTTGCCTTTAGTTCAAAATTTGCGTTATTGTGCTACTCGTTGGGAACAGGAACTCCAAAAAGAAGTTAAAGATATGAAAAACATTTTCGCTCTTAATGAAAATGCAATTTTGGTTCAACAACGCAAAAACCAATTTTTATAAACGGATTCTGATCGACTCTTGGAACAACTCCTCACAGCTGATATTCATACTCTCATCATGAATGATCTCTATTATTCCAGCAATGCTACGGTATTTGAAAATTACTGTGCTGATATTGTTTTGCTGAAATCAGAAGCTGAAACATTGAAACATAAATATGAAACGTTGCGTCAAAATAGTGATGATGTGAAAAACAAACTTTCAAACGAAATTTGTCAACTCAAACAAAGGCTTGAATGGTGTCAAGCTCAAAGTCTTGAAACCGAATTGAAACTAAAAAACAAATGTCTTCAATATGAAAATGAAACTGCGGAGTTAAAAATTGAAAACGTTGAATGGCAACAAAACCGCGATGACATTCGTTATGCAATGGTTTACTTGAGTCTGATATTCAGGACAAAAATCACATCATCATTGATTTGAAAGAGAAAGTTAAGCTACTTTAAAAAGGAAAGTTTGTTGACACCACAGTGATAGCACCAGGACTGTTTCAAATAGACAGAACAGATAAGGGTAATCATGCCAAGAGTTCTAATGTTAGTTCTTCCACTTCTATAGGACTAGTTTCCCCTAAGAGCGTTAGCAGCCCAGAGCCAAAAAGCGTTAAGAAGACTAAAAAGACTAGGCTCTGGCAACGTAGCAGAGGAACACTAGAAGTGCACGAAGTAGAAGCTCACCTTAGGAACTTGAATAAAACTCATGTTGCATCAGATTTAGATTCTAATCTGGCAAATTGTAATCAAAATCTTAATGTAACGAATGCTGAACCTTCAAATGTTTTGAATATTAATGCATCTTGTGTGTTTTGTCGTCTAAGTGTGTTATCTGGTGATCATACTAAATGTGTAGCTGATAATCTCTTACATCGTAATAAGAAACGTAGATCCGGCTTTCCTTCTAGGCCCACTACTGCCTCTAAGTCTACCTTAGGAAAAACGCAAGCTACCATTTCAAATAATGTTGTAGTCAACCCAAGATCAGAAATCAACAAATCTAGGAACACGCCAAAAGCTAGTGCATTTACCAAAAACAAAGCAAAAACTAGTTGGAATTGGCAACGTTGGTTACAATACAAACCAAATTTTAAATGGATTCCTAAACTGTTAAATACTTGTGTTTCTAACCAACAGGAACCTAGTATTTCTTCGGGTTCCACCTTTACTTCTGTTCCATCTCTGTCGTCTACTTGTGATGCAGGTGGTTCAGATCGTTCTCTGGATTATTGATAGCGGTTGCACCTGACATATGACAGGCAATCTCAAACTGTTAACTCACTTTGTCTCAAAGTTTATTGGAACTGTCAGATTCGGGAATGATCAATACGCTTTAATCATGGGTTACGGAGACTATGTGAATGGGAATATTGAAATTAGCAGAGTATATTATGTTGAAGGCTTGGGTCATAACCTCTTTTCAGTCGGTCAATTTTGTGATGGGGATTTAGAAGTAGCATTTTGAGAGAAAACTTGTTTTGTTCATGATCTACAAGGAAATGATTTGATGTCTGGCAAACGTGGCACTAATATTTACACAATTTCAATGTCTGACATGATCGCTTCATCTCCTATCTGTCTTCTATCCAAAGCTGAAATGACTAAATCCTGGTTATGGCACAAACGCCTTTCTCACTTGAATTTCAAAACGATGACTGATCTCGCTCATCTCAAACTAGTTGAAGGCTTTCCAAGATTCCGCTATGCCAAAGATCACCTATGTCCAGCCTGTGAACAAGGAAAAAGTACCCGTGCTCATTTTCCCTCAAAACCTGAACACAATACTAATCATGTCTTACAACTGCTTCATATGGATTTGTGTGGTCCGATGCGTGTTCAAACGATGAACGGTAAACGCTACATTTTAGTAATTGTTGATGATTACTCTCGTTGGACTTGGGTTTATTTTCTTCGAAGTAAAGATCAAGCTCCTCAAATGATCATCACCTTTCTCACCAAAATACAAGTTCAGCTACACAACACAGTCAGAATTGTTAGAACTGACAATGGCACAGAATTTAAGATTCAGACTCTAAGGTCGTATTTTGAGAAAGTGGTAATTGAACATCAAACATCCATTCCACGAACACCAGAACAGAATGGAGTAGTCGAAAGACGCAACAGAACGTTAGTGGAAGCTGCTCGAACAATGTTAATCAATGCTCAATTACCAGATTACTTATGGGCGGAAGCTGTTTCAACCGCTTGCTACACTCAAAACCGTTGTTTGATCACAAAACGCCAACACAAAACCTCATATCAGATTGTTCACAAAAGGAAACCGAACATCAATTACTTTCATGTATTTGGAGCTCTATGTTATCCAGTCAATGATCGTGATGATCTAGGTAAACTTAAAGCAAAGGCTGACATTGGAATATTTGTTGGATACTGTGAAAATTCAAAAGGCTTTCGGATATGGAATCGTCGTACTAGGGAAATTCAAGAAACTATTCATGCTAATTTCGATGAACTCACCAATATGGCTTCTGAGCACAACACCTTAGGACCCGCATCCAACCGTCTAAACTTTCCGGTATCTTCGGCTGAATCGTTGTCACTTTCCCGTAAAGAAGTGGAAACCTTGTTTGCTCCATTGTTTGATGATACTTTTGTTAACCGTCCATCTAAGGCCACACCAAATTCCACTGCACATCTTGATCAACATCAAGTACCTGATACACCTCAACAAACAACAACAACTGTTGGAAGAGATGGTCCCCCAATCATATCACCTACAACAACAGAACAAACCGGGTCCAACTCATGACAATCAGCTGGAGACTCCATACCTTTATCAGTTCCACAAACCGCAGAGCATGGTCCAGAACCATTCATTAACCCATTTGCACAGGCTCAACCTGTCCCCAACATTGCTGAGTCATCTACATGCAATCTGGGTCCTGCTCACTTACGAGATACTTATCAACTTCATCCCTCGACACACAAATGGACAAGAGATCACCCCTTAGTTCAAATTATTGGCCATCCAGATGCACCAATTATGACAAGACAACGCCTTCACACAGATGGTGAAACTTGCATTTATGCACTCACAGTTTGTGAAACCGTACCTAAAAACGTCAAAGAAGCTATGACTTATGAAAATTGGATTGCATCAAAGAAGCTATGACTTTGAAAGATTAGAAGTCTGGGAAATGGTTGAAAAACCAGAAGGTATTATTGTCATTGGATTAAAATGGATCTGGAAAAACAAACTGGATGCAGAAGGCACTGTCATACGCAACAAATCACGCTTGGTAGCAAAAGGATACTCTCAAGAAGAAGGAATCGATTTTGAAGAATCATTTGCTCCAGTAGCTAGACTTGAAGCTGTACGGATATTCTTAGCATTTGCTGCTCATCGGAATATAATTGTTTACCAAATGGACGTGAAAACGGCTTTTCTGAACGGTCAACTCCGTGAAGTGGTTTATGTCAGTCAACCTGAAGGATTCGTTGATCCAGAACGTCCCAATCATGTCTACAAGCTTAAGAAGTCTCTCTACGGTCTCAAGCAAGCCCCCAGGGCGTGGTATGATAAGCTTTCTAAATTTCTGTTGGCTAATGATTTTACACTAGGCTCGGTGGATCCAACACTATTTACAAAAACATACGGGATGGACTTATAATCGTTCAAATTTATTTCGATGGCATTATTTTTGCTTCAACCAACAAAAATTACTCAATGGATTTTGCAAAATTAATGACAGATAATTTCGAAATGTCCTTGATGGGTGAACTTACGTTCTTTCTAGGACTACAAGTTCATCAATCACCCCATGGAATTTTCTAAATCAGTCCAAATATGCTCTTGAGATTTTCAAGAAACATGGAATGCAAAGCTGTGATACAATGAATACACCTATGGCCAATTCCACAAAACTAGATGCTCATATACATGGGACTCCTGTTGACCCTACCAAATACCGAAGTATTATTGGGTCCCTCATGTATCTCACATCTAGTAGACCTGACATTGTATTTGCTGTCTATATGTGTTCTCGATATCAGTCTAAACCAACTGAGAAACACCTCAATGAGGCAAAAAGAATCCTTCGATACATAAAGGGAACCATCCATTTAGGGATCTGGTATCCGAAGGATTCTGGTTTTGAACTAATAGCTTTTTCAGACGCTGACCATGCAAGATGCTTAGACATGCGAAAAAGTACATCAGGTGGCTTACAGTTTCTTGGAGATAAACTTGTGTCTTGGCAATCAAAGAAGCAGGACTGCACTTCACTGTCATCTACAGAATCTGAATACGTAGCTATGTCTGCTTGTTGTGCTCAAGTCATTTGGATGAGATCACAACTTAAAGACTATGGCTACCTATTTAATAAGATTCCGATCTACTGCGATTCCAAAAGTGCCATTGCAATCTCCTGCAACACAGTTCATCACTGCAAATCCAAACACATTGATCTCCGATATCATTTCATCAAGGAGCATGTCGAGAAGGGTACAGTTGAATTATATTTTGTGGGTACTAAGTACCAATTGGCGGACTTACTTACAAAAGCCTTAGCTCCATCAAGGTTTGCAAGTTTGGTTCACCAAATTGGTATGCGATGTTTGACACCAGAGGATCTGGAAAAGTTTCTAAAACAAAAGTAAAATGTCAAACATCAAAACTAAAACTATCTTTGTAAAATAATTTTTTCTCTTATTTTTCATAAACCTCAAAAACACAAAAATATTTTCTCTATTATCTTAATTTAAAAAAAAAAAAAAAAAAAAAAAAAAAAAAAAAAAAAAAAAACCTGCAAGTATATCGCTTTTTTTCAACACCTTGTTATTTTTTTTACAAGTGTTGAGGGGGAGACACGCTCACATTTTTCTCATAATTTTTCAAAACGGTATACTTGCATATTACCTTTAGATGCGTTGTTTCAGAACTTTATAAGATATCTCATATCATTTTCTCTTTTCTCAAAACGATGTCATAAGGAGTATATTTTTTATAACATAGCCATTGGTTAATTACTTGTATCTAGCTTTTGGATTTATATTGTAAAACTTGTAGTTAGGGGACTAAAAAGGTCAATATGGCAAACTTTCATATACTAAACAACAAAAACAAACCCATACCCGTTTTTTATTTCATAATCAAAATTTCATATTTACATAAACCCTTTCAAATCCACGGCCACAATTCAAACGAAAAATCCGTGCAACCAATCTTCAAACCGTAAGTTTCTACGTGATCTTTAGACGATTTATAACAATGGTTTTTGTTTAATCACAAAACTAACGGTTAGATTTCATGTTATTTCGTTTTGAAAACCTAGGGTTTATAAAATTTTAGAATTTATCAAAACATGTTTGGGGGGTTAAATTTTGATAGGGGTTTTGTTACATTACATGTTTCTAACTCTCCTATATCATTTAATCATGCTTTCTATCATGTTTATGCGAAATTCGAAATCTAGGGTTTAGTATCGATTTGGGTATTATGGTTTTGATGTTTGTATCATTAAATTTGTTGGTGGGATTTGTTGTTATGTGTGTAAAGATCATTGTTATGTCCTTTAATTTGACCAATATCCATGTTTGCTTGATTCTCGATGAGTGGAATTTTTGTTCATAATGGGTTTCTCTCATTAACTGTTCATATGGTGTGTTATTTGTGCTTAACTGATTCACATGCATAATTTATGACTATCAATGCTTTGATATGATAAGAGTTTGCATGATTCTTGTGTTTTCGAAATCATGTTCTTGCGTTATTTTGAAATTATTGCACAAATGATAGTACTTTGTTCCTAATCGTTGCATATCATCATTTACGACAGGTTTCATCACTTGGATCACTTTGTTTCACTAAGAGATGTACGTTGGCCTTATTTCAAAAATTCTTGTAAAGAATTCTTTCGAAAACTGTGTTTCGCAATCACCAGTCTTGGTGGGTAAATTTCGAGAGCACACAAAACTTGTCTTTTCGAAAAAATTTCAAAGAAATGTATTTTTGAAATTCATCATTTCGCAAATACTCTTTGGACATCTTTCGAGAAAACATGATTTGCATGTTTGCGAAATTTCTTTTCACCAAATGTTGGCTTTTTCGAAAACACAAGCTAGGAAATTTATCGAGAACTCACAATTGAGTGTTTGTGAAAAAAATTTCACAAATTCTGTTTTCTTTCGAAAACACCATTGGTGGATTCTTTCGCAAACAGTTACATTATGGGTTTGCGAAATCTTTCAGAAGTGCATTTTTGAAATCACTATTAATGTTGGTTCTAGGACTTTATTTGTATTATTTCGAGAACATTGTTGTTGTGATTTCGATAACGTGTAACTTGTGATGATGACTTGTATTAGATGTATTGTGTAATATGATTATGTATCTTGGATAATCTTAGTGTCTATATGGATGTATTAATTCTTAATGTTTAAATGTCATGATTCCAAATTTGCCTAAGTATACTACATTCATCACATTACATGTAATAAATGAAACCATCCGTGCCTAAATGAATCTGAATGCTTATCTATAATCAAACTTTGCAATCGTGCTAACACGTAACAAATTTGGATGTTTGGTTTATGATAATGTTTTTCAGATTAACATGGCTGAACACAACAAGAATGTCCCTGAACAAACTCTTCCACTACTCACCATGGATGACATCACTCCCGCTGACTACAACGTTAAAATTGGTAATAACAATCCTCGAGTTGACTTTGACAAATTGAGAATTCCTGAGAACTCGTGCAAGATTGTCAAAGATATTCTCCTTGCACATCCATGCAAGCATCTGCTCAACAAATCTACGTCAGTTCTTGTGTTCTACC
This sequence comes from Artemisia argyi, assembly GCA_030686995.1. Taxonomy (NCBI): domain Eukaryota; kingdom Viridiplantae; phylum Streptophyta; class Magnoliopsida; order Asterales; family Asteraceae; genus Artemisia; species Artemisia argyi. The sequence continues at coordinate 134,078,002 of CM060709.1, read as the reverse complement.
TTCATCAGTTCTGGCTCACGGTAAAGGTTAATTTAGATGATGAGTCTTTCACTGTTACGCTGGATCGACAAGTCTACACTGTATATCACGATGTCCTTCGTACAGTCTTCCTTCTGCCTAAACCTGACAATGAATTTGCTCCAATATTGCCTGAACTGGATCTCCTGGATTTCTTCATTGAATTAGGATACGATGTTGATGATGACTTACCTCTGATTAAACATTCCAGATTCAATGCAAAGAATATACCTCGGCCCTAGAGAACATTCTGTATGTTAGTTGTAAGATCTATATCAGGAAGAAAAAGTGGTCACGAACATCCCAGACTTGAGCATCTACAAGCATTTTGGGGAATGGTGACCATGTCACCTATTGACTTTGCCGTTCCAATCATGAACGATTTAGTCTACAGCATCCAAACCGGACGGGAAAAGACTATGATCCCATTTCCAAGATTTACAAAGCTTCTCATTGAATATTTCTGCAAAGACACACCAGAATTCATCAAAAGAATAGGAGACCCTAATGAGCCTAAGCACCTCTTTGAGGATGACTTTACCATCTCTTTTATCAAGATGACCACTTCCTCTACCAAGCAAAAAGGAATGAGGCTTCCCGAATACCTTCTTGATGACAATATCAAGAAAAGTCTGAACTACAAATTCTATGATGATGCTTACAATGGGATACAGGAAGAAGCTACCATACAGACTCGCAGTAAAGGAAGTGTGAAATCTGGGAGTACCACAAGCACCACTAACTCACCACAGACTAAGTCAAAGGCTACTCCCAGAACCAAGCCTTTTGCCAAAATCAAAACTTCCACCAAACCTAAACCTACACCCAAACCTAAGCCTGCAACTAAGCCTAAGAAGAAGGTAACACCAAAGCTCGCTCTTCAAGATGAACCTACACCGCCACCCTCTGAAAGCGACTATGAGTTTGACACAGAATCTGAAGAAGAAGAGGAAGAATTTGAACGAAGAGTAAGAGTACCAGAAGAAGCATTTCCTGAAATGGAGATTGCTATACAACAAAGTCTTGAAACCTTTGAAGCAGATTCAAGAAAGAGGAAAGGGATCACGATAAATGAACCCAATGATGATGAAGAAGATGAACCAATCGTTGAACAATTGGTCGACAAAAGGTAATTGAAAAGTATAATTGTCGACATACGAGCTGAAGAAAAGCAATTTCTCAAAGAACAGAGGGAAGCAGCACTCCACAGCCGACTTCAATCTCAACCTTCAACACCACCTATCAATCAACCTGAGCATGAAGGCGCTACAAGCAGCATGGTTCCTCCCACTGTGTCTACTATTTTAGAACCAGCCTCACAACCTGATGACGAAGTAAAAGACACAGATGATACAGGAGACATCACTATGACTGAGACTGCAAATGTAAAGGAGAATGTTGGCGAACAGAAGGACGTTGCTACGGATCTGGAATATGACCACTTCACTACTCCAGAGATTCTTGCAGAGGAAGAAGAGGAACGCAGAAGAAAAGAAAATGAAGAAAAGGAAGCATTCGACACCAACATATTCCTTCAATCATCTTCACTTTCTAAGCAGACATCCTCACAGCAACCTCCACCTCCTCAAGACTCTCCACCAAAGGATCCGACTCCTCCAGCTTCTTCTTCAAGTTCTCACAATGAGTCGTCATCTGAATCAACACCTGAGCATTCATCTCCTACACCTTCTAAAACCGCATCTAAGCAACAATCAATCAATGAACCGACTAAACCAATTGATCTTCAGGAGCAAGTCAACACTCTCACAACCATGGTCACCGGTCTTGCTAAACAAGTTGAAGACTTTCAGGAGGCAAAGCAGCAGATCGATAAGTTCATGAAAGCTGACTTGACAGGAATGATCAGGACTTTCACACTAGATTATCTTACTGACAATCTGGTTGAAATTGTCACTCCTGAAATTACAAATCTTATTGCACCTATCAGGGACAACTTGGAGCACAGAATCAGAAGTGTTGTAAAGAAAGTGTTGTCAACAACACCATTCACGCTTCACCCTGCTAAAGCTTCTACACCAACTCCAACCATCCCTGAACCATCTTTCGATGACCTGCTTGCTCAACTCTACGACAAAGTTGCCTACAAAACACACAGACAACTGAAGAAAAAGCACTTGTCAATGCTATTTCTGCCAACTTGTCTAAAGAGTCGTGCAAAGATGCTGCTGGAACCCTGAAGAGGTCAAGGAAAGATGACGACCCGAACCCGAACTCAAAAGGTAAGAAACAGAAGTCTGGAACCGGTCCATCATCTTCTCAACAACCACAAAAGGATTCTACTCCTCCTGGAAATCAACAACACCCCTCAGCTACTGGTCAAGGTCCAACAGATGAGGAAGAAACTCTTATGCACCCAACTGATGACTACGAAGGCCAACCCAATACTGATTACCGTGCCTCCCCAATTCCCGATTCTCAACCTGGACCATCGTCATCATCAAAATCTAAAGACAAGGATGCTGCGTCAAAGTCTACGAATACAAAGAAAAGAAGACGTTATTCATGGCTCGACAATGATGACACACCTAAGAATGATTGGTTGACAAAATTGGTCAAAGCTCAACCTCCTCTTGAAGATGAAGAACCTCTTCCAGGTAATACACTGAAATTTACTCAGGTTATAACGAAGGATCTTCAGATTCAGAAACTTACAAAGGCGGAGCTCAGAAGAATCAATCGAGATGCACAAGAATTCCTAAAATCCATATCTGGAAACAAGATGGAATACGAATTTCACATGCAGAATATAGCTAGTGCAATGTCTGGCAAGTTTGACTGGCTAAACCCTAAAGTGAATATCGACATCAATTCCAAAAACCACAAAAAGCCTTACTTCACCGATTGGACTAAACCATTACCTCTACAAGGATTTCCCGAAAAACCAAAGTTACCTTACAGCTTCTTCTTCAACAAAGATCTTCGTAACCTCCAACTCACCCAAGAGAAATCTAAGAAGAAATATGCTTCCTCATTGACTATCTCAGTACCAGCCGCAAGATACAAAGTTCCTGCAATTGAAGAATCTACTCAAGTATTTAGCGACTCTATCGTAGCCTACGACAGAGATGCTTTACACGGGATTCAGCACTGGCCAGAACGTCATTGTCTCAGTTATACTCACAGATTAGACACCAAATCATTGGAGAATGTGAAGCATAAATCAAAGATCATTGCTATCTTGGAGATTCAAGAGTCAAAACGGTTTAACTACACGTTCATGAATGAGATTGTGGTTAAAAGACAAGATGAAATGAAGTACAAATTCTCCGAAGTAGACTTTACTGACCTTTATCTAAATGACATTGAAGACATGTATCTAGAAAAAGTTCAAGGAAGCATGCGTGGATTCGATAGAGAAACTCAATACAACTTCATGGCATCTCTACTTCTCTTCATCCGACGATTGATAGTTCAAGAAAGTGTGGAACATCTTCAGCTTGGAGTGGAAAGTTACCACCAGAAGATCAATTTGACCAAGCCACAATTCATATTTGATGGAATCTATCAAACGTCACAGTATACTCTCATCCAAAAACCTTCATTTGGTTTCACCTACATCAACAGCAAAAAGCTACAAAGCTTCATGAGGCTCGATGAGATACACAAGTTATGTGATGTTACGCTTAAAACCGTTCGTGATGGGCTAGTTAAAAGGTTGAATGATGATCGCAGAAAGATAGCAAAAGGTGAAACTCCAAGGTGGAAATCCAGCTCCAGAAGACAAGTTCGTAACTTTGTCCATAAGATTGAAGAAAGGTTATTTCGCCGGGAATAGATCAGACGATTGGAAAGCTATATCGGTGTCAGACCTTCATTTCTCATCAGCCTCTTCAAAAGACCAGAACCACAGTTCACTGACTTTGATGCTCCACTCACTGATGAAGCTTAAACTGGTACACATGGGTATTAACTTTTCAATATTAATTGTTTCATTTGATTGAATTGTTATCACTATGGCTTGTGCACACATAACAGTGTACAACCCGTTCTTGTAATAAAAGGACCCTGAGGTGCGCATCAGTGCCTCAATTCTAATATAAGAAGCGAAGGCTTCTTACTTTTGAGTAGAGTTAATCAAACAGATTTTCCTAACTCTGCTCAAAAGTCAAGTATTTCACCTCAATAAGAATTCACTTGTTGAGGGGGAGCACTTGAAACAAAATCATCGTTCTTAAAATCAAAAGTTTTTGTTGAATTCTCCCCATAAGACTCAAAGGGCATATTTTAATCAAAAGATTGTCAAAAATATCATCTTATATGCTATTTTTGAGGGGGAGAAAAAGTGAATGTGATTAAAATATGAGAGTTCAAAGTTGCTTATAAGTCAAATGTCATGCGAGCTAGACTCAGATTCACCCAAGAATTGACGAAACATAAAAGTTAGTAATCTCGAAAAGACTTATCCTCGACGGGTAATAATATCAAGTTAGTTACCAGAGCTAGTTGTCACCTAAAAGCTGACAATGGAACTCTTTAACTAGTCACGTAAGCGTGTCTCGAAAAGGATTTGTCTTAGTAGAAATGTACCATTTCGAGAAACTTTCTGTGGATTTGACCAGGCCGGGTAATAACTTCAAGCTAGTCTAACTAGTAATGTAAGCGTATCTTGAATCGGTCGAGTTCACTGAAAGTGGATCAATTCAAAAAAGTGCTTGTTCCTCCCGCATGTGCAAATTTATCAAAATACTTATGAGCACATGTGAAGGGGGAGCCCTTCAAAAGTAAACACAAAACTCTCAAAGTGTTAAACAAAATGTTTGATAATCACAAACACTTTGAGAGATTTTCTATCAAAGGTTTCTTGGCTATTGTCGGATAATCATGGAGTTATAAGGTGATTACTATAGGAAAAACCGTCCTATGATCTGCCAGAGCCAGAGGGATCTATCCAAGGACATCACCTATAGTTAGAATTAGAAGTCCTTAGGTATGATACAATAAAAGGAGAAAAGAATGAAAGGGGAAAGAAGGAGTTGAAGAATTAAAAAGAAAAGTAAAGAAAAAGGTGAAAAGAAATAGCCCACCATATGTTCATCCTTAGGGCAGACACCGGGTTCAATTCATATGCTACTAGTTGTTACTAAGGTGACGCCGGTATTGAAGATAAAGCCGTCATGGACCCAGTGACACAATGCACTAAACCTTCTAGCCACTCAAGTTCTCTTAAAAGAGCTTGTTTCATTCTCACGGGGAACCGGTGTAATCTATCGACCTATCTCTTAGAGATAGTTGATATTGAAGCAGGAGACCCCTCCCTAGTCTCCGCATAAGAAACCTAAGTGTGCACTTTTCGAGTCTAGAGCCATGAGATACATAAAAGATCTTTTAGGAACACTTAGCATTTCTACAACTGGTGTTCTACATCAATGGACACTAGCTGTAAATTATCGAGTCCTTCGCAGATCTTAGCAATCTGCCGAAAACATTTATGAGAGAATATGCATAAGTATTTCTCAATGATTAAACAGAAATCCTGCCAGGGTCAACATCAAACAGCCCTGACAGCATGTCACTTCGGTAACTCCTTGTGGGTTACGCTTAGTGTTTGCGATGGTTTCTTAGCGGTCTACAGTCATGGAGTAATCCCCAGCGACTCACCCAGTCATTGAGCTACTTAGTAGGTCTTGTAAGCTCCTTCAGGAGTATCTGACATGGGAACGGCCTTGATAAGGGTTAGAAGGAGTCTTCACACTATGCTGTTGATGATCTCTAATTCCTTATCTATAAGTACCGGATGTTTTATTGCTAACTGTTTACCTGCAGGGACACATCATCTCCATGGCGACGGATTCCACATGCTCATACATGCATCTTGAAGTAATCAAAAGCTCCCTCAAAGATCATAGCAACACAAAGTTCAAAGAAAGATTCTACGTCTAAAAGAAGGATCTACAAAGTATAAAGACTAAAGATCAAAAGTGAAAGAAAGGGAACTACGTGCATGTATAAGTCAAAATTCAAAGATGTATGAACATGTTGGAATGTCGGACTACCACCACAGACGCGGAAGTGACGAAAGGCAGACAACTTCATAACTTGATCACTATCACAACAACAACGAACAAAGAACAAAGAATTGTTGAGCTATAGACCTTGATAGATCTTCTTGAGCACTCTAGAATCGTTAGTAATGTCACTGTAATCAATAACACACTAATAGACAATCTCTGCAACTTGTATTTATAAAGCGGAAACAAAACACAAGCTTGATACTAAGAACTCTTGATCCTCTATGGATCTTTTAATTATAATTAGAATTTTCTAAAAGTTATTCAATACATAAACCGTGTGTTCCTTTTATATTCAAGGAACCCTAAACCGTTTCTCAAGAAACGTATACTCTAAAACTTCTAAAAGATAGGCACTATCACTTCCTAAATAAACTCATGCATATCCAAACTACATTACATAAAATACGGAAATACTATATCCGCAGAAACTAATAAAGCTGAAACTAGTCTTCAGCAGATATACTGCTTCAGCAGAAACCAATCCTTTCAGCAGAAACAGCAGCAGAATTCTTACTTCACAGAATTCCCAACAATCCTCCCCTAATCTTGAATTTGACCTGGTTAAGTTCAAGATTCTTGATAGATCTTCAAAATAACATACCAAGAGGATTGTAATAAAATAGCACCAGCAAAGAATTATTTTCAGCAGAATCTCTATGATCAGCATATACTTGAAAGCTCCATTCTTTGCAGCAACAAATGACTAAATGTACATCAAAACAAATTAGTTTCATACTATTCTCATCACTTCCAGGTGTGTTAACTCCTGTGAGAGGTGAATCATTAAAAATAATGGATTTGATGTCTCTTTACCAATAGCCATCACTACTGGAGTAGCCAAGTGTTCAAAGGTACACTGATAACCACATGATTTTTAGCAAATCATCAGCTATAAACGGATTTGAGATGTCTTTATCTGTAGCCGTTTGCTCAGGACTAGCCAATTATTTTGATAAAAATCATCTTGGTTAACTGATTACCAAATATGGTTTTCCACTGCCTTTACCACAAGCCATATACATGTGGGCTAGCCAATTATTCAGAATCCATAAAGGAAAAATCCATGGTCAATTGACAACCATTTCAACTACTCAGCAACAAAGCATGGGTGAGTTGAAAACCCTATGGTTTTGAGCAAACCATTACAGCTATCAACAGATTTGATGTGTCTTTACCAAAGCTGTACCCTTTGGACTAGCCAACTTTATGATGGAATAATCATCAGGCAAGTTGATAACCAAACCTGCATACAAATACTATACAACAAAATGTTAGTTTTTTTTTTTTTTTTTTTTTTTTTTTTTTTTTTTTTTTTTTTTAATAATAAAATAAATATACAACATAATATCTCTACTCAGATGCTGCTCTAGAAGTCTTAATCCTTTGTTTGAAAACCTTCACCAAAGATTCAGCAAACAATCTTGTATTACCAACTGGATCAGGAGGAATTTCCAACTTTTGTTGTAACATTTTCTCCATCAAAGATACCTTCAGAGGATATTTGTTGGTAATATCCATAATAATCCGCAGACCAGTGGTAGTTTCCAGTACATGAACATAAGGCATAGGATAGAACTTCCAACTCTGAACTTTCCATTTCTGATTGTTCTTCCAGATATCATAACTTGCACCAGTAGGAGTAGAAGAATCAAACAACACTTGAAGATCACCCAACAAATATAATCCAGAACCTTCAGGAGTATGAGTGGCATAATACTTAATAACCAACTCATATAGAGTGACTAAATCTTGATAATTTACAAGATGAAGAATCTGCTGAAGAAATGCAAAGGATATGGAAGTATTATCCAATCTGTAAATGGTATTGATTTTACCATCTTTACTTAACTCCCAACTCACCAGAACAACTCTAGTTCCTTCTGACCAATCATCAGATGATCCTTCCCTTATAAATGAAGCATCAGAATCATTCACATTAATTAGACTTTGTTTTGTATGTGATGATCCTACTTTAGCCATTCTCTTTCCTCTTTTTCCAGGAACATAAACAGCATCATGAACTGCTGCTTCAGCAGAATCACCTTCTGCAGCATCAATATCCACTGATGGAGTATCCATTTGTTCATCAGCAAAATCTTCAGAAGATTTAAGTGCAGTTGAGGCATATTGTTCATCCATAGCCTTCCTGATTTGTTTATTTCTAGCAGCTTAAATTTCAACTTCTCTTGTCTTCAGTTCATGAAATCTGGCAAGCTCAGCCTTTTGTGCAGCTTCTTGTTCCTCAACCAACCTCCTAGCAGTCTCTTCACCCATTCTTTCTTGCTCCAATTGTCTCCTAGTTCTCTTTCTAGTTGGAGGATCTGCTGTCATCACTTTTGCTTTACCTTTATCCACAATCTTCCTTGTTGGAGGATCTGAAGCAGTAACATGAGGTACATCAGCAGAAGTATCAGGTAAAGATACTTTGTCAGTAGCATTAGTATCAGCATTGAGGAGAGGAATATTCTTGGAAGCACCCATTCCATCTTTATCATTCCTAGCCTTGATTCTGTTATAAATCTCAACCAGTTTGTTAAATGGAAGTCCCCACACCTGTTGTTTAGACCAAGCACTGTTAAACAAAGAACTGCTTTGATTTTTCACATATATTCGCATATAATCTCTCTGCTGTGTTTGAGTCATAGGTTTATCTCTTTTAGCTTTAGCTTTTAATTCATCAGCTGCCTTCTTCCTCATCTTTAACATTTTCACAATTTCAGATTCATAATCTTGTTCCTCTACCCTCTTTCCAATAAGGTCAGCAGTTACAGTAGGATTTGCAAGCATTTGTTTTCCAATCAGCTGCCAATCTGACTCATCAAACTCTAGAACAGCTGCATCCAATTCCCTTTGTCTTGCAACGGGTAAGGTAGAAGCATATCTTTGAGTCTCTGAATCTAATTCAGCATCAAACTTAGCTTGTACTTCCTCAGCTAGATTAGTATTCTTCTTATAATTTTCCCATTGTTGGAGCAGTTCTTCTTGTCTAGCTCTTTCTTCAGCTGTAACAAGCTCATCCAAATCATCATCTGTTCCTTCAACAAGATCATCAAGAGGAACATTATCTGCAGCAACATCATCATTAGGCACAATCACATCTGCCATAGGTTCATCATGTACATCTTGAACCTCTTTATCAGAAGAAACTTGTAAATTCTCAGATGAATGATGAATAGGAGAATTCAAGTATTCTCTCCCAGCTACAAAGTATGTTTCTCCTGATGTATTTCCTTTATCAGCAGATTGATCAGCAGCAACCCTACTTAATGATTGTTTCTCCTGAAGTATATCCACAGCTTCAGTCATCAGCACATCATTATCACCACCAGATACTTTTGAAGCTTCAGCAGCTTGCCTTGCCAAATACTGTCTTGTACTTCTTCTTTGAACTAGTATTATTGGTTTAGATTGAGGTGTTGCAGTAGCTTTAGAAGGAGTAACATGAGACTGTCTAGCAACTTCAGCTAGAATCTCAAGAGAATCCAAATTTGCCTCCTTTGCTACTTCAGTAGAATCCAATCCATCTTTTCTTTGCTTCTGCTTACTTAGTTGTGCCTCCAAATCTTTAACTTTGCTTTTCAGACTTTGAATTTCATTACCAAGAGTAATCTTGGTCTCAGCAAGTTCTTTCTGGAGATCTTCAGTCATTTTCATGTACCTGTTAAGAGAATCATATACAAATGTGAGAGTAATAGGGTCCTCTGCTCTACCAGCAGATTGCTCAGTGGTATGAGGAGCTTCATTGAACCCAGCAGGAGAAACAGACTCATGTACAACATTAGGAGAACCTACATTAATTTGCTCTCCCAAAGAACTAGGTGAAGGTAGTCTAGTAAGATCAGGTTCAAAAGTCTGTAAATCATCTTCAAACTCATGAATTTGCTCAACTGGAGCATCCTGAACTGGTGAAATGGTAGGGCTAGGTGACATTTGTACAGGGGTAGGTGGTGGTAAGTCAGTAGAATCAGGTAAAGGTTCAGCAGTTGTAGCTGGCGCTTCCTCCATTACCACTGAAGGATTACCATCAGCAGCAACACCAGAAGATGATGGATTACCATCATCAGCAGCATTAGGAGCAGGCATATTACCAGCATCATCACCCTCAACTACATTGGCATTGCCTTGTGGCAACATGGCTTCCAACATAGGGTGATGTTCCCCAATATAATTAGTTTTCATTGAGGCAAACAACTTAGAACCTAGACTTTTAATGGGTATATGGGTTATATCTTCAGTGGTTATGTCTAAGATTATCTGTAAGAATCTAGGGTACATTAAAAACTTATGCTGTTCCTTATCTATATTTTCTAGCATATTTTCAAAAATAAACTTAGAAAAATTATAAGTTTCACCCTTAGAAAGACAAACAATACCACAACCCAATTGCAGAGAGAACTGGTTCCATCCACCACACTTGTTGCTCATACATTGAAGTAGCAGATGCACCAAATACCTCCACTTAGGACAAAATTGATTCTTGTGCCACTTGGATGTATCAGTACTTTGATATCCAGCTTCTCTTAGCCCAGCAAGAATCTCTGCAGTGTTGGAATGATACACACCATTTTCATCATCCAACTGAAGCTTTGCCCTTATCAACCCTTCTGTCACCACATATTCTACACCATCTATTTCAGCTACAATCTCTGTAGCAGATCTCTTAGTAGCAGATGCCCAAAATTGCTTCACCAAGGATTCACTCACCAAATTGGGACAATACGTCAAAGCATAATTAATCTTCGACCTTTGTAGAAACTCCACCATCAAATCAAATTCTTCATGTCCCTTCTTTGTTTTCAGAATAGCATATTTGTTATGGTCGCCCTTCAATTCAAGTTGAGCCATTTGACTGAATGTGTGAGATATGGTTATGAATTACTCCAGAGAATAATGGGTTTATTTGAAGTGATAAGCGAATAATTTTGATTCGAAAAGATATGCAGAGTGAGTTAAATTTGGAAGTTCCCCAATCATGGTCAAAATTATCGGAACAACTTATTGACCAAGTCTGACAAAACTTCTAATTTGAAACTTTACACTTCAGCAGCAATGAAAGTCAAATCTGCTGAAGCATAGTCAACCATCAGCAGAATCAACCAAAGGTAAAAATATCTTCAGTCAATATCTTGATTTTACTGTGCCACCCAACTCGCATTAAATATCGTAACTCCTAAAATTGGCTTATTTAATCACCCCAGATAACACATCTCATTCATCAATTTTCCCAAATTGTCTTTCAAACCCTAATTCTCCATCCAAATTATGTCATCACACCCAAAAACCTCAGATTCAAATTCCTCTTCTCCATCAGCAGAAGAAGATGTACCACCATATGGGGGTTTGAAGGTTCTGACTTTGAAAGAGCATTGGAGAACCGATGGGATGCACAAGAAAGACAATGGAATGCTCATTTGAAGGGTGAACCAAGCAATGCACCCAATCCTGCTGAGAGAGAGCTTGTCTCTCCCTTCATCTATACCTCTGATGAAGACTCTTCAGAGGAAGAAAATGAAGATCCATCCTTTCTTCCTCCTTCCACACCAGAGAGATCCCAACCAAGATCAAGTACTTGGGATCCATCTCTTCCAACATCACAAAATTTGGTGTTGGATCTTCCTGCTCCAGGACCTGGTCTTCCACATCAAGAACATATTGGACAGAGCAAGAAGACTGAGATCATACGTAAGGGAAAGGAGAAGGTGAAGTAGATGATTGAGGAATGTAACCATGAGGCAAAGTTCTTGAGTATTCTCTTGACTTTAATTCATGAGCATCTTCCCAGTCTTCCTTCTCTTCTTCTTACATTTTCATCTTCAGCTTCTTCATTGTACTTGTCATAGTCTCAAGTATTTTGTAATAAGTGATAGAAGCTAGTAGTACTGAATTTGTCAATAGTTTAGGAATGGTCATTGTATCTCAATTGTAACATTGAATGTAAGCTGTAACTTGTTTCTATGAATGAATGAAAAGATCTTAGTTGAATTTATCCATTGTGTAAGACCTTCAGCATGTTTCAATTGATCAGCAGAAACCATGTTCAGCATATTGACCACATTCCTTTGACTTTAGCTCTTGGTGACATTAATCATGTGACTTTCATTCTCAGAACATCTGCAAAACAACCATCAAACAAGCAAATACACCAAACAACTTGCACAATTGTTAGAGGGTTAGTGTTAAAAACTTGTTAAAAACTCAGAAATTATGCAACTTATACAAATATTACAAAGTTTACAGTCATCATCCTCCCCTGAGGCATATGCCTCCCTTGAGGCTTATGCCTCCCCTTAAACTTTGCAGTTAAGGGTTTAGCATTCCAATATGGACCACCAAATATTGAAACTTTGGTCCATCAAATGCCTTGGTTAATAAATCTGCCACATTTTCATCTGTGTGAATTTTGACCACTTTAACCAAATGTTTCTCATAAGCATCCCTTATAAAGTGATGTCTGATTTCAATATGTTTGGTTCTATTATGAAAAACTGGATTTTTAACAATGCAAATGGTACTTTGATTGTCAATGAAAATGGTAGTATTCATGAAGTTATACCCATAATCTAGTAATTGATTCTGAATCCATAGAACCTGTCCACAACAATTGACAGCAGCAACATACTCTGCTTCAGTAGTAGAGGTAGCAACTATGGTCTGTTTCTTGCATTGCCAAGAAAGCAGTCTTCTTCCAAGAAATTGGCAACCTCTAGTTGTGGATCTTCTATCCAAATTGGCACCAGCATAGTCACTATCACTATAAGCTGCTAGCTGAAATGGAGACTCTTTGGGATACCAAAGACCTAAGTGTGGTTGGCCTTTAAGATACTTAAAAATCTTCTTGACAGCATTCATATGAGAGGTAAGTGGAGTGACTTGGTGTCTTGAACATGCACTCACAGCAAATGTAATATCAGGTCTTGAGGCAGTCAAGTACATCAAAGAACCAATCATAGACCTGTATAAATGAACATTCACAGGAAGATCAGGAGTAAGATTGTTCTTTGGTTTGGGAGCCTCATATTGAGTAGTAGCAGTTCTGACATTTTCCATAGCAAACTTAGACAACATATCTTTTACATATTTCTCCTGATGTATAAATATACCACCAGGTTTCTGCTGAACTTGTAAACCCAGAAAGAAAGTGAGTTCTCCCATAGCACTCATTTGAAATTCTCCCTTCATCAAATCCTCAAACTCTCTACACCATGCTTCTTTGGTAGAACCAAATATAATATCATCCACATACACCTGCACAAGAATAATATCCCTTGAATCTTTCTTGAGAAATAAAGTCTTGTCAATGGCACCTCTTCTGTAGCCATTCTTCAGCAGAAATGTGGAGAGTCTTGCATACCAAGCTCTGGGAGCTTGATGCAGTCCATAGAGAGCTTTGACAACTTTGTACACATACTCAGGATGATCAGGGTCTTTAAATCCCTTGGGTTGAGTCACATAAACCTCCTCTTCAATCTCTCCATACAAGAAAGCACCTTTAACATCCATCTGATAAACCATAAAGCCCATATAAGAGGCATAGGCCAAAAATATCCTTATAGCTTCAACTCTGGCCACTGGTGCAAAGACCTCATCATAGCCAATGCCTTCCTCTTATCTAAAACCTTGAGCCACTAGTCTTGCTTTGTTCTTCACCACAATACCCCTGGCATCTCTTTTATTCTTCAGAATCCATTTTGTCCCAATGGCATATTTTCCATCAGGAAGAGGAGCTAAAATCCAAATCTGCTGATTCTTAAATTGCAGCATCTCCTCTTACATTGCTTCAAGCCAACTTGAATCAGCCAGTGCTTGAGGAACACTAGTTGGTTCAATCTGAGAAAGAAAGCATGCAAACAAACAATGTTTGAAGTTTGTGTGATTGTTCCTCTTTTGATTGTAGACATAAGAGATAAAAGCAACTTCTCCATATTTTGTATTCTTGACAGTGCTTCTAGTTCGAACAGGGTCTTTAGGATCACCAATAATCTTCGATAGGGGATGAGCATTATGAATCCTTTTGGTAGCTGTAGGTGGAACATCAATGTTGGCATCAATGTTGGTGAGTGTAGGCTCAAACTCAGTATCATATGAAGCTGAGTTAAACAAGCCAGGCTTTGGTTGATAATTCCCAAGATCAGAAGGACTTGGAAATCTGGTAAAGGGCTTATCAAAATCTGCAGAGACTTCAGTAGAGATGGGGGAGTGAACATCAGCAGAATCAGCATCTTTGACATTATCAGTGGGAATAGGTGTGCCTTCAGCAGTATCCTTGTTGCCACTGACTGCTTGTGCTGACTGATGTAGGATAGCCTCAGTCTCTTGTGTAACCTTGTCATTGAGTTTCTGAGCTTCCTTAGTAGCAGCATGTTCCTGCTTCTGCAATCGTGCAAGATCTTCTGCATAATGTGACTCATCATCTTGTTCAGCAGTAGAGTGATTACCTACAAAATGGTTAGGTGGAAAAGATGGTACAACAAAAGTATTCTCTTCTGGCTCAGACTTACATTCTGAGTCATCATCCATGAAACCTGCAGGGTTAGAACTTGAATCTTTGGTACCTGCATCAGGATTAGAAGCATGCCTACTATAACCCAAATAGTCAGTCAAATAGTCTAGGTCAAAATACCAAGAATGGCCTTGTCCCTGAATATTAGGCTGATCTTCAAGAAATCTCAGATTAAGGGTCTCTTCAATCTTTTTAGCATTCAGATTATAAACCCTATAGGCCTTGCTATGAGCTGAATACCCAACTATATATCCCTCATCAGCTTTCCCATCAAATTTACCCAGTATATCAGCAGTATTCAGAATAGTCACCTTGCATCCAAAAGGCTTAAGGTAATGTATGTGTGGAACTTTTCCAGTGAGAAGTTCATAAGGTGTCTTGACATGAAGTCTAGTGATGGATACCCTGTTCAAGACATGACATGCAGTACTGACTGCTTCAGTCCAAAACATGGTGGGTAGTTTGGAGTCTGCAAGCATTGATCTTGCTGCCTCAATGAGGGTTCTATTTTTCCTTTCAGCAACCCCATTTTGTTGTGGAGTTCTTGGAGTACTATAGTCCTTTCTAATCCCTTTAGACTTACAGAATTCTATGAAGACAACATTTTTGAATTCTGTACCATTGTCACACCTAATTCCTTTCACCTTTTTATTCAGCTGGTTCTCAACTAAGATAATGAATTCTTTCAGAATTGGAGTTGTTTCATCCTTAGTTTTGAGAAAGAATACCCAGCAAAACCGGCTATAATCATCTGTGATAACCAGGCAGAAGTACTTGTGATCAATACTTCTAATGGGGGTTGGACCAAAGAGATCCATGTGCAGCAACTGAAGAGGTTCTTAAATGGTGCTCACTGCTTGGACTATTTTGTAAGAGGCCCTGTGTTGCTTTCCCTTGTTGCAAGCAATACAATTGTGTTCATTGGTGAAGAGTTTAGAAGGAAGGCCCTTAACAAGACCAAGTTTGGATAACTTGTTGATGGTCTTGTAATTCACATGTGCCATTTATACCATTTATTAGATTCATCCAGGGAAGCTTTGGCTACCAAACATGTTAGATCACCTTCAGGCTGAACATCATTCAGATTGAATGTGTATAGGTTGAAGGTTCTAGGAACTCTCAGCAATACAGTTGTGTCTTCTGGGAGTTTGAAGTCCTTGGAAAGTACAAGACACTCATCTTCAGAGAAGAAAACCTTATGCTTAGTGTCACAAATTTTTGATACTGAGATTAGATTAAAGTGCTCCAGTTCCTTCACATAGTAAACATTTTCAAAATCTAACAAGGGTGTCTTAATGGTTCCTTTCCCTGTAATTTTGCCATCTCCACCACCAAAGGTTACAGTACCTCCTCCTTCAATGGGCTCAAAGTCATGCATCTTATCCTTGTTCCCTGACATACTTCTAGAACAACCACTATCTACAATACCAACTTCAGTACTTTTCAAAGGATGTTCCTACAACAACAACAAAATATACAAAATTAGTACACATTGGAGACTCAAGTCATTGCTGACTTGAGCATGCCTTGTGGATCATTAGTAACAGGCCATGTAGATGTTTTAGATCCACCATTGTTCTTGGGCCTGTAATGCATATTAGGTCCCTTCTTAGTCCAAGAACAACCTGCTGAGGGCTTCACAGCAGTATTCAATTTCCCACCACCATTACACATTGAGTCAAAGTGATTAGGCCAATAACCATTATAAAAGAAAGAACTAGTGGGTCGAACATATGGCCTAGTACTGGTTCTTCTCCATGAAAGATGAGATTCAGCAGAATTAGGTTTCTGCTGATGTGGAACAAAAGATGGTATTTCACTAACATTCTTCCACATTTGCCTAGTTTTTCTTTGACTAACACATGCACCCATTCTTTGCTCATGATATGTACAATCCTTAATCAAGTGATATTTACTTCCACACACAAAACACTTCTTCCTTTTAGAAGATTTATGCAAACCAAAAGAATTTCCATAACATGAAAAAGTATTCAAATCACCATGACAAACAGAATTGTTTTTAACAAAGCCAAAAGTATTATTATGCAAAGAATTTAAAAACAAGTCTTCAGTAGAAACTGTCTTGTTATCAGCAGCAACTCTAGAAGGCTTGTGGGGAGTCTTGGGTGATGTCTTTGGTGTGGTCTTGGGAGTGGTCTTAGGCATGGTCTTGGGCAGGTCTGACTTCTCACTTGAATCACAGCTAGCAAATGAGGTAGACCCTTCATCAGAAGACTTGTCACTGTTACAACAAGAGACAAAGTCATTAGATTTCACAATAGGGTCTTGCAAGTCAGTTGACTTTTTTCCATATAAATGATGTGATCCATCAAAGTCAATAGGTTTGGACAAGTCTATAGGCATGTATTCCCCTCTTATAGGTCCAGGCACTGCATTCATTCCTCCTTCCTTAACATATTTAACAGGTGTTTGATAAGCTAAGGCTGGTTCAGGGTCAAAAACACTAGACATATCAGGATAGGTTAGCTCTTCAGGGTCTATATATTTCTCATATCCTAATGCCTTTCTAGACCTAACAGATTGGCGACCATCAATTAATTTACTTAAATTAGATGCCCCTTCCTGCCATTTCATACGACCAGCTATCTCTTTATCTAATTTAGCTTGTAACTCTTGTTTTTCTTTTTCTAAATCAGACTTCTCTTTTTCAGTACGTTTTAATTCTATCTTAGCAACCTCTAAATCACTTTCTAGAACTCTTATTTTTTCATCATATTTAACTTGATTCTTTTGAAACCATACCTTTTGTTTCTCTAATGTTTTTAAAGCCATTTTATAAGACTCTACTTCAATATAACACTCATTGTATTTTGGTTTCAATTCATCAAATTCTTGTTTAAGCTCATTGTATCTTACACTACATCCAAACACACAATTGGTTACCTGAGAGATTCCCATCAAGGAGACTTGCTCCTTCTTGTCTTCTGAAGGTGTGAATGCCAGTAGATTCACTTGTGAAGAAGTAGAAGCTTCCTCTCCAGCAGGTTCATGATCAGCCCAATCAAGTTGGTGATCTAGAGTCACCATTGCCTTTGAAGGTACAGTCTTGTTATTCCCTGCTTCCAATGGTTAAGAACCATATCTAACTTCATCTCCAGCCTTTCTTTCTTTGCATTCTCTTGAAAAATGTCCCACTTGACCACAAGTGTAGCATTTAACCTTCCTTCTATCAAACCTTGCTGCTTCTTTTCCATTAAAACCAAACTTTCTTCCAGACTTGGCTTCAAACCTTCTGATGTTCATTGAGATCATTGCAAGCTCCCATTTCAAGTGAATCTCCTCCATTTCCAATGGATCTACCTGTTCAAAGTCCTCATAAGCAATAAACTGCTGAGGTTCATATTCAGCCACAAATGAATGAATAAGATCCTCCCACACATTACTTGATCTTGATTTAGGAGCAGTTTGATTATAAGTTTGAGAAGATGCTCCTGATGAATATGAACTTGAGGCTTGATGCACAGGTTTAGTAGAGGCACCAACAAATGCAGAATGAGTGGATGGACGTATGGGACTTCTAACATCAGGCTCAAGTGATTTAAGCCTATTGTAGAGGTCATCAAAAGACATCATGTCCAACCCACCTTTGGTCTTGAGAGCAATACAAACTTGTAACCAAGATGGCGGTAGAGATCTCAGAAATTTAGAATTGCAGTCTTCATTGTCGGGTCTAGCCTTCAACTGATTAAGTTGACTCAATATTCGATGAAATCTGTCATAACCCTTATGAATTCCTTCTTCTTCAGATATCTGAAATTCTTGGAATTTCTGCTTCAGCATAGACTTCTACAACCTTCTTGATTCCTCATTCCCACCAAATCTTGCTTTTATAGCCATCCAAATGTCCTTGGCATCCTCCATAAAATGGAAGTCACCCATATGGTTATCTGGAATAGCTTGGAGCAAAATAGTTCTGACTTTACTCTCCCTCTGCACAGCCAGAATCTCTTCAGCAGTTTTGGGTCCTACAATAGTAACAACTCCATCAGCATCTGTAACATGCTTCTTCAGACTATTCCCTTTCTTAACAACCTCCCACAGATTCCAATCAATGTTTGTGATCCAGTTCTGCATCTTCATGGACCACAGATGATAATCTTCTGCATTCTTCAAGTATGGAAACTTAGCATTACTGTTGGAGAGATTAAGTTGTTGAAGAGAAGTGGTGTTAATATTTTGGGTTGTATCAACATCATCATCCGATCCAGGCATGTTTGGTGATTTGTTTGGATTGTAAAGGTGTAAGATTTGTGTTTCTTAGTATGGCAGAGACTCTCTCGAGGCTCTGATACCACTTGTTGAGCTATAGACCTTGATAGATCTTCTTGAGCACTCTAGAATCGTTAGTAATGTCACTGTAATCAATAACACACTAATAGACAATCTCTGCAACTTGTATTTATAAATCGGAAACAAAACACAAGCTTGATACTAAGAACTCTTGATCCTCTATGGATCTTTTAATTATAATTAGAATTTTCTAAAAGTTATTCAATACATAAACCGTGTGTTCCTTTTATATTCAAGGAACCCTAAACCGTTTCTCAAGAAACGTATACTCTAAAACTTCTAAAAGATATGCATTATCACTTCCTAAATAAACTCATGCATATCCAAACTACATTACATAAAATACGGAAATACTATATCCGCAGAAACTAATAAAGCTGAAACTAGTCTTCAGCAGATACACTGCTTCAGCAGAAACCAATCCTTTTAGCAGAAACATCAGCAGAATTCTTACTTCACAGAATTCCCAACAAGAATGATGAATGATTTTTGAAAGACGTCTAAAGCTATGAAAGTCAAAGATGAAGAAATGACAAAGACGTCAAGCAACCGTGATGACCGACCCTTAGGGGAAGATTGTTGGGATCAAAGTTTTACTATTTTATCAAGTCTCAGTCATTTGTAATAAATGTTAGGTTACTTTATTATTAGTTACTTATAGTTAGTTATCACTTATGTATTTAAGGCTTATGAAAGCCCAAAAGGCCTTAGAGGCCCACGAATTCTAGGATAATGAGAGCTAGGAGTGTTTCTCTAGCTTCCCTCCTATAAATAGAACCTCTAGGTCTCATTTGTATTTGGTTGGTTATTTGATATCTTAAGGAAACTTTTGCTCTCATTATTCTCTTATTCATATAATCACCCAAATCCTTATATCTATCTCATTCTTGTTTGTGTGAAATCAATATGGGAACCTAACAACCCACGCTCCATGATATAACCTCACTCCATACTCCCTCTTCTCAGTTTCACTCAAAAATAAATAAATAAATAAATAAATCTTCTCTAAAAATGTACAAGGCTTGGAGGTTCGCGTAACTAAATTAGATTGGGTGGTTATCATGCCTTGGGGTTGCGTTTTTGTCAAGGAGTTGTGCTTCGTTGGCTCTGGTTCGAGTTCGGTTGCGTCTCGTTAGATTATGGTGTTAGTGTTCGTCTTCGGTTTCGATCTCGGTTTCGATCTATGTACGTTTTAGCCTTGAGGTATATATATTGAACTATTATTTTAACACATACTCATGCACTAATCACAAGTATGACATTAAGAAATTTTGTACATATAAGATGATATCATAAAAGTTCTCCTTTAAAACTGATGTAGGTAACTATTAGGGAAATTAGCATGAAGTCATGGACGTCATACATCTTTTTGAAACAAGGTGACCATAACATCTATTACTATGTTTTTATAATAAAGAACTCAAAATGAAGATGTCTTCTGTTCCTTTTTCTATTTAATTGATCGATCCATACATGTCTCAGCCAAGTATATATATTTTTTAAGCCATAATTTTATGGGACTATGCATGCGTTAATGTATTACGTAAATAATAGAACCATAATATAAATATGTTTTGTGTTTTGGTCTAGACTGCATGTGCAATTCTTGATATTAACATGTTTTGTTGTGTGTGTCTTGATGTCAAACTATATCTAAATTTTTTATAAATACGCTTGTAAAGATTCGTGAAAAGAATAAAATGTGCGGCATTATTTCGTAATTCGCATGTGTGATCAAATATGAAATGGGTAAGGTATTGAGGAGTGTTGCCTCATAATATATATGTGTATGTTGATGAGGCGAAAAGTGTACCGCTTTTAATGGGTCATTTAAGCCCGAATTTGAGATTATTTGATCAATTATTGCCTTAAATCGTTCCTTTTCTCATTTTAGGTACTTTTGGAGAGAAATCTGGAAAAGGAAGCATTTTGGACGTTTTTGGAGCATAAAAGTGAAGAAAACGTCAAAGTCTCAAAATTCCTTGCTGGAATAGTACTTGACGACGTCAACGGTTTATACATGACGGCGTCAAGAGTAGCAAAAGAGGTGGAAGTGGAAAATACACGTGACGGCCCAGAGCTCATTCCTATATGACGGCGTCAGAAATGGATCTAGGCAATACGAATTTCATCATGGCGACGAGTTGACGGTGTCAGAGGTTAACACATGACGCCATCAGGATGCATAGTCTATATATATTTTTCCAAATTTTCAATGTAAGTGTGCAACTTTGAGGAATAAACCCTAGATGAATTTTATAGCTTTTTCAAGGGTTTCAACCCCTTGATTCTTCCATGTTCAATTGAAGATAAGTACTTATTCAAATCATTCAATATGTTTATGTGTTGTGTGATTATATCTTACGCTTGTCTTCTCTTTAACATGCTAGGCTAGGTTCTTATTGTGTTTGCTTAGATGTAGTGAAACCTAGATGTTGATTATGGGTTGATTGTTTGTTTATAATTCTTATGGATGATTGTATTTGATGTTAGGCATAAGAAAACTGGCAGACTTCCATTGATAACTTGCTTGAACATCTTAAGAAACGTGATCGGAGGTGTACTACGATATTTGGTTGTATTTAATGCGTAAGAGAATTCTAATGATCCCATGTTAGGAGCTTCTCACGGCTCGACACAGGAGTGAAGTAGGATCTTATAGAGTTAGGGAATATTGTACACGGCCCTACGACTGGTATTAAGGAATATAACCCGTCATCCATGCAATTGTAACAAGCTAATCAACCAGTTAGGGAATATTGTACACGGTCCTACGACTGGTATTAAGGAATATAACCCGTCATCTATGCAATTGTAACAAGCTAATCAACCTGTAAAAGATATCTAGGGACTAATGAAATCTAAGTAAACACAACCTTTCTCATTATTGTTTCCACCACTTTAGTATAATAGTTTAATTTTCATTTCTTTTATTTTATTTTGATTGCATCTTTAGTTAATTGGGTTAGTTGGCTAGCAACTAATTCCGCTCACTCCTTCAAAACCCTAGCTTTTACTTGCTTTCATAAAATATCAAAGATACAAAAAGAATTATCCCTCACCTCTAGACCAAGTTTAGTAGGCTTTCTAATCCTACCGACACTATTCCTGAGTTGAACGATCAATCCACCGGTACTTGTCACTATACTATACTACAACGATCAGGTACACTGCCTGGTGGGGGTTGTAAGCATCTCAAGATCCCTTGAGAGGTAAAACCTATTGCGAGGGCGCAATTCCCACGTATCAAGTTTTTGGTGCCGTTGCCGGGGAATAGTTACTGTCTAGGTTAGGATTTGTTTTTTATTAGGTCTACTTGCTAGATTCATTTCTAGTAAGATTTTTATTTTCATTTTTTAGGTTTTCTTTAGTCTATCTCATTTCTTCATTTCTTTGTTTGTAACCTTTACCATCCGACATCATGGAAGGTGATAACATCTTTGATCCCATCAACCCACCAATACAAAACAACCCACAAAACCCACCTCTAGCAAGCCAACCTCCTAGGCCCCAAACTTTAGGAGAGTATTCCCGTCCTAGCCACCAAGGCTATCGAAACACCATTGAGCTCACTCAAGGAGCCAATGTGTCCCCCTTGCGATCCGACACCATCCGGTTGGTGCAAAGCGGATGTGCATTCCATGGACTTCGTTTCGAAATTCCTAATCAACATCTCAAGGATTTCCTTAAAATCGTAGATTCCATAGACCTTGATGTTACAACTAGAGAGTCGACCCGATTACGTGTATTCCAATTCTCTCTACGTGATCAAGCTAGTCAATGGCTTGAACGTTTACCTGCGGGATCCATCACCTCATGGGATGATCTCACCTCTCGTTTCCTTGCTCAATTTTTCCCACCGGGAAGAACTACCAAGCTTAGAAATGATATCTTGATGTTCCAACAACGTCAATGTGAAACTCTATGAAGCATGGACTCGTTTCAAGGACTTACTCCAAAAAGTCCCTCATCATGGCATAGATCTTTGGCTCCAGGTCCAAATCTTCTATGACCATATCGATATCTCCACAAGGCAAACCATTGACCAATCGGCCGGAGGCAAGCTACGTGATCTAAGTACAGAAGAATCATGGGAACTCATAGAAGATCTTGCTCTATATGACAACGAAAGTTGGAATGATCCCCGTGATTTGAACAAAATGGTCAAGGCAATATCTTTGCCTTCGAACAACTCTAGCACTCCCGACCGTAGGATCATGGAACTTGAGGACCAAGTCAAGTTTCTCATGAAATCCTATGAAGCTCCTAAGCCTTCAAGCCAAGTGAACAAAATCACTTGTTCATGCGAATTATGTAGTGGTCCCCATGACACTCGTGATTGCGTGGAACTCCCCGGACAAGCTTTTGTGGATTACGCATCCTCGCGTACCGACGAAGCGGGAGACAAGTGGTACACTTTCAAACCCGAGCCAAACCCTTATGGTGATTCCTACAACCCTTCTTGGAAAAATCACCCGAACCTTAGATGGAAACAAAACCAAAACAAGCCCCAAAAAAATTCTTCCAATCCACCTAATCGTTACCAACCAAACAGCCCACCCTCTAACCTTACTTTCAACAACAATCCTTCCAATAACTATGGTAGTACCAATAATCTTGAAGGATTGATGTCCAAGTTAATGGCATCTCAAGAAGCTCGCATAGCTAAGTTTGAAACCGAATTCAATCAACAACAAACGGAGATGACCAATAAAATTGACAACTTGTTGAAAGCCCTCAACAACCAAGTGTTAACTACACCTAGGAAGGACACTAGGGACACTAGTAGCGGAATCCAAATTAAGGACCCCTCATCATCCAAACACGTCCACTTTGTCAATGTTGTTACCATTAAGCCAATAGATAAGAATATAGAAGAAAGTGACAAGGATGAAATTGAAATTGAAACCGGGATTGATACATGGGGATCACACCAGGTTTTACCTCTCAAGGGATCTCGAGAAGCTTACAACCACCACCAGGCAGTGTACCTGATCGTTGTAGTATAGTATAGTGACAAGTACTGGGGGATTGATCGTTCAACTCAAGAATAGTGTCGCTAAGATTAGAAAGCCTAATAAACTAGGTCTAGAGGTGAGGGATGATTCTTTTTGTATTTTTATATTTTATGGAAAGCAATTAAAATCTCGGGTTTTGGAAGAGTGGGCGGAATTAGTTGCTAGCCAGCTAACCCAATTAACTACAAATGCAATCAAAATAAAATAACAAAAATGAAAATTAAACTAATTATACTAATGTGGTGGAAACAATGATGAGGAAAGTTGTGTTTACTTAGATTTCATTACTCCCTATATATGTTTTACAGGTTGATAGCTTGTTACAATTGCATGGATGACGGGTCATATTCCTTAATACTAGTCGTAGGGCCGTGTACAATATCCCCTAACTCTATAGGATCCTACTTCACTCCTATGTTGAGCCGTTAGAAGCTCCTAACATAGGATCATTAGAATTCTCCTACGCATTAAATACAACAAAAAATCGTAGTACACCTCCGATCATGTTTCTTAAGACGTTCAAGCAAGTTACCAATGGAAGTTTGCCAGTTTTCCTAAGCCTAACATCGAATACAATCATCCGTAACAACTATAAACAAACAATAAACCCATAATTAACATCTAGGTTTCACTACATCTAAGCAAACACAAGAGAAATCTAGCCTAGCATGTTAAATTGAAGACAAGCGTAAGGTATAATCAAACAACACATAGACATATTGAATGATTTGAAGGAATACTTATCTTTAATTGAACATGAAAGATTCAAGGGGTTGAAACCCGTGAAAAGCTGATAAAATTCGGACTAGGGTTTATTCCCTCAAAGTTACACACTAATGAATGAAATTTGGAAAACTATATATAGATACATAGCGTGACGGCGTCATGTATTAAGTTGTGACGCCGTCAAGTCACCGCCAAAATGAAATCATATTGCCTAGATCTACTTCTGATGCCTTCATGTAGGATTTTCCTCTGGGCCGTCACTAATATTTGGACCTTGGCGGCCTTGGGTGACGCCGTCATCTCCTATGCATAAAAACTCTCTGCATCATCACGTGTATTTTCCACATCCACCTTGGTATGTGTTAATTCACATACCTTTTCATAGCCAAAAATGGACCTAAAAAGACTAATTATGCTAACAAATGCCAAAGAATGTGTGTTTTTATGTTTGTTAACGTGCAGGTACGGATATATCGTAAAAAGACAAAAAAAACAAGCAAAAACCGGCAAAGAATGAGCACGAGAGTAGAAAGAGCCAGAAAGTTAAGCTGGAAATCAATTTGAGCTTATTAAGTCCTCAAGAGTTTGATAAATGAGCAATAGTGATCCCTGTGTGAAGTTTGAAGAAATGACAACATTGGTCCCTGCACTTTGAAAGATGATAGATTCAGTCCCTTTTGGAAACCTATGAAGAAAAGGTCAAAAGTCAACCTTTGGGAATCATCATTATCATAATTTGTCCTTGAAAGATATTTTTGGAACAATGGCTGAAAAGGTCCTCAAAGTTTCATGAATACAAAATTGATCCTTGATTCT
Organism: Artemisia argyi; assembly: GCA_030686995.1. Classification (NCBI taxonomy): domain Eukaryota; kingdom Viridiplantae; phylum Streptophyta; class Magnoliopsida; order Asterales; family Asteraceae; genus Artemisia; species Artemisia argyi. The sequence goes on along the minus strand of CM060709.1, from coordinate 134,052,581 downwards.
TAATAATACAAAATCTGAAAAATTAACATCACAAGCCTTTGTCCAAGTCCAAAATAAAATCAAAAGCCCATATGCCATTCCCATACCCGAGCCCATCTCATTCAGGGTCAAACCACCATACACGGTCAAAACATAATAAAGAAATCATTTTCACTTTCCCTCCCCCCAATTCACCCCGTACATCTCTTACCTCCCAAACCCTTGAACCATAATATTAACCACACCCAAATTACCCCTTTCCCAATAAAATTACTCAAATAAATTCTTCCAGAAGGTCAAATCACGTGACCAGAAGCATGACCAAAGGAGATATTTGTGAGGAATGACATCGTGGACAAATGGAAAGCACTGATTGGCTATGCCACCTCATTCCCTTGCTTTGGATTTTGTATCTAGAAGACTCTGACGCATGTGGCTGATAAGGACAGAGGGTGCACACTTGAGGATCACCAGGGTGTACAAATAGAGGCTTCCCATTGGTCTGAACACATCACCAATCCTGATTCAAGGGTTATTATTGGAAGGAAATAGCACAAAGATAATCAAGGATCACGAATAAAGTTTCTAGAAGCTCCTGAGACTACTCAACCCCCTCACTTTTATTCTGCTATAAATAGAGGACCTCACTCCTCATTTCTTTGTGTAGATTGTAGGTAACTAAATGCTGTCAAAATATTGTTAGACTATTTTTTAGCTTAAATTCTGTTTACACTTTGTAATTGTTTCTTATTTTAATAAAAGTTTAGTTCTATTTTCTTTTACTCTGTTTCAGAATTTGATTCTGTTTTATTTATTAGCTTATTGATAAATTGTTTTGTTTTATTTCTTATTCATAAAAGTTACTTTAAAATTCAATTTTAGTTTTTATAAGTTCAGATTATTACATCAGTTTCAAAGTTATACTCGTAAAAAAATATAAAAAAAAAATAGAAAAAGAAGAAAATATAAAAATAAGTATTGATTAAAATAGCTTGCAACCAAGCTTATTGAAGTATGATTAAGCTCACTCTACCTTCTTAGCTTCTGTGAGTTTTGGTTCTAGTATAAACAGTCAGTTCACTCAAATAGATTGATAGTCAACAACTGTCATAGTCTAATTGATTGCTGAGAAGGATTATGATATGCTGAGACAGACAGGGATGGTCTCTGCCTATCCTAGAGATAGGCAAGCAAAGTGAGCCCCCTCTGTTCATGCTGAGGTGGAATTGGTGGTAAAACCTGTTTTGCTCTTTTTCAATAGTATAGCATCTGTTTTAGATTTGTAGTTTTAATTGTTGTAGTTTTAAATTTGATTTAGTAATTGTTGTTGTTATTGTAATTTCTGAGTTTAGATCTTGTTTGATAATTTGATTTCAACTGTTATATAGATTTGTGTTTCTCTTAGCTTAATTAGAATCTGATTTGCTTTGATCTGGGTTCTGAGTTAGTTGTAATCTCAATTCTGTAATTTTGTGTTCAATTGGAATTGTTGGATCATCCTCTGCATTAAGATTTTGGTTTGAACTTCTGTGGAATTGAATTGAGGATTTTTGATTTACAAATTGTTGAGACAGATACTTATAGGAGTGTTTGGATCAGTGTGTTTTGCTTGAACTCTCATTGATTCTGAGTATAGCATTGGTATAGTTAAGTCAACTATGATGCATAAGGTTTAGTTTAGTTAAAAAATCAGTTGAGTAAATCACATAAGTCAAAACAGATTTCTATGTTAGCCTAATTGTTAGTATAGATTAATTCAGCTGGTGATATTGTAGTTATAGTTTCATATTAGTCCATAGTAGCTAAATTTAGATTAATAAAAGCTTATTAAAACTATTAGGAGTAGATTTGATTGAAGAAAATTGAATTTAGTCAAACTAGAATAAGAGTTAAAAAGTTTACTATTACATTGGTTAAAGTTTAATAAGCTACTGAACTCAGTAGAATTTAGAGTATCATTTAGTTGTTTCTGGTTTCAAAGTTAGTTAAATTAGAGAATCAGCTGTACTATTGATCTTTTGCCCCCATAAGCTGGTTCATTTGTGCTTATATAAAGTGCTTATAGCTTCTGTGTAGTTGACTAGTTGAGAAAGAGTTACTGTTTTGTCATTGAGGCCTACAGTTGTGCATTAGAGCTCTTATCAATGTTTGGATATTGTTTCTGTGTTTCATTTTAGTTGTTATAGTGTTGTGATTAATCATATTGCTTCTGGATTAAGTTTGCTTCTCTTCTGCTTATTAATTGAGCTTATTGTTTGAGCTTTTGGCATAGTATATGAGATTCTGTGGTTATCTGTGATTACTCTTGATCAAATTTGGTATAATTGAGCATAAATAAGCATTAATCTTCTGTGTTCTAAGTTTCAGTCAAGTTTTGTTCACAAGTGCTTAAAAATAAGCACTTGTGAATAAGCTGTTTGGCTTAAGAAGTACTTTTACTGTTCATTTTAACTTCAAAATTTTTCTCCAAGTTACTTTTATTATTTTTGATTTTCTGGAATCTTTCCAGATTTTTCCAAGTTGATTTGGTATTTTTCTTAATTTTCTTTTGATTTTAATCATTTTTAAATAGTTTTTATTAAACAAAAATCAATAAAAAATCAGAGAAAGCTGTGAAAAATACATAAATATTTTAGGAATTCTTTTATAATATTTTAGATTTTTCAAGAATTAATTTTCATTTTTCCTTATTATTTTTCTATTTTCTTCTATTTTTAATTCATTTAAAAATACAAAAAACCAAAATAAATTCATAGAAAATAAAAGAAAAGTCAAAAAAATAATTTTCTTTTTCTGGAAATTCATTTTAATAGTTTAAGATTTTTAGAAAATAATTTCACGTTTGTAGGATCATTTTCAAATAAAGTTACGTTTTAATAAACGCGTTTGCATTTCCGTTTTTACGTTTTCAACTTTAGTGTATATATAGCTTGTACTTCTTGCATAATTCATCATTCTTTGTTAATACTTGAATTACTTGATCACTATTTTCACTTTCATCACTTCTCAATTCACGATTTATACGAATCAATATTATTGATTCCATTCACATTCACTCGGAAACGACTCGGGTGATCCGTATTTTGTGCGGATCATTTCGATACTATACTACTATATTATAATAAGTTGATTTTGACACAATCAATTTTTAGCGCCGCTGCCGGGGAAGGTCGAAGTGAGTTTTTTAATATTCGTTTTGGAAAATCGTGTTTTGTTAAGCCTTCCTCTATTTTGTATATATTTCTATAAAAATATAAAAATTAAAAAATTAAACACTTTTCCTAAAGTGTTTACAAAATACAAAAATAATAAAGTTATAGCCTCGACTCTCCCGTGGAAGGGAGGGTGTTGTAAACCAAATAAGTCTCACAACATAACAAAAACGTGAAATTAGTTGTTTATCGGATTATTTCAATTTCTACAGCCGGATAAGCGGGAAAAACGGAAGCTAAGACATTAAATTGCTAGCTGAAGGGAGAAACACTCTTCTTTCCCGTCCCATCGCGAGTGGTTTGAAAGAAACGGTTTCAATTAACGTAACGTTTTATAAAAAGAAAAACAAAAGAAATAAAAAGTTTTTGAGATTTGTTTAAATAAAAATAAAAAGATAAAAAGATTTTCCTTTTTCTTTTTCTTTTTGATTTTTTTTTGTGTATGCACACCCGCTCTTCTTTGGAGAGTCTTATATCACCTTTGTCAAACCCCGAGAGGGTAATTCGACACAAACACCGTGTCCATTTCCCTAACGATGGAGGAGCTGTGCCAACCCACAATGCATGGTAGAGGTGGCCCGATTGCCCTTCTAAATAGTGAGGCTACAGATTTTGGACTAAAACACCACATGATACAACAAGTCCAAAATTCATGCCAATTTCATGGATTAGCGGGTGACGATGCAAACAAGCATCTCGACAAATTTTTAACCGTCAACCAAAATATGAAACAAAACGGGGTCTCCGATGACGCCCTCCGTCTCTCTCTCTTCCCCTATTCTCTAACGCATCATGCCACTGCTTGGTTTGATCGTCTTCCCAGGAATTCGATTCATACTTTCAATGAAATGGTATCGAAGTTCTTGGCGAAGTATTTTCCACCATCGATGGTGACGAAGTTGAGAAACGATATTAGCAAGAGTAAATTACACCGTTCGTCCCTGTGGTTTGCCCAAAATAACACCGCAAGTCCCTCGGTTTTTATTTTTGCATCATGAGTCCTTATAATGAAGTTTGGTAACACCATCAGTCCCTATATCTAACGGTCGTTAACTTTCACCGTTAACTCCCCACGTGTGCCCTCAATGTGAGGGTATAATCGTCCGTTTTTGCACGTTTCCGTCTCTTTATACACTTTTTCGTCAATTTTACAAGTTTTAGTTCGTTTCACACTTTTCGTCTATTTTACACGTTTTCGTCCGTTTTTGCACGTTTTCGTCCGTTTTTGCATGTTTTCATCCGTTTTGCCATAATTTTGTTCTTTTTTACACATTTCTGATTGTTTTTGCACGTTTTCGTCCGTTTTTGCATGTTTCTGTCCATTATTTGCACGTTTTTGTCTAATTTACACATTTTCGTCCGTTTTTGCACGTTTTTATCCGTTTTTACACGTTTTCTTTTGTTTTTTCACATTTTCATTTGGTTTTACATGTTTTCATCTAGTTTTACATGTTTTCGTATGGTTTGACACGTTTCGTCCATTTTTTCATGTTTTCGTCTGTTTTATACACGTTTTCGTCCGTTTATGCACATTTTAGTCCTTTTTTGCATGTATTCATCCATTTTACAGGTTTTCGTCCATTTTTACACGAGTCAGTTTGTTTTTCACGTTTTCATCTATTTTTACACAGAAGAAAACGTGTAAAAATAGATGAACACATGCAAAAGCGGATTAAACATGCAAAAACGGACGAAAACGTGCAAAAATGAACGAAAACGTGTAAAAACAGGCGAAAACATGCAAAAACGGATGACAACGTTTAAAAACAGATGAATACGTGTGAAACGGACGAAAATATGTAAAACAGATGAAAACATACAAAAACGGACGAAAACGTGCAAAAACAGACGAAAACATGTAAAAGTGATCAAAAACGTGCAAAAACGGACGAAAACATGTAAAAACGAACGAAAACATGAAAAAGCGTAGAGAAACAGAGAAAAACGGACAAAAATATGCAAAAATGGATGAAAACGTTTAAAAACGAACGAAAACGTCAAAAAACGGACGGAAACGTGCAAAAATAAACGAAAATGTGTAAAAATGAACAAAATTATGTAAAAAGCGACGAACCATGTAAATACAGATGAAAACGTGTAAAAACAGACAAAAACATGCAAAAACGGATGATTATACCCTCACATGGAAGGCACATGTGGGGAGTTAACGGAGAAACCTTACTATCGATAGAGATAGGGACTCATGGTGTTACCAAACTTCATTATAAGGACTCATGATGCAAAATTGAAAACCGAGGGACTTGCGGTGTTATTTTGGGCAAACCACAAGGACGAACGGTGTAATTTACTCTATTAGCAATTTTCGACAACTTCCCGATGAGTCTTTATTCGAGGCATGGGAACATTACAAGCTTACCATTGATCGTTGTCCAAACCATAACATGCTTCTCGTTATGATCATTGATACTTTTTACAATGGTTTGACTCTACGACATCGGGACACGGTCAATGCTGCAGCTGGTGGTACTTTTATGAAACGTCGTCCTGAGGATTGTTACGAGCTAATCGAGAATATGACGGCCCATTACAACTATTGGGATTCCTCAGCCGAGAGGAATGAGCCAATAAGATCGACTGCGACTCTAAACTCTTCTTCTTCTCATAATCCTGAGTTAGCCGCCATGAATAAGAAACTTGATGATTTGTCTACGGCAATGTTAAGAATGTATCAAATGATGCCGAATCAAGTTAAGAACATGCAAGTCAATATGGTTAATACCGGTTGTGAGACTTGTGGTGGTCCACATTCATACCTTGAGTGCCCAGCCTCCGGTGGCTTTACTCAAGAGAACGTGTATGCTGCAAAGATGGGTGGCAACGGCTACCCACAACCTCAAGGAGACCGTAATCTCCTCAGCTACCGTTCTGGCAATTACCTTGGACGACCTGGGTTTAATCAACCAAATCAAGTGAATCAAAACAATAATGTGCAAAACCGTAATCATCAATTCAATCACAATCAGAATCAAAACCGAGGAAATAATGGTTTTCAAGGACAAAATCAAAATTTTCATCAAAATCAAAACCGGGGAAATTACAACCAAGGCCCGCCTCAAGGGAATAATTTTCAAAATAATCATGGAAATCAAAATCAGGATTTTAATCAAAACAACCAAGGGCAAAACTTTCAAAATCAAAATCAGAATGTGGTTCAAAATCCGTCGCCCTCGGATGAGATTCTTAAACAAATCATGAAAAATAAAGAGTTAATGGCTAAGGAAATTCTTGAACTCAACAAGCGTTTAAATGATGGACCCTCGGGCTCTGGAACTTTGCCAAGCAACACGATCGCTAACCCGAGGGGCGATGCAAAAGCGATCATGACAAGGAGTGGTGTTTCTTATGATGGACCAACGGCTCCGACTACCTCTTCTTCTCTTCCTCCTAAGGTAGTCGCCCGTGAACCCGAGGTGACAACGGATACGGAAATTCCTATTAATAATGGAAGGACCAAAGACATCCAACCTCCGGTGGTCCCGACGTCTAAAGGAAAGGAAAAAGTTGTTAATGAAACTGAAAAAGAAATACCCGTTAAAACAAAGTTGCCTTATCCCTCACGCTTAAACAAACAAAAGCACCGCGAGAAGGTTAAAAACCAAATGGAAAAGTTCTATCAAAATTTTCAAGAATTACACTTTGATATAAGTCTCGCGGATGCTATACTTTTGATGCCAAAATTTGCTTCAATGCTAAAAGGTCTTTTGAATAATAAGGAAAAGTTGTTTGAAATGTCAAAGACTCAAATGAATGAGAATTGTTCAGCGGTTCTTCTCAAAAAGCTACCCGAAAAGCTTGAAGACCCTGGCAAGTTTCTCATTCCATGCAATTTTCCGGGTATGGTTCAATGCTTCGCCTTGGCCGATCTTGGTGCTAGCATTAACCTAATGCCATTATCAATTTGGAAAAAGTTGTCTCTTCCTAACTTGACACCGATGCTTATGACCCTTGAGCTTTCCGACCGATCTACATTTTGTCCAATTGGTATAGCCGAGGATATTTTTGTCAATGTTAGGAAATTCAATTTCCCTGCAGATTTTGTGGTTGTTGATTTCGATGCGTATCCACAGGTTCCTCTCATTCTCGGGAGAGGATTCATAAGGACCGGTCATGCTTTAATTGATGTATACAACGAGGAGATTACCTTACGTGTGGGAAATGAAGTCGTTACTTTCAATCTTAACCAAACCGCGAGATACTCCTCCGACTACGATGTTTCTTCCTTCAACCGAATCGATGTTATTGATGAAGCTACGGAGGAGTATTCTCAAGAACTTCCTGGTTTTACCAACAATGCTTCGAGTGGCAATCCCGCTTCTTCTTTTGAACCAATCGTCTCCGATTCTTCCCCTTCCCTCACTCCGTTTGATGGAAGTGATCTCGCTTGGGAAGAAATAAAAGCTTGTCTTTCAAATGATTCAGTCTCACCGGAAATTGATAATTCTAACTTTGATCCGGAGGGGGACATTTTATTAATGAGAAATTGTTAAACGAAAACCCGATTGTTTCTTCCCCTCCGATGGACCTAAAAATGGCAGACGTAAAAGAAGTAAAGCCGTCTATTGAGAATCCTCTGGAGCTCGAGCTCAAGAATTTGCCTCCTCATCTCGAATACGCATACTTGGAAATTAATGATAAATTGCCCGTTATAATCTCAAAAGGCCTTAAAGATGAGGAGAATACTCGACTCTTAGATGTGCTTAGGAGGCATAAAAGTGCGATTGCTTGGCAAATATCTGACATTAAGGGAATCAACCCTCGATTTTGCACTCATAAGATTCTACTTGAAGATAATCACAAAGCTTCCGTCCAATAACAACGACGGGTTAATCCACAAATCCACGAAGTGATCAAAAAGGAGGTTATAAAACTCCTTGACGCTGGAATGATTTATCCGATCTCGGATAGTTCATGGGTTAGCCCGGTTCATTGTGTGCCAAAAAAGGGCAGAATTACTGTTGTGAAGAATGACGATAATGAGCTTATACCAACTCGACTTGTGACCGGATGGAGAGTTTGTATCGACTACTGCAAGTTGAATGATGCAACCCGTAAAGACCATTTCCCGCTCCCTTTTTATGGACCAAATGCTTGAACGATTAGCGGGAAATGAGTTCTATTGTTTTCTGGATGGCTTTTCTAGGTACTTTCAAATTCCCATTGATCCCCAGGATCAAGAAAAGACCACTTTTACTTGCCCGTATGGAATGTTTGCCTATCGTAGAATGCCCTTTGGCTTTTATGTGACGCTCCAGGCACGTTTCAACGGTGTATGATGGCCATTTTCTCCGATATGATTGAAAAAACCATGGAAGTGTTCTTGGATGACTTCTCCGTCTATGGAAATTCTTTCGACTCTTGCCTCTCCCATTAAGAGAATATGCTAATTCGGTGTGAAAACACTAACTTAGTTCTAAATTGGGAGAAGTGCCACTTCATGGTTAAAGAGAGCATAGTCCTCGGCCATAAGATCTCCAAATCTGGGATTAAGGTAGATCGTGCAAAAGTTGATGTTATTGCTAAGCTACCTCATCCTACGACCGTCAAAGGAATCCGAAGCTTCCTTGGTCATGCTGGCTTTTACCGAAGTTTTATACAAGACTTCTCCAAAATAGCCCGGCCTCTGACCCACCTTTTAGAGAAAGATGCTCCGTTTAACTTCACAAATGAATGCATCGATGCATTTAATTTCTTGAAGAAGAAGTTAACGGAGGCACCAATCTTAGTTGCCCCCGATTGGAGCTTACCATTTGAGCTAATGTGTGATGCAAGCGATTATGCCATTGGTGCAGTTCTGGGGCAACGTAAGAATAAATACTTTCAACCGATACACTATGCAAGTAAGACCATGAACGACGCCCAACATCATTACACAACTACCGAAAAAGAGATGTTAGCGGTTGTCTATGCTTTTGAGAAATTTAGACCTTATTTGCTTCTTAAGAAATGCATAGGGTATACGGATCATTCAGCCCTGAAATACTTAATGGCAAAGCAAGATGCTAAGCCACGCTTAATGCGGTGGGTTCTTTTGCTCCAAGAATTTGATGTCGAAATACGAGACAAAAAAGGAGCTGAGAACCTTGCTGCTGATCACCTTTCACGACTTGAGAACCCCCATCAAAGTGCTCTTGAGAATAAGAAAATTAATGAAACATTTCCTCTCGAGACACTTGGGAGTGTGACTAAAATTGACCAAAGTACCCCATGGTCCGCCGATTTTTCGAATTACCATGCGGGGAACTTCATTAGGAAAGGGATGTCGTCCCAACAAAAGAAGAAATTCTTTAAAGATGTCCAACATTATTTTTGGGACGACCCCTATTTGTTCAAAGTCTGTGCGGATCAAGTGATCCGATGGTGTGTTCACGGTACGGAAGCCATTGAAATTCTTAAGGCATGCCATAGTGGACCCACGGGGGGACATCATGGTGCCAACTTCACCGCAAAGAAAGTGTTTGATTCCGGCTTCTATTGGCCGACGATATATCGGGATGCCCATGAATTGGTGAAATCATGTGATTCTTGCCAACGTCAAGGGAAAATTTCTCAAAAAGATGAAATGCCACAAAGTGCTATTCAAGTTTGTAAAATTTTTGATGTTTGGGGCATCGATTTCATGGGGCCATTCCCGTCATCAAGAGGAAATAAGTATATTCTCGTGGCCGTCGATTACTTATCCAAATGGGTTGAAGCGAAGGCGCTCCCCACCAATGACACCCGAGTAGTTGTTAAATTCTTGAAAAGTCTCTTTGCCCGATTTGGTGCACCTCGAGCCATCATAAGTGATCGTGGGACCCATTTTTCCAATGACCAATTTGCCAAAGTAATGCTTAAATATGGTGTCACACATCGTCTTTCTATGGCTTATCATCCACAAACTAGTGGTCAAGTGGAGGTATCCAATCGTGGCCTTAAAAGAATATTAGAAAGGACAGTAGGAGAGCACCGTGCCTCATGGGCCGATAAACTAGACGATACTTTATGGGCTTTCCGGACCGCTTACAAAACTCCCATTGGGTGTACTCCATATAAGCTGGTTTATGGGAAGGCTTGTCATTTTCCCCTAGAACTTGAGCACAAGGCCTACTGGGCCTTATAACATGCCAATTTTGACTTAAAAACCGCGGGTGATCACCGAAAAGTCCAATTGAATGAGTTAGTCGAACTACGTGATCAAGCTTACGAGAATTCTTTGATTTATAAAGAGAAAACAAAAAGAATTCATGATGCCAAGATCAAAGACCACGTTTTCAACATTGGTGATCAAGTGCTTCTTTTTAACTCTCGTTTGAAGATTTTCTCGGGTAAGCTTAAAACCCGTTGGTCTGGACCGTTCACCATAACACAAGTATTCCCTTATGGTACCATTGAGTTAGCTCAACCCGATGGTCCCAACTTTAAGGTGAATGGTCACCGTTTGAAACACTATTTCGGAGGGGACGTACCAACCATGGTAGTCCCGGATCTCCAAACTTTCCCCAAGGACGATTGAATTCGGGGATCGAGTCAAGCTACATGACTCGGAAATCAAAAACAAAGCGCTTCGTGGGTGGCAACCCATGCTTATCCAATTTCATCTTCTTATTTTTCTTATTTCTAATGAATAACGTGAGGAGGGGGTGCCTCTTCTACTCTTGTGTTCCGTGGTTGTTTGTGATATTTTTTCAGGATTATCCGCGATTTATGATGACTCTCGTGCTCATTATCTTCTCTCCACTCGAGTCTCATTTCATCTATGCTTTTGTAAATCCTATATCCGTGAATCTTATCGACTAACGTTTTCTTTGGCATAATTAATAAACGGCCCTAGAATTTTGTTAGGATTTCCATAACCTACAAAACATTGAGGACAATGTTTAATTCTAGTCTGGGGGAGGGTGAATCGTCGATTCGATTTGACCTTGCATTTTTCACATGTCGTGTACTCTTGCAACTCCGTTTTCCACCAAAAATTTCAAAAATTGAAAATTTCAAAAATTTTGAAGAAAAATCAATGAAAAAGCAATGGAAAAGCACAAAAAAAATGAGAAAAAGTTGAAAAGTTGTGCAAAAATATAATAAAGTTTGAATAAGTGTTTTGACACCTTGTTGACTTTCTTGCTGGCGAGAGTAGGAATAAATATTTTGACTTGACCGGGCATGTTGAGCCCTAGCTTGTTCCCTTAACCAATGATAATCACATAAACTTGTGCTAGTCTTGTACACCAGGAGCTATAAAATGCGAATTCTTTCTTAAGAATCTGCAAGTTCCCGTACTTGACTTTATACATGCGCAACTTAAAAGCTTTCGCAAGTCTTTTATATCAGGAGCTAGAAAACGCGAATTCTTCTTTTAGAATTTGCAAGTTTCCGTAACTGACTTTATATATGCGTGGCTGATTATCGGCTAAGTATTCGCTGGTTTCATTACTTGGAATCTTAAATTGCGAAGAGCGAGAAATGATAGAGTTTATTTAGAAGTTAGATGCTAAACGTGGAGTAGTGGTTCTCTTTAGAGCTCATGGAAGGTACTTGTGGCTTTTTACTCCCATAAAATACGTCACCAATATATAATAGATGTTCTAGGTTAATTAGTGGTATTTAGGTTTGGATAATACTTAGTTCTTTATTTTCTTAAGAGAATCTTTGCTTTAAAAGTTGGGTACATATCAAGAAACATCAAAAATAAGAGCAAAAATGAAAAAAATCAAAATTCAAAATTTGATTATGTATGTGGTTTTGGAGCTACCCGATAAGCTTCCATTGATGTTATGAGAAAAGTAAAGAAAGAAAAAAGTGAAAAATATGAGAAAGTATGAAAAAAGTGAAAGATGAAAAAGTGATGATGAATAAGAGTTTGAATGTAAATAAGTTGTTGGCGCGTGAGGTGCATGTGTATGATTCTGAATTGGACACATGAGGTGCACGTGTAGTACTCCGCAACTTATATTTATGATATTTTATGTACCAAAATTCCTTGATGTGGACCGAATTTCTATTGCAGTGGTTCTTAAGAGAAAATGGAAAACTACTTATCATTTAAACTTAGGTGTCACTATCGAACTAAAAAGTATTGAAACGAGAAAATATGAAGCAATTCATTTCTCAACAAAAATAAAATATTGAGATACAAAAACTTAGGACATGGGAGTAAGAAGTTTCCACAAGTAACTTTTATGAGTAGTGTTAGCATCTAACTTGTAGATAAGCTGTGATCTCGTTTGTACGCTTAGTTTGGGGACTCGTGAAAAATCGAGGATGACGATTTTTATCCGTATGGTCACTTCTTAAATAGAAGTGTTTCTACTCATTGACCCTAAAAATTATTACAAAATAATGAAAGTTCAACAAACCGTTACAAGTATGAAGTATGAAAAGTACAAAAATAGAATTGAAAGTGGAATAAAGGAAAAATTTTGGAAAACGGAGCGTTTGCGGGAATAAATGATTTTATTACTTCTTTTGAACCTCCTTGCTACTTTACAAAGTCAGTAGGAAGAGTTATGAAATTATTTATCCCAAAAGCGTGAATTGATCACATTGCGTGGGGACACGACAATACCTTAGTCTGGGGGATTTTGGTATGTGTTAATTCACATACCTTTTCATAGCCAAAAACAGACCCAAATAGACTAATTATGCTAACAAATGCCAAAGAATGTGTATTTTTATGTTTGTGAACGTGCAAGTACGGATATATCGTAAAAAGACAAAAAAAAAAAAAAAAAACAAGCTAAAACCGGCAAAGAACGAGCACTAGAGTAGAAAGAGTCAGAAAGTCAAGCTGGAAATCAATTTGAGCTTATTAAGTCCTCAAGAGTTTGATAAATGAGCAATAGTGATCCTTGTGTGAAGTTTGAAGAAATGACAACATTGGTCCCTGCACTTTGAAAGATGATATATTTAGTACCTTTTGGAAACCTATGAAGAAAAGGTCAAATGCCAACCTTTGGGAATTATCATTATCATAATTTATCCTTGAAAGATATTTTTGGAACAATGGCAAAAAAGGTCCTCAAAGTTTCATAAATACAAAATTGATCCTTGATTCTTAATAATACAAAATCTGAAAAATTAACATCACAAGCCTTTGTCTAAGTCCAAATCCCAAAGCCCAAAATTAAATCAAAAGCCCATATGCCATTCACATATCCGAGCCCATCTCATTCAGGGTCAAACCACCATACACGGTCAAAACATAATAAAGAAATCATTTTCACTTCCCTCCCCCCCCCCCCCCAATTCACCCCGTACATCTCTTACCTCCCAAACCCTTGAACCCTAATATTAACCACACCCAAATTACCCCTTTCCCAATAAAATTACTCAAATAAATTCTTCCAGAAGGTCAAATCACGTGACTAGAAGCATGACCAAAGGAGATATTTGTGAGGAATGACACCGTGGACAAATGGAAAGCACTGATTGGCTATGCCACCTCATTCCCTTGTTTTGAATTCTGTATATAGAAGACTCTGACGCATGTGGCTGACAAGGACAGAGGGTGCACACTTGAGGATTGCCAGGGTGTACAAATAGAGGCTTCCCATTGGTCTGAACACATCACTAATCTTGATCAAAGGGTTATTATTGGAAGGAAGTAGCACAAAGATGATCAAGGGTCACGAATAAAGTTTCTAGAAGCTCCTGAGACTACTCAACCCCCTCACTCTTATTCTGCTATAAATAGAGGACCTCACTCCTCATTTCTTTGTGTAGATTGTAGGTAACTAAATGCTGTCAAAATATTGTTAGACTATTTTTTAGCTTAAATTCATTTTACATTTTGTAATTGTTTCTTATTTTAATAAAAGTTTAGTTCTATTTTCTTTTATTCTGTTTCAGAATTTGATTATGTTTTGCTTATTAGCTTATTGATAAACTGTTTTGTTTTATTTCTTATTCATAAAAGTTAATTTAAAATTCAATTTTAGTTTTTATAAGTTCAGATTATTACATCAGTTTCAAAGTTATACTCATAAAAAAATATAAAAAAATAGAAAAAGAAGAAAATATAAAAATAAATGTTGATTAAAATAGCTTGCAACCAAGCTTATTGAAGTATGATTAAGCTCATTCTAGCTTCTTAGCTTCTGTGAGTTTTGGTTCTAGTATAAACAGTCAGTTCACTCAAATAGATTGATAGTCAACAACTGTCATAGTCTAATTGATTGCTGAGAAGGATTATGATATGCTGAGACAGACAGGGATGGTCTCTGCCTATCCTAGAGATAGGCAAGCAAAGTGAGCCCCCTCTGTTCATGCTGAGGAGGAATTGGTGGTAAAACCTGTTTTGCTCTTTTTCAATAGTATAGCATCTGTTTTGGATTTGTAGTTTTAATTGTTGTAGTTTTAAATTTGATTTAGTAATTGTTGTTGTTATTGTGATTTCTGAGTTTAGATCTTGTTTGATAATTTGACTTCAACTGTTATATAGATTTGTGTTTCTCTTAGCTTAATTAGAATCTGATTTGCTTTGATCTGAGTTCTGAGTTAGTTGTAATCTCAATTCTGTAATTCTGTGTTCAATTGGAATTGTTGGATCATCCTCTGCATTAAGATTTAGGTTTGAACTTCTGTGGAATTGAATTGAGGATTTTTTATTTACAAATTGCTGAGACAGATACTTATAGGAGTGTTTGGATCAGTGTGTTTTGCTTGAACTCTCATTGATTCTGAGTATAGCATTGGTATAGTTAAGTCAACTATGATGCTTAAGGTTTAGTTTAGTTAAAAAATCAGTTGAGTAAATCACATAAGTCAAAACAGATTTCTATGTTAGCCTAATTGTTAGTATAGATTAATTCAGCTGGTGATATTGGAGTTATAGTTTCATATTAGTCCACAGTAGCTAAATTTAGATTAATAAAAGCTTATTAAAACTATTAGGAGTAGATTTGATTGAAGAAAATTGAATTTAGTCAAACTAGAATAAGAGTTAAAAAGTTTACTATTACGTTGGTTAAAGTTTAATAAGCTGCTGAACTCATTAGAATTTAGAGTATCATTTAGTTGTTTCTGGTTTCAAAGTTAGTTAAATTAGAGAATCAGTTGTACTATTGATCTTTTGCCCCCATAAGCTGGTTCATTTGTGCTTATATAAAGTGCTTATAGCTTCTGTGTAGTTGACTAGTTGAGACAGAGTTACTGTTTTGTCATTGAGGCCTACAGTTGTGCATTAGAGCTCTTATCAGTGTTTGGATATTGTTTCTGTGTTTTATTTTAGTTGTTATAGTGTTGTGATTAATCATATTGCTTCTGGATTAAGTTTGCTTCTCTTCTGCTTATTAATTGAGCTTATTGTTTGAGCTTTTTGCATAATATATGAGATTCTGTGGTTATCGGTGATTACTCTTGATCAAATTTGGTATAATTGAGCATAAATAAGCATTAATCTTATGTGTTCTAAGTTTCAGTCAAGTTTTGTTCACAAGTGCTTAAACATAAGCACTTGTGAATAAGCTGTTTAGCTTAAAAAGCACTTTTACTATTCATTTTAACTTCAAAATTTTTCTCCAAGTTACTTTTATTATTTTTGATTTTCTGGAATTTTTCCAGATTTTTCCAAGTTGATTTAGTATCTTTCTTAATTTTTTTTTTTTTTTTTTTTTTTTTTTTTTTGATTTTAATCATTTTTAAATAGTTTTTATTAAACAAAAATCAATAAAAAATCAGAAAAAGCTTTAAAAAATACAAAAATATTTTAGGAACTTCTTTTATAATATTTTAGATTTTTCAAGAATTAATTTTCATTTTTCCTTATTATTTTTCTATTTTCTTCTATTTTTAATGCATTTAAAAATACAAAAAACCAAACTAAATTCACAGAAAATAAAAGAAAAGTCAAAAAAATAATTTTCTTTTTCTGGAAATTCATTTTAATAGTTTAAGATTTTTAGAAAATAATTTCACGTTTGTAGGATCATTTTTCAAATAAAGTTACGTTTTAATAAACGCGTTTGCATTTCCGTTTTTACGTTTTCAACTTTAGTGCATATATAGCTTGTACTTCTTACATAATTCATCATTGTTTGTTAATACTTGAATTACTTGATCACTATTTTTACTTTCATCACTTCTCAATTCACGATTTACACGAATCAATATTCTTGATTCCATTCACCTTCACTCGGAAACGACTCGGGTGATCCGTATTTTTTGCCGATCATTTCGATACTATACTACTATATTATAATAAGTTGATTTTGACACAATCACACCTCTTTTATAACTCTTGACGCCATCATGTGGAGAGTCTTGACGCCGTCTGGTACTGTTCCAGCAAGGAAAATTGAGACTTTGTCGTTTTCTTCACTTTTATGCTCCAAAAACGTTCAAAATGCTTCCTTTTCCAGATTTCTCTTCAAAAGTACCTAAAAGGACAAAAGGAACGATTTAGGGTAATATTTGATCAAATAATCTCGAATTCGGGCTTCAATGACCCTGCAAAAGTGGTTCACTTTTCGCCTCATCAAATACCCTTACACTTGAGATTTGCTTATCCTCAAGCAAATGCGCTTTTATTCTAATCAAAATACAAGTTAGGGGTCATTTAACACTAATATAAAAGTAATTACAACAAATAATCGTTCCACTAAAAATCAAAGACAAGCACGGAGGTCATACACTAGCACCTCACAAATAGTGTTTAGATACTCACATCTCTCGGGTGTAATAAAGTATATATCACAATAGGGAAATGGAAAACATCTTTCACTACCTGTTATAGCAAAATAGATTACCATAGGCTTGGAAAAGGATCAAACCTCCACCATTTGGCGTAAGCACCTAGGATAAACTATCAAAGAGGTCTCTCAAAGGGTTATAACGTTAGGTGTAGGGATATGAAATAAGCGGTTTTGTTGGATAAAGGCAATATTTACTAGTGGCGAGTTAATCATCTTGGTTAATTACATGTACAATATGGCGTTGCTAAGCCAGGACTCGACTCGACTTAAGCTAATAAATCAAAAATAACAAAAACATAAAACAAACATAAAATGAAACGGGATGGTAGTCCGTATGTTTTTCTCTTTTCTTTTTCTATTTTTTTTTATCTTTTTCTTTATTTTTCGATTTTTTTTTCTTTTTTTTTTGCATACATTTTTACCCTACCATCAAAAATAATACATCATAGGGAATGTACATTCCCCTTACACTTGAATTTTCACATACTTTACAATAAACTAATCTAATGACTCGAATCAAGATAATCAAAACACTTGGAGTACTTTTAAGATTAACGCACATATGGGGGTAATAATTTGATGTTCTTCCCCATTACTCCATAACTCAAGTACTTTACCCATGAGTCCCAATCGTCCCAAAACAATATATACAAGATATGACTCGACTTAGCAACCATGTAATCAATTAGATAATTAACTAAGGGTTCAAGCAAATAACAATAATGCACTAAAGATGAGTTCATACACGGAAGGCTAAGGCGATTTGGTTGCACATTTGGGTGGGTTGTAACAAATTCTTCCTTTAAGTAAAATGCTTAAAGTTAGAAACGAAAAGATAGGCTCAGAGGGGTGTACTAGGGGTTTCGTGTACTAAAAATGAGTACAATGCTAAGGTGTGGGAAAAATTAATTGACTTTACTAGTCAAGTAATATGACTTAAATGGTCAAGTAATTATGATATGGGTTTAAACACAAGGGTGATACTAATGCCTCTTATCATGTAGTAAATCCTACTACACGAATGTAGTCTCACTAGCGGTCTCGGGATGCATCACTAACGCAAGTTCTAGAATCTAAATGTTACCTGTACACTCATAAGCACTAATAATGAATGCTTTTTCTATCAAATATAAAGGCGAACCTCACATATTTGGGTGGAAAATTTTTCTGAATGGTACGGTTTTGTGCTAGTCATACAACTCCTATCCATGAGACGCTCGCTAAGGCTAAAGTTTCACTCCTAAATGTTGTAAAAAATTTTAAATTTGGTGCTAAAATTACACTAACAAGAATTTCTCTTAGTTTTGTTACACACCTACCATCAAACAAACAATCTCAATTGCAATAGTATTCTATAAGGTATCATCATTTACCCTCCCCTTACACTTAGGATGAACATTGTCCCCAATGTTCAATTAAAGGATGTAAAAGTGAAATAGGTAAAAGAATGAAAGCAAATACTCCCCTGATTCGTTCGGTGTGGATAGTGTGGCAACAAGGTTAGATCTTCCTCCAAGAAAATGAACATTCAAAGCTTCCCTTCCAGAAATATAAATCATCTTCTTGTCATATATAACCTGTTAAACCTGAGAAAACAAACAAGGCAACCTCGCATAAAATCGGCGGCAATCTATATATACTAACAAATCCTAGAAAACAATTTAAGATATAATGCTTGTGGAATGAATGTTTGCAGATTCCCTGGAGTTTATAAAACTAAAGAATTAACAAAAACTTTAAGACTCTGTTAGAAAAACAAAACTCGCAAAATTTCCAGAATTTTACACATGACGCCGTCAGGAGTTAACTCATGACGCCGTCAGAAGTGACCTGCAGAAATCTTTACGTTAAGTTTCCGGAAAATTTCTGGAAAAAACTTATGTCCTACTTCCTGGAAAATCCTGCAAAACATCATTATGACTCGATACAAGCATTTGACTCTAACAAATACTAATACACATGTTCATTTAATATTGTGGCGAATTATGATCATTTTCGTTCTTATAAACAAATTTGGGGTTTCCCCTTACACTTAGCTTTCACAAAATACCTTTATATGAAGTTAAGACGAAGTTAAACAACAAAATAAAGCATTTTCACAATTTAGTTTGAAACATGATCTACCAAAAATAAAAATGAAGCATGCATACGGAAACAAATAACAATCAAACAATTAAAAATCACACAAAACATGGGTTGCCTCCCAAGAAGCGCTTTTCTTTATTTACGAGTCTTGTAGCTAGACTCAAGGTCCTGGGCAATTACGTGACCTCATCATTGGTCTCATTCTCTAGGTCATCTCCAATCTTAGTTTTGTATTCCGGACCTAGTTACAAACATTCCTTGTAGAAACCAAGTATTCTATTCATGACATAATCTACCCCTCTACGTCTATCCTCATCATTCCTATAGTAAACCGCTTGCTTGTGTTCCTTTTCTATGTTTGATAGAAGACGGTAGTGTTCAATCTTATAGGGCATTTGGTAAGCAATCTCATCGTTCTCTTCCTTGAATCTAACTATCCCTAGGGACGGGTCATAACTCATCTTAGAGGCCTCAACAAACGGTTTTCTGAACACTACTTGACTTAGGCAATCATCTATTACCGGACAAGTATCCTCTACTATCACAAAGTCGGTAACATAAGTGAAGTTTCCTACAAAGACATGCAATCCTTTCACTCTTCCTACAAAGTTGCTCATCCTAATCGTGTCAGGCATCATCCTATACCCAAGTTGCTTCTTCATTACCAAATTATAATAGGTCCTAGTCATGATGTTTATAGGAGACCTCGGATCGATATAAGCTCTCCATACATGCATATGCCCAATGTTGCATGGTATGTTGATGTTAGAGGGATCACCTACTTTAATAAGGGGTGAACCAAGGATGTATGGTGTCTTGGGATCATCGAATAGATCCTTGTGATATTCCCGTTCTTCCTTGGTAGGTAACTTATCAAAGTATTCTTCTACGTTTTCTACTTCCTCTAACTTTTCTTCCTTAATATCCTCAACTTCCTAAATCTCATCCTTAGTCCCGGTTTCTATTCCAACTTCATCCTTGTCACTTTCTTCTATGTTCTTATCTATTGGCTTAATGGTGACAACGTTGACAAAGTGGACGTGTTTGGATGACGAAGGGTCCTTAATTTGGATTCCGCTATTAGTGTCCCTAGTGTCCTTCCTAGGTGTAGTTAGCACTTGGTTGTTGAGGGCTTTCAACAAGTAGTCAATCTTATTGGTCATCTTCGTTTGTTGTTGATTGAATTCGGTTTCAAACTTAAGTATGCGAGCCTCTTGAGATGACATAAACTTGGACATCAATCCTTCAAGATTATTGGTACTACCATAGTTATTGGAAGGATTGTTGTTGAACGTATGGTTAGCGGGTGGACCGTTTGGTTGGTAACGAATAGGTGGATTGGAAGAGTTGTTTTGGGGATGTTTTGGTTTTGTTTCCACCTAAGGTTCGGGTGATTTTTCCAAGAAGGATTGTATGAATCACCGTAAGGGTTTGGCTCGGGTTTGAAAGTGTACCACTTGTCTACCGCTTCGTCGGTACGCGAGGATGCGTAATTCGCAAAAGCTTGTTCGGGGAGTTCCACGCAATCACGAGTGTCATGGGGACCACTACATAATTCGCATGAAGAAGTGATTTTGTTCACTTGGCTTGAAGGCTTAGGAGCTTCGTAAGATTTCATGAGAAACTGACTTGGTCCCCAAGTTCCATGATCCTACGGTCGGGAGTGCTAGAATTGTTCGAAGGCAAAGATATTGCCTTGACCATTTTGTTCAAATCACGGGGATCATTCCAACTTTCATTGTCATAGAGAGCAAGATCTTCTATGAGTTCCCATGATTCTTCCGCACTTAGATCACGTAGCTTGCCACCGGCCGATTGGTCAATGGTTCGCCTTGTGGAGAGATCGATATGGTCATAGAAGATTTGGACTTGGAGCCAAAGATCTATGCCATGATGAGGGACTTTTTGGAGTAAGTCCTTGAAACGAGTCCATGCTTCATATAGAGTTTCACCTTGACGTTGTTGGAACATCAAGATGTCATTTTTAAGCTTGGTAGTTCTCCCCGGTGGGAAAAATTAAGCAAGGAAACGAGTGGTGAGATCATCCCATGAGGTGATGGATCCCGCGGGTAAACGTTCAAGCCATTGACTAGCTTGATCACATTGAGAGAATTGGAATAGGCCTAATCGGGTCGATTCTCTAGTTGTAACATCAAGGTCTATGGAATCTACGATTTTTAAGAAATCCTTGAGATGTTGATTAGGATCTTCGGAACGAAGTCCATGGAATGCACATCCGCTTTGCACCAACCGGATGGTATCGGATCGCAAGGGGGACACATTGGCTCCTTGAGTGAGCTCAATAGTGTTTCGATAGCTTTGGTGGCTAGGACGGGAATACTCTCCTAAGGTTCGGGGTCTAAGAGGTTGGTTTGCTAGTGGTGGGTTTTGTGGGTGGTTTTGTTGTGGTGGGTTGATGGGTTCAAAGAGGTTACCACCTTCCATGATGTCGGACAGTAAAGGTTACGAACAAAGACACGAAGAAATAAGATAGACTAAAGAAAACCTAAAAATAAAAATAAAATCTTGCTAGAAAGGAATCTAGCAAGTAGACCTAATAAAAAGATATCCTAACCTAGACAATAACTATTCCCCGGGCTGCGGCCCCAAAAACTTGATACGTAGGGATCGCACCAGGTTTTACCTCTCAAGGGATCTCGAGAAGCTTACAACCCCCACCAGGCAGTGTACCTGATCATTGTAGTATAGTATAGTGACAAGTACCGGGGGATTGATCGTTCAACTCAGGAATAGTGTCGCTAGGATTATAAAGCCTAATAAACTAGGTCTAGAGGTGAGGGATGATTCTTTTTGTATTTTTATATTTTATGGAAAGCAATTAAAATCTCGGGTTTTGGAAGAGTGGGCGGAATTAGTTGCTAGCCAACTAAACCAATTAACTACAAATGCAATCAAAATAAAATAACAAAAATGAAAATTAAACTAATTATAATAATGTGGTGGAAACAATGATGAGGAAAGTTGTGTTTACTTAGATTTTATTACTCCCTAGATATCTTTTACAGGTTAATAGCTTGTTACAATTGCATGGATGACGGGTCATATTCCTTAATACTAGTCGTAGGGCCTTGTACAATATTCCCTAACTCTATAGGATCCTACTTCACTCCTATGTCGAGCCGTTAGAAGCTCCTAACATGTGATCATTAGAATTCTCCTACGCATTAAATACAACCAAAAATCGTAGTACACCTCTGATCATGTTTCTTAAGACGTTCAAGCAAGTTACCAATGGAAGTTTGCCGGTTTTCTTAAGCCTAACATCGAATACAATCATCCGTAACAACTATAAACAAACAATCAACCCATAATTAACATCTAGATTTCACTACATCTAAGCAAACACAAGAGAAATCTAACCTAGCATGTTAAATTGAAGACAAGCGTAAGATATAATCAAACAACACATAGACATATTGAATGATTTGAAGGAATACTTATCTTTAATTGAACATGAAAGATTCAAGGGGTTGAAACCCTTGAAAAGCTGATAAAATTCGAACAATTCCCTCAAAGTTGCACACTAATGAATGAAATTTGGAAAACTATATATAGATTACATAGAGTGACAACGTCATGTATTAAGTTGTGACGCCGTCAACTCGCCGCCATAATGAAATTGTATTGCCTAGATCTACTTCTGACGCCGTCATGTAGGATTTTCCTCTGGGTCGTCACTAATACTTGGACCTTAACAGACTTGGGTGGCGTCGTCATCTCCTATGCACAAAAACTCTCTGGATCGTCACGTGTATTTTCCACATCCACCTTTTTTGTAACTCTTGACGCTGTCATGTGGAGAGTCTTGACACCGTCAGGTACTGTTCCAGCAAGGAAAATTGAGACTTTGCCGTTTTTTTCACTTTTATGCTCCAAAAACGTCCAAAATGCTTCCTTTTCCAGATTTCTCTCCAAAAGTACCTAAAATGACAAAAGGAACAATTTAGGGCAATATTTGATCAAATAATCTCGAATTCGGGCTTAACTGACCCCTCAAAAGTGGTTCACTTTTCGCCTCATTAGGGACTAAGGATGAGATTAAGGAAGTTGAGGATATTAAGAAAGAAAAGTTAGGGGAAGTAGAAAACGTAGAAGAATATTTTGATAAGTTACCCACCAAGGAAGAATGGGAATATCATAAGGATTTATTCGATGACCCCGAGACACCATACGTCCTTGGTTCACCACTTATCAAAACGGGTGACCCCTCTAACATCAACATACCATGCAACATTAGGCATATGCATGTGTGGAAAGCTTACATCGATCTTAGGTCTCCTATAAACATTATGACTAGGACCTATTATACTTGGGTAATGAAGAAGCAACTTAACTATAGGATGATGCCTAACACGAATTGGATGAGCAACTTTGTAGGAAGAGTAAAAGGATTACATGTCTTTGTAGGAAACTTTACTTATGTTACCGACTTTGTGATTGTAGAGGATATTCGTCCGATAATAGATGGTTGCCTAAGTCAAGTAGTGTTCGGAAAACCGTTTGTTGAGGCCTCTAAGATGAGTAATGACCCGTCCCTAGGGATAGTTAGATTCAAGGATGAGAACGATGAGATTGCTTACCAAATGCCCTATAAGATTGAATAATACCGTCTTCTATCAAACCTTGAAAAGGAACACAAGCAAGCGGTTTACTAAAGGAATGATGAGGATAGACGTAGAGGAATAGACTATCTCATGAGTAGAATACTCGGTTTTTACAAGGAATATTTGCAACTAGGTCCGGAATACAAAACTAAGATTAGAGATGACCTAGAGAATGAAACCAATGCCAAGGTCACGTAATAACCCATGACCTTGAGTCAAGCTACAAGACTCGTAAATAAAGAAAAGCGCTTCTTGGGAGGCAACCCATGTTTTGTGTGTTTTTATTTGTTTGATTTTTAGTTGTTTGATGTTATTTGTTTCCGTATGCATGTCTTATTTTTATTTTTGATAGATCATGTCTCAAACTAAATTGTGAAAATGCTTTACTTTGTTGTTTAACTTCGTCTTAACTTCATATAAAGGTATTTTGCAAAAGCTAAGTGTAAGGGGAAACCCCAAATTTGTTTATAAGAACAAAAATGATCATGATTCGCCACAATATTAAATGAACATGTATATTAGTATTTGTTAGAGTCAAATGCTTGTATCGAGTCATAATGATGTTTTGCAGGATTTTCCAGGAAATAGGACACAAGTTTTTCCAGAAATTTTCCGGAAACCTAACATAAAAATTTTCGCAGGTCACTTCTGACGGCGTCAGGGTTTAATGTAACACCTTAGGCAAATCCCACATCGGCTGTGGCCTGGAGAGATGCGGGGCTCATAAGATAACATTCGCCTTATAATGACACAACGCATTTTGTGGTCTACTGCGAGTGGGGTTTTTAGGAACTGGCAGTTAAGCGTGCTCATGTGAGAGTAGTACTGGCTTGGGTGACCTGCCGGGAAGTCTTCAAATGAGGCCACAAAAACAAAGCCGTGAGCTTGCGGGCAAAGCGGACAATATTGTGGTCTGCGTAAGGCGGGGTGTTACATTTAACACCTGACAACGTCACGTGTAAAATTCTGCGAGTTTTGTTTTTAAATTTTGCGAGTTTTGTTTTTCTAACGGAGTCTTAAAAATTTTTGTTGCTTCTTTAGTTTTATAAACTCCAGGAAATCTGCAAACATTCATTTCACAAGCATTATATCTTAAATTGTTTTCTAGGATTTGTTAGTATATATAGATTTTACGCGAGGTTGCTTTGATTGTTTTCTCAGGTTTAACAGGTTATATATGACAAGATGATGATTTATATTTCTAGAAGGGAAGCTTCAACGTTCATTTTCTTGGAGGAAGATCTAACCTTGTTGACACACTATCCACAACGAACAAATTAGGGGAGTATTTGTTATCATTCTTTTACCTATTTTACTTTTACAACCTTTAATTGAACATTGGGGATAATGTTCATCCTAAGTGTAAGGGGAGGGTAAACGATGATACCTTATAGGATACAATTGCACTTGAGTTTGTTTGTTCGATGGTAGGTGTGTAATAAAACTAAGAGAAATACTTGTTAGTGTAATTTTAGCGCCAAATTTAAAATTTTTTACAACATTTAGGAGCGAAACTTTAGCCTTAACAAATGTCTCATGGATAGGAGTTGTATGACTAGCACAAAACCGTACCATTCAGAAAAATTTTCCACCCAAATATGTGAGGTTCTCCTTTAGATTTGATAGGAAAAGCATTCATTATTAGTGCTTATGAGTATACCGGTAGCATTTAGATTCTAGAACTTGCGTTAGTGATGCATCCCGAGACCGCTAGTAAGACTACATTCGTGTAGTAGGATTTACTACATGATAAGAGGCATTAGGATCACCCTTGTGTTTAAACCCGTATCATAATTACTTGACCATTTAAGTCATATTACTTGACTAGTAAAGTCAATTAATTTTTCCCACACCTTAGCGTTGTACTCATTTTTAGTACACGAAACCCCTAGTACACCCCTCCGAACCTATCTTTTCGTTTCTAACTTTAAGCATTTTACTTAAAGGAAGAATTTGTTACAACCCACCCAAATGTGCAACCAAATCGCCTTAGCCTTCCGCGTATGCACTCATCTTTAGTGCATTATTGTTATTTGTTTGAACCCTTAGTTAATTATCTAATTGATTACATGGTTGCTAAGTCGAGTCATATCTTGTACATATTGTTTTGGGACGATTGTCACTCATGGGTAAAGTACTAGTGTTATGGAGTAATGGGGAAGAACATCATATATTACCCCCATTTGTACGTTAATCTTAAAAAGTACTCCAAGTGTTTTGATTATCTCGATTCGAGTTATTAGAGTAGTTTATTGTAAAGTATGTAAAAATTCAAGTGTAAGGGGAATGTACATTTCCTATGATGTATTATTTTGGATGGGGGTAAGAGTGTATGCAAAAAAAATCGAAAAATCAAAAAAATCAAGAAAAAGAAAAGAAAAAAAATAGAAAAAGAAAAGAGAAAAACATACAGACTACCATCCCGTTTCATTCTATGTTTATTTTATGTTTTTGTTATTTTTGATTTATTAGCTTAAGTCGAGTCGAGTCTTAGCTTAGCAACGCCATATTGTACATGTAATTAACCAAGATGATTAACTCGCCACCAGTAAATATTGCCTTTATCCAACAAAACCGTGTTTTCCATATCCTTACACCTAACATTATAACCCTCTAAAAGACCTCTTTGATAGTTTATCCAAGGTGCTTACGCCAAGTGGTGGAGGTTTGATCCTTTCCCAAGCCTATGGTAATCTATTTGCTATGACAGGTAGTGAGAGATGTTTTGCATTTCCATATTGTGATATACTTTATTACACTCGAGAGATGTGAGTATCAAAACACAATTTGTGAGGTGCTAGTGTATGACCTCCGTGCTTGTTTTTGGTTTTTAGTGGAATGATTATTTGTTGTAATTACTTTTATATTAGTGTTAAATGACCCGTAACTTGTATTTTGATTAGAATAAAAGCGCATTTGCTTGAGGACAAGCAAATCTCAAGTGTAAGGGTATTTGATGAGGCGAAAAGTGTACCGCTTTTAAGGGGTCATTTAAGCCCGAATTCGAGATTATTTGATCAATTATTGCCCTAAATCGTCCCTTTTGTCATTTTAGGTACTTTTGAAGAGAAATCTGAAAAAGGAAGCATTGATGAGTGCTCAAACACTCATCATTTTTGGTCAAATCCGAACTGCAAAACATACAAAAACACTCAGAAATGCATCAAAATACTAAAAATATTTCAAAATTGTGTTTTATATGTTTTAGATGCAAAATGAGTAAAAACATATGAAAAACGTACAAAATTTGCAAAATTGGC
The DNA here is from genome assembly GCA_030686995.1 of Artemisia argyi. Lineage (NCBI taxonomy): Eukaryota > Viridiplantae > Streptophyta > Magnoliopsida > Asterales > Asteraceae > Artemisia > Artemisia argyi. Next base: position 134,025,732 of record CM060709.1, on the reverse strand, counting down.
AGTTTCAGTCCCCCAACTTTCAAAAATTGACTAAAACAGTCCCTAGGCATTTCTTTTGTATGAAAAGTCAATCAAGGTCCATGGAAAATCTAAATTTGTCAAAAATGGTCCTTGAAATAAAAGTTTTGAAAATTTACATTTTGGTCCCTAATGTTTCAACTTTTGGCAGTTTTGGTCCTTGGATGCTAAAAATTGGAAATTTAACACTTTTGGTCCATGTACTAATGAAACTTGGCAATAATTCACCTTTGCAATACTTTGGAAGAATGTCAGAATACTACCCTCAAGTTTCAGGTTTTACAAGTTTGGTCCCTAAGATTATTCTACTTACCAAATGGACCCTTGATATTTATAATTTCAAATCCAAAAGCCTGATCCAAAACAAACACTACCCAATCCACCTCCCAAGCCCATTACCCCTCAAAAGCCCAATCCCCTAATAAAAATAACTCACCCCGTTTTATTAAAACCTTCAGTCAACCCTAAAGGCAAACCCTGCTTCCCTTTCCCCCCGTGACTTCTCACCTGCAACACCCTGCCAAAAACCACCCTAGCTTTCCTACACACCAACACCATCATTACTACACCTCACCCCTACTCACTTTCCACCACAAAACACCAATACCCTCCCCTGCCAAGTTCTCAGACCCAAGTGGTCAAAAGTATTTCCCGCCAAAACCCATTTAAGGGCTGAGATCAAAATTTGCATCACCAATGGTTGGGATTTGCTGAAGAGAAGCACAAGAGAGTGAAACCCTAGTTCATTTAGTATAAATAGATTATGATGGTAGCCAATTTTGGGCATTAGGTTTTAGAAGTAGAAAGTAGGAGTAGTAGTACTGAGTAGATTGTAGAATTATTTTCTTTAGTTTCAATTCTTTAAAACTCTATCCTGTATTCCTGTTTTAAATATAATGAAAATTTCAGTTTGAAGTTAAGTTCTTCTTGCACCATTTGCATTACAGCTCTTATTTATTAGATTTAATTAAGTTCTTTATGTTATTGTCTTTAAAAAGCTTCTTTTAGTTTTCTGCTTCAATTATAAAAAAAAGAAAAAAAAAATATATATATATATATATATATATATATATATATATATATATATATATATATATATATATATATATATATATATATATATATATATATATATATATATGTCTTACTGTAGTAATAAGCAGTTTAACTGCTTATTGCAGCTGCTTATTTTTAAGTCCACTTCTGCTTATTTGCTCTTAATCTAGTTTAATATATGATGTTACTTTAAGTTTAAGTCCAAACAATACTCTTTTACTTCAAAATTTCCAAACAGATACCCTGTTAAGGGGTGTTTGGCATTAGCACCTTCTGAGCCCAAAATACGTTTTTGATCAATTCTGGAATTTGAGTCATCTTTAGTTAGTTTAGTTTAATAACTTAGGAGTAAATTTTACCACTTTCCATTAGTTATTTAATAGTTTTCCAATTTTTTTTTTATTTCAGCTGTTTTCAATTATAGCTTAGGTGGAATTTGCTTTGAGCTTATGTTAGTTGTTACTTTTGGTTATAGATAGTTCCAATAGGTTGTAGCTCTTGTCCAATATATGGTAATACTTTTATAGGTCAATTGCCAACCAGTTTGACCCATCTCCACAACTGCATCAGCATATTATTTTCTCAGCTAAGCTTTTTCTCGATCACTTTTTGATTTATCCACTAGTTCAAATTTAATGATTTTTGTTTCTATGTTCTCTCCCCCAACTGATCTTTATTAGTTTGTAGCTTATTTACCTTAGCTTATGCATTTGTACACCTTAATCTTTGTGTAAGACCACCCTCTTAGCCCACTGTTTTGGCAGCAAACTGACCCACTTTGCATAACCCATAGCTTTCTCAAATATTGAGCATAGGCCTTGTTCTTTGGTGAATCAGGAAGCCCCCTAGGTAGAGTTAGGATTCAGTAATTGGTTTTCTTTCATAAGCTTATTTGGGTGCTTGTTTTTGAGCTTGAAACTCTCCTTTTGGCTGCTGCTGCTAATGCTTTCTGCCTAGTATGCTTGTTTGATTCTCTGAGTTTATTTGATCATGTTTACTGTTGTTGTTAGTTGCTTGTTATTATTTAGGTTTTAGTTTTTGTTTGTGTGTTTAAGTCTTGTTTGCTTAATTAGTGAATTGGTCAGCTTATTTAAGATACTTGTTGGCTGCCAAATTTCACAAAGTGACTTAACATCTTGAACACTTTCCACTATTGGTCTTTTGAAGTTGGCATAAGTTTGTTTTAAATTAGTTTGCTTGCTAGTTGTGGCTTATAAGGATAGGTTAAGATTAGCTGTAGCTCATTGCACCCTAGGAATAGCTTTTGGCTTATTGGCTTTGCTTATTGGTAACTCATTTCCTGCCCTGCACCCCAGTTCGCACTCTCACTCACCCATCTTCATAAGCCTTTTCCTAGCTTATTAGTGAGACCTAGGGCTTGGCCCTCAGCTTTTTGAAAAGCCCTTCTGGGTGGCTTTTGAGATCAAGTCTCATTTTGGCCTTCCAATCAACCCTGTGGGCCCCACATTAAGCTGCAAGTGCCCTCTCAGGCCTGTTTTGGGCTGTGTAAATTTTCTTATTTTGTGTGCTAGTTTCAGGCTTTCAGCGTCTTTAGTGCTTATAGATTGTTCATTTGGTATCTCCTAGTTCAGTTGAGTTGGCTTCTGTACCACTTTGCTTATTTGTCACCTTAGGTTAGCTTATAGTAGCTTAAATTAGCTTTACAGTTTTCAAAAACCGTTTTTAAGCTTTTAGTTTAAAACTGCTTATTATTTTCACTTATTACTCTACTTATTTGTGGTTTTTAGAAAAAGTCTTAGTTGTAAAAAAATGTTCCTTTTTATGTTTTTAATAAGTTTGCAAAAGAAAATTGAAAGAAAAAAAATATTTGCAAAAAAGGTGGGGTTGTGAGATTTGAACCCTGGACCTCTTGGGTTGACCTGGTCAACGCCAAACCAATACCAAGCACCATCTGTGCTACCTTGTTGTTAGTGTATTTGATTTCCCTTGTTTTATTTATACTAGTGTAAGTCCCTTTAGCTTATAAATCCCTTTTCAGCTTATTTTCAGCTTATAAATAAGCTCTGTACCATTTTCATATTTTTCCTAGCTTAATTATACCACTAAGTATTTTTAGAATAAATTTTACATTTTTCACTATTCATTTAGTATTTTTTATAATTTAAATTAGATTTATTAGTATTTAAATAGTTTTTAATTAATAATAAATAATTAAAAAGTCAAAAAAATAATTTTCTTTTTTCTAAAATTTGCTTTTATCATTAGGATCGTAAAAATATTATTTTCATGTTCGTAGGGTTAGCGTAGCTCAAATTTCACTTTTTATTTCGCGCACTCGCGTTTATTTTAATTTTAACTCGTGTTTTAATTAAATAACTTTTACGTTTTTTTAATTTAGGTTACGTGAGTAAAAGTAGTTTGTAAAATTAAGAAAAACCAAAAATTTAAATAAAGTGATAGCTTCTATTTAAGCCGTTTGGCTTATTTTTCTGCTTACGTATAAGCAAATTCTGATTTTAAGTTTTTAGATTGCATTTTAAGTTAACTAGGTTTCACGTCATTATTAATATAGTGTGTTTAAATCGTTCTCATTCGTTTTTCCTTAGTTTAATCATCTCAAACCCTTTCCTGTCCAAATTCACCCGATCACAAAGCCGTTTTAAATACAATCCACACCTCGTCGGGACATAACGACCCGGGGAAACCCCTATACTTCCACGAAGCATTGGTTTAGGCTGTTTGACTATTATAGTTGACCATTCACAAGTGGTTGACCAATAATTATCTGACGGTTCAGAACCAACCAAATTTTGGCGCCGCTGCCGGGGAGGTGTGCGCGCTATTCTAAACGGTTTTTCTGATTAGTGATTTTGGAATTCGTTCCATTGTACATTTATCCATCCTTTGTTCATATTTTCTTATTATCAAAACAAAAACGTTCCCGAAAACATTTTAAACTCAGTTTTCAACGAACACAAAAACACACAAAAACATTTTCTTTCTCATTTGTACAAAATGTTTATCCAAAAATCCAAAAACATTCTCCTTTACCCTCTCACATCTTTGATTCTTCATCCCTACCCCTCTATGAACCTTTGATTCTTTCCTATGTCGTATCCACACCATTTTGGTTGCCAATGGTGTGGTGGTCCTCATAATGGTGGGAATTGTCCCGTCTGTAGCATGGTAGAGTCAGGAGATGGGTCTGTCTATAACCAAGCTCCCTATCCTTACCATGATACATCCGATTCATCTTACCAGCCACCACATCATGAGATACTGACATATCTGTGTGAGTTTTGTAGAGGTCCTCACCAAGGATTTGAGTGTCAATCCGGAAACACGTTTGTCTATAAACAGTTTTTCGGTGATGCTCAGAACTTTGGTTATGACCATTACCCATATGATTCACCAGTTCAGACTCAACAGTTTTACTGTTGTGATTACTGTGGAGGTCCACACTTCAGCTCAGATTGTCAAACGGGTAATCCATACCCTTGTGACAATTTTGACACACCTTATTACGATCAAACTCCACAGTACGATATGACTCAAGCACTTCTTCCAGAAATGCAAAATATGATGAAAATCGTTGATGAGCTTAAGGGTTTAGTTAAAGACTTTGCCCAAAGACATACTCATCAAAAATCCATGGAAGAATTGCTGGCTGAAGAGCAGGCTGCTAGAATAAATTCCCAAGATGCCTATGAAAAATCTGTGAGGGAATCAATTGCAAGAGAAAAAGCAGCCAAATCTAGCTCTTTGTTCCGTTTCATTCCTGATGACAGTGATGATGAGGATACACTTGACATCCTTGAATTTTATAAAACTTCTTCAAGTTCATCAGTTGATACCCCAGCAGTTGAGATTCCATCTCAAACAACTACTATCACACCCGAGGTTCCCACTCACTCTTTGATCATGGGGGATGAGCATCTTGACACTGTTCCTGATAAGGAATCAGACGAGTTCATAAAGTCTAGTGTTGAGAACATTGTCCCAATCCCGAGAGAGTCACAGGGAACTCTTGAGCATATGTGTGATATTCCTTCCCCTCTTGAGTGTCCAAACGATCATTTTGAGACTTTCTCAGATTTTAATGATGATTGTACATCTCATGGAGACATTGAGTATGTTGAGGCATCAGTCCCACAGTCTGATGCTGATCCTCTTCTTGAGGAGTTCGCCGATGAACTTACTCACATCAATCCACTTTCATTGGAAAGTGATGATGGTCTCCTCGACTTTGAAGCCGATCTGGGAGAAATTGAAAGTCTCCTATATCATGATCCGTCACTCACTTCTGTACCCAACAGTCCAATAGAGAATAATAATCACTTTGTTCCCGAAACATTCAATACTACTCTCACCAATCCTCTATTTGAATTCGACTCTGAATTCACTTTGATTTCTGATAATCCACTCTTTGATATTCAGAATAAGGATTGTGATGAGTTTATATCGGAACATGAATTCACAGATTCACATCTTGTGAATAATTCTCTTCATGAGGAGTTCTCCGGTGAACTCACTCATCATATCATAACTCCTCTAGAGTTTGATAGCCCGGGGGGAGATGCACTCAATCACGAGAATTTGCAAATTCCCACCCACCCTCCCGGGATATTTTTGAGCTTAACCTTTGAAATCCAAATTCAGGCTAATGAACCTGCTCTCGAGGAAGATGATCAAATCATGCTTTTCATCATGGTTTTCTTCCTTTTCTTCACCTATAAGGTGACTTCCTCTCTTCTTCACTCCTTCGGGAATGAAGATACCATCTTTGATCCCGGCATTTTCATGTATCATTATCTTGAGCCGGATTCTTATCTCATCGGTGTGGAACTTTCACGTGCTTCAAATGTTTGTCCAAACATCTTGAATGAAAGTCCGATTGAGATCATTTCTTCCACATCATGCTTCCCCAAGGACAAATGAATTCGGGGTCGAGTCAAGCTAGCGACTCGGTAAACAAAAACAGTAGCATACTTATAGGGTTTTCACCCTAAGTGTGGGGGAGTCCCCCATGCTATGGTTACAAGAGTGAAAAACAAAATGGTGTTTTCCACGCTTAGCTTGTAATGTTGCCCTTTTACGTTCAAAATGTCGGCATAATAGCCGGGATTTTGAATATTGAGGACAATATTCATCCTAAGTGTGGGGGGTATTCGCTATTCTAGCGAATTTTATCACATTTTATCATATAATACCCCCGTTTTTTGCCAAAATTTCAAAAAATTTTCACTGGTGCTTCAAAATTTTTGTGGTAATCAGTCCGCCTTGTCTAACCGGCAAAAGGGATTGGCTAGTCCAGGAGCAAACGGCTCTTGGTAAAGACATCTCAAATCCATTTATGGCTTGCAATTTGCCCAAAATTGTATGGTACCTCAACTCCCCAAAAACAAATGAGTTGGCTAGCCCGCAAGATTATGGCTTGTGGTAAAGGCAGTGGAAAATCCATAATTGGTAATCAGCTCACCAAGATGTTGACTATTCCATCAAGAGTTGGCTAGTCCAGGAGCAAACGGCTCCTGGTAAACACAAATCAAATCCGTTGACAGCTGGTGGTTTGCTCAAAATCACACGGTTATCAGGTGTGCCACAGTTCTTACACCTAGCTACTCCACAGTTCTTTATGTTATTGTCTTTAAAAAGCTTCTTTTAGTTTTCTGCATATATATATATATATATATATATATATATATATATATATATATATATATATATATATATATATATATATATATATATATATATATATATATATGTCTTACTGTAGTAATAAGCAGTTCAACTGCTTATTGCAGCTGCTTATTTTTAAGTCCACTTCTGCTTATTTGCTCTTAATCTAGTTTAATATATGATGTTACTTTAAGTTTAAGTCCAAAAAATACTCTTTTACTTCAAAATTTCCAAACAGATACCCTGTTAAGGGGTGTTTGGCATTAGCACCTTCTGAGCCTAAAATACGTTTTTGACCAATTCTGGAATTTGAGTCATCTTTAGTTAGTTTAGTTTAATAACTTAGGAGTAAATTTTACCACTTTCCATTAGTTATTTAATAGTTTTCCAATTTTTTTTTTTTTTTTATTTCAGCTGTTTTCAATTATAGCTTAGGTGGAATTTGCTTTGAGCTTATGTTAGTTGTTACTTTTGGTTATAGATAGTTCCAATAGGTTGTAGCTCTTGTCCAATATATGGTAATACTTTTATAGGTCAATTGCCAACCAGTTTGACCCATCTCCACAACTGCATCAGCATATTATTTTCTCAGCTAAGCTTTTTCTCGATCACTTTTTGATTTATCCACTAGTTCAAATTTAATGATTTTTGTTTCTATGTTCTCTCCCCCAGCTGATCTTTATTAGTTTGTAGCTTATTTACCTTAGCTTATGCATTTGTACACCTTAATCTTTGTGTAAGACCACCCTCTTAGCCCACTGTTTTGGCAGCAAACTGACCCACTTTGCATAACCCATAGCTTTCTCAAATATTGAGCATAGGCCTTGTTCTTTAGTGAATCAGGAAGCCCCCTAGGTAGAGTTAGGATTCAGTAATTGGTTTTCTTTCATAAGCTTATTTGGGTGCTTGTTTTTGAGCTTGAAACTCTCCTTTTGGTTGTTGCTGCTAATGCTTTCTGCCTAGTATGCTTGTTTGATTCTCTGAGTTTATTTGATCCTGTTTACTGTTGTTGTTAGTTCCTTGTTATTATTTAGGTTTTAGTTTTTGTTTGTGTGTTTAAGTCTTGTTTGCTTAATTAGTGAATTGGTCAGCTTATTTAAGATACTTGTTGGCTGCCAAATTTCACAAAGTGACTTAACATCTTGAACACTTTCCACTATTGGTCTTTTGAAGTTGGCATAAGTTTGTTTTAAATTAGTTTGCTTGCTAGTTGTGGCTTATAAGGATAGGTTAAGATTAGCTGTAGCTCATTGCACCCTAGGAATAGCTTTTGGCTTATTGGCTTTGCTTATTGGTAACTCATTTCCTGCCCTGCACCCCAGTTCGCACTCTCACTCACCCATCTTCATAAGCCTTTTCCTAGCTTATTAGTGAGACCTAGGGCTTGGCCCTCAGCTTTTTGAAAAGCCCTTCTGGGTGGCTTTTGAGATCAAGTCTCATTTTGGCCTTCCAATCAACCCTGTGGGCCCCACATTAAGCTGCAAGTGCCCTCTCAGGCCTGTTTTGGGCTGTGTAAATTTTCTTATTTTGTGTGCTAGTTTCAGGCTTTCAGCGTCTTTAGTGCTTATAGATTGTTCATTTGGTATCTCCTAGTTCAGTTGAGTTGGCTTCTGTACCACTTAGCTTATTTGTCACCTTAGGTTAGCTTATAGTAGCTTAAATTAGCTTTTCAGTTTTCAAAAACCCTTTTTAAGCTTTTAGTTTAAAACTGCTTATTATTTTCACTTATTACTCTACTTATTTGTGGTTTTCAGAAAAAGTCTTAGTTGTAAAAAAATGTTCCTTTTTATGTTTTTAATAAGTTTGCAAAAGAAAATTGAAAGAAAAAAAATATTTGCAAAAAAGGTGGGGTTGTGAGATTTGAACCCTGGATCTCTTGGGTTGACCTGGTCAACGCCATACCAATACCAAGCACCATCTGTGCTACCTTGTTGTTAGTGTATTTGATTTCCCTTGTTTTATTTATACTAGTGTAAGTCCCTTTAGCTTATAAATCCCTTTTCAGCTTATTTTCAGCTTATAAATAAGCTCTGTACCATTTTCATATTTTTCCTAGCTTAATTATACCACTAAGTATTTTTAGAATAAATTTACATTTTTCACTATTCATTTAGTATTTTTTTATAATTTAAATTAGATTTATTAGTATTTAAATAGTTTTTAATTAATAATAAATAATTAAAAAGTCAAAAAAATAATTTTCTTTTTTCTAAAATTTTCTTTTATCATTAGGATCGTAAAAATATTATTTTCATGTTCGTAGGGTTAGCGTAGCTCAAATTTCACTTTTTATTTCGCGCACTCGCATTTATTTTAATTTTAACTCGCGTTTTAATTAAATAACTTTTACGTTTTTTTAATTTAGGTTACGTGAGTAAAAGGAGTTTGTAAAATTAAGAAAAACCAAAAATTTAAATAGAGTGATAGCTTCTATTTAAGCCGTTTGGCTTAGTTTTCTGCTTACGTATAAGCAAATTATGATTTTAAGTTTTTAGATTGCGTTTTAAGTTAATTAGGTTTCACGTCATTATTAATATAGTGTGTTTAAATCGTTCTCATTCGTTTTTCCTTAGTTTAATCATCTCAAACACTTTCCTGTCCAAATTCACCCGATCACAAAGCCGTTTTAAATACAATCCACACCTCGTCGGGACATAACGACCCGGGGAAACCCCTATACTTCCACGGAGCATTGGTTTAGGCTGTTTGACTATTATAGTTGACCATTGACAAGTGGTTGACCAATAATTATCTGACGGTTCAGAACCAACCAAGCATTTTGGACGTTTTTTGAGCATAAAAGTGAAGAAAACGACAAAGTCTCAAAATTCCTTGCTAGAAAGTACCTAACGACGTCAAGGGTTTATACATGACGGCGTCAAGAGTGGCAAAAGAGGTGAAAGTGGAAAATACACGTGATGGCCCAGAGCTCATTCCTACATGACGGCGTCAGAAATGGATCTAGGCTGTTGACATAAATAATGCCTAAAAACATTATTAACATATTATCAATATCTCTATGTTTTGATAATTACAAAACATAAACCCATTGATCTAAAATTTATGACGTAAACAAGTATTTAGTGATTAATATTTTCTTTACATCCAAATCACTTAAGGTATGAATAAACAAAGTGTTTATTGTAATCTATGATCAAAGGGAAAAAATTTCTAAATCACTAGAACCTTTATAAAATGTCATAAACACTTAATATCTTTCATAAAATATTTTTGGAATTAAAATAATATATTTAAATCATTATAAATATATGATTTCAAATTTCCAACAAAAAATGGTAAATTCTATCCAGAAAAACCTTCCCCACAAAAGGTCAAAAAACTCCAACGTTCAGGAGGGCGGCCCCCTTAATTTTACTAGGCCGCCCCCTTAATCATTAAGGGGACCGCCCCCTAATTAAGGGGACCGGCCACGCTCCAGAACAGTATTTTTGCTCCCTATAAATACTAGTTCATTCCACAGATTTTGTTCACCTTTTGCACTCCTAAACTTTCTATTCTAGATCTCCATTTCTATTCTCTTAATCCTTTAATCATACATACCTAAATCTTTGTTTCAAAGTGATCCAAACATCATCCTCTCAAGTGCAAGAGAAGAATACTTCTATCCTCCTAGACAAGAAGTATTACAACTTGTTGTGACCTCCACATCCAAGTTGTTAGAGCATCATCAATAGTATCTATCTCTTTGTGTAATTAGTTGTGAATATTTGATAGTAGATAGTTTAGTTAAGTTTATAGATAGTGTGATTGGTTAGTAGTTTGTTGTGAAGGAGAAGAGTTAGGAAGTAGATTGTAGTGAAGAAGATAGGTGTGAAGTAGAAAGTTTTGAAGAAGAATTGGTGTGAAGTAGATAGGTATGAAGTAGAAAGTTGTGAAGTAGATTGGTGTGAAGAGGTTGTGTAGAAGTTGTGATTAAGTTGTGACGAAGTTGTGGTGTGTACATTGGTGTGTAAGGTTTTCTCCGCCATAAGGGAGCTTGTTGACATAGTGAAGAAAACTCTCGAGTTAGGTGCTAGGGGAGTGGAGTAGGGCAAGGAAGGTGTCCTTGTAGCCGAACCACTATAAATCTCTTGTCTCGCGATTCGATCTTTCCATCTCTCATTTATTTCTTTACTTACATTATTATTGCTATATCGTACATATTTATTGTTGTTCGTATTGTGCAAGACTTGAAATCAAATATTATCGAATCTAAAATTTTGAAAATAAAGAAAACACTCAAACAATCTTTTGTAACAAATTAAAAAGACGTAAAACTATTCAACCCCCCCCCCTTCTAGTTTTCCACATAGGCAATACGAATTTCATCATGGCGGCGAGTTGACGGCGTCAGAGGTTAACACATGACGCCGTCAGGATGCATAGTCTATATATATTTTTTCAAATTTTCATTGTAAGTGTGCAACTTTGAGGGAATAAACCCTAGACGAATTTTACAGCTTTTTCAAGGGTTTCAACCCCTTGATTCTTCCATGTTCAATTGAAGATAAGTACTTATTCAAATAATTCAATATGTCTATGTGTTGTGTGATTATATCTTACGCTTGTCTTCTCTTTAACATGCTAGGCTAGGTTCTTATTGTGTTTGCTTAGATGTAGTGAAACATTGATGTTGATTATGGGTTGATTATTTGTTTATAATTGTTACGGATGATTGTATTTAATGTTAGGCTTAAGAAAACTGGCAGACTTCCATTGGTAACTTGCTTGAACGTCTTAAGAAACATGATCGGATGTGTACTATGATTTTTGGTTGTATTTAATGCGTAAGAGAATTCTAATGATCCCATGTTAGGAGCTTCTAACCGCTCGACATAGGAGTGAAGTAGGATCTTATAGAGTTAGGGAATATTGTACACGACCCTACGACTAGTATTAAGGAATATAACCCGTCATCCATGGAATTGTAACAAGCTAATCAACCTGTAAAAGATATCTAGGGAGTAATGAAATCTAAGTAAACACAACTTTTCTCATTATTGTTTCCACCACTTTAGTATAATAGTTTAATTTTCATTTCTTTTTTATTTTGATTGCATCTTTAGTTGATTGGGTTAGTTGGCTAGCAACTAATTCCGCCCATTCCTTCAAAACCCGAGATTTTACTTGCTTTCATAAAATATCAAAAATACAAAAAGAATCATCCCTCACCTCTAAACCTAGTTTAGTAGGCTTTCTAATCCTAGGTGGGAAAACGAGCAGGTTGGGTAATGTGTCAAACAAGCAGTTTTTAGAATGGGTTGAGATTGAGCTAACACTTGTGGGTTAAGCCTTTACCCCGTTAAGTATTTGCAACATCTGAAATTTAAAATATGGTTCAGTACTTGCAACTTCTGAAATTCAAAATAAGAGATCTTAACCTATTATTAACTCTTTTGAAACAATTGTTTTTATTAGAGCATTCAAGTACTGTATATTACTAATTATTAATCGTTTTTATTAGAGCATTCAACTTAAATTTCAGAAGTTGCAAGTACTGAACCATATTTTAAAGGTATAGTTTTTAAATTATTAATTGTTGCAATCATTATCTTCGAAATGGCTATTTGATATAATATATGCACAAAATTTTTGGCTATCATGTCAAAACCTGTATATACATTTTTACTATTTTTTTTAAACGTGCAGTGACGATCCACGTCTCGGATAAACAAGGAGCTAGGTTACAACTTACAAGGGGCAACTGTTCGTGTGAAACAATTTTCTTTTTATGAACTCAGTTGATGAATGGACGCACAGTTATTCGGGCACGATCATCGGAATGTAGACCGCGAAGACGAGACGGGCGACAAAAAAATGCGACCACGGTAACTGATGGAAGACATTAATGTGTGTCTTCTGGAAAGGAGACTACTCCATTTGGACTAAAACACTTTATAATGGACATTAAAATTTTGCGTTTTAAGTGAATATATCGCTACTTTTTTTATTGATAACTTCAATCCATGATTAAATGACAAATATTTTGGTTGTTACATCTTCTCATTTTGATTATTTACTCTAATCAAATTAATGATAGTAACTTCCGTTTCACCGAATTTTCGTTTAATGTAGTCCACACAAGAATTGCAAACCATCCAGGTGACTTTGAATGATTAGTTTATTAATATTGTACTTGTACAAAACAAGTGAACAAAAAATCATAAACCGATTGAAAATGTTTATATTAATACTAGTAGATTATAAAGATCAATTTAGGTGGTTGAATAAATGTTCATTCCATAGCTATAATACTACCAAACAAGAGAATCGATTTACAGTCATATTTCTCACGTTGATTCTGTATATCTGCCAAACAACGGAATAATAATTTTTCTACGACCCATTCATTTTCTTTGTAATTCCATTCTTAAAAGCAATTCCATTCTTTAACATTCCCTCGTACCAAACATCCCCTTATAGCGAGTGTATAAGATTACTTACTAGATTAACTAAATTTTTTCAAGCCCTCATATCATTTGCTCGATGGCTTAAGTTGGTGCAACAGTTAACATCCCTGAAGCACCATTGATATTGGCCAAAATACTGAACCCCGTTAAACAAATGCACATATTTTTTATACTACAATAGGTACATTATTTTATTTCTTTAGTTTATTTTCTTTTATTATCTAATATTTAATTTATGTAATTTGTATAAATTTTATTATTCTCAGTCAAGTTTTTGAATGATCAAGACAAGGCGATAGGAGATGCATATTGTTCTACCGACAAATTTATCCTTGAGAATGCCATGCGCTATAGCATGGTGGCTCAACTACAGTTTATTAACTTTTATTTTCTCATATCGGATAAACATTTATTTTTCCCCGTTCTTATTGCTTTCAATAAATAATTTGGTATGTTCATAGTTTATTTTTCGTTAACTTTATGAATTCCAATTGACAAATACCATCAAAATAATAATTATAACTCATGTATGTCTCTTTAATAGTACATAAATTATAAATGTAAAAGATCACTAATATACGTACATGACTAAATTAAGATGTAAATTAAAAGTCGAATATATTTTGGTCAACTTGTGTACTTTTTTGGCAACTTGTGTACTTTTGGTCAACTGGCGGCCCTCATGTCGGACACTTGGCGTCATATGGGTCGAGTTGCCCAATTGCCCTGGGTAAAATCGGAAACTCCAAATTCAGGGGCAAAAAATCAAATCCCTTGGGCAATCTGCACATATTAGGAATTATCCTTTAAATTAAAATGTAAAATTACAAGTCATGCTATATATATATATATATATATATATATATATATATATATATATATATATATATATATATATATACTAGCTTAAAGACCCGTTGACACCGGGTTATTTTTTAAAGAAATAGAGAAAATGAGATGATAAGAAAAACAGTTACGTAAACTTGTTCCATTAATAATATCAAATAAACAATGACATAATTTTGGAAGGTTGGATGACGATAAATGACAATTTAGAGTAATAAATGTCCATTCCGATGTTGTGTCCAAATTTGAGCATTAGATACGATAATACGTGATTTATTCGATAAACAGGTAGATACGATAAACAACTTAGTTTGTAAATACTAAAGAAATAAACGTGCATGAATCATATTGTCCACCAGGTAGATGCGTTGAATAGCAAAGGTATGCAGTTAACGTCAAACAATTGAGAAATCCATGTTCAATCCATGAGCAGGTAAAAATGAAGAAAAAAAAAAGTAAGTTATTGATAAGAGTCTATGTAAATTGTAAGAATGGTATAAAACGTATAAAAGTGTTAAGTGCATTTAGCGGATGTAATAGATAGAAAAGCAAAAATTGTCGTGTCATGTGGTTTATTAAATTTAAACACTTGACTTGAAAAAAAATATATGCCTTTTTAAGCATTCATAAGTTTACAATCTAAATACCTTGGTTCCGAATACGTTCATATTTGTTTATTTTAAAAATCGAATCGTTTTAAGTTTGATAATAATAATAATAATAATTAGAAAATACATTGTAAACAATCATATGGTCTACCAACATATGGTTGTTGCTTAAATGTAAATCTGATATGTGAGTGAATAAATGGATGAAGTAATTTAAGTGTTTATCATCAAAAAAGAATGACATGTTGTAGGATATGAAAGTCAAATTAATCATCTTTTATTTCTAATTGCACTAAAAATTTATTTATTTATTTTTGACTATACATTTGGTTGTTTGCAAACAATCTTATTTGTTGTTCAATACCATTATTAAGGACTTGCAATATGAAGCACTGTGAGCAAAGAACATGGACACATTTTGCTAATGAATTTGATGAATAATAAAACCAATGTGCAAGTATATATGAATTTAAAACATCATAACATTCCATTCAACTATAGCATGGTATGCGCAATGGGACAATAACGTGTAATTTATTTACGACCTCTCTTCTTTTGTGGGTTTGATTTTTTGAAGTATATATAACTGATGATATTCCACCTGTGTCCCTTGATGCAACCATTATGAAAAAAATTATGATGAAACTTTTGAAAGAAAAATGACGCAAGTTTAGCGATTAAACAATAATTAAATTGGATGCAATTACCATTGATTAATTTAACATTTCTTTAAGGGATTAAGGAAAAAGTTTAAATTCATTATAGATAGTATGGATAGATTAACCTAATTCACTTCAGATTTGTGCAGTCGTGTCTACCTTAACAACAGTTGAAAACCAAACAATCCTATATCATATTCTTACCATCCTAGTTCTATATTTAATAAGCCAAGTGAAGAAAAATATTAAGCTACAAAAGCTTATAGGCCTCATGATTGCTTAAGGCCATGTACACACACTTAATTTCTCTCATGAAGGCCAACATATGTTTCTTACTGCAGCTGCCACCTCACAGTAGAACACATAACTTTAGCATCCATGAAAGGCTTCATATGTGCAGTGATCTTGTTATCTGAGATAAAAGGTTACATTTCCTTTATGAAGGCATCATTTTGAATCCTTCTGCAATAACAACATCATAGAAGTTTCCAAAAGATGGCATCCATAGGCATCACCTTATACCTCCGATATCCATCCATATCTATAACTCCCATACACCTCATATAATCCCAGGCTCCAACACCCCAAACCTTCAAACAACCATTCATTATGAGATAACCAAACACCTATACGGTCATTTATAACACTTCCATTACTTCCTATTTCCATCTCCATTCATATATGTAAAGTTAAAAAAATGGTACAAAACATGTAAATAATGAGCTTGCTCCTTTAGACATCTACTCAATCTCTGGCACAAAGACTTTAGTCTTATCACTTGAATTGTGTTCGCAGCTGTAACCACACCCTCACATATGACTTTATGCATTAATGATAAGCCTAACCTGCTAACAAATTACAATTTTCAATAATAAGTTCCCATTAAATGTATTAATTATAAAAGTACTAAAATACCAACCAGCATATTTAAAAGTTACATGTTTTGCATCATAAGTAATAAGGTATGCATTTTCAAATCTTTAGTTCTAAATTTAATATATTAGCACATTCCATCTAACAGTATAGTCCTGCATCAATATGGGATATAACACTAATTTTCACTTTTAGTCCAAGTAAGTTTTATATGAGCCAACTTGGGTATTATAATTATGTAGCGATACAATATTTGAGCTTAATTCACACTTCCCATAGTGGTATTTAATTCGAGTCAAATGTATTTTACTTGCAGTTGGAGCATCCATTTATAAACATCATAAAATAACGATAACCCATTGAAAAACGATTCACAATAAAACTAATGCACGTATAAATATCAGTGAACCCATATTACCTTGCAGTTAGAGTTGTCGTTGAACCATTGACCCTTTATTCCGTATTTTTTCCTGGGTATTAGTATAGGATGACCTCGTTTCTTGTATTGGAATTTCTATTAAACCGTAAAGCATGACCATTTTATCCATAAACACTTGAAGTTAAGAAAGTGCCACCACCATCCTGTTGAGACCAAAATGTGTTATCCAGCAGCTATAATTAACAAAAATCCTAAAATAAATACTTATTAACTTTACAGAGATGTTAATTAATGACCCCATAAAATAACCTTAGATCTGAGTTTGAAACTGTAGTTTTGCAGCAGTCACAAACACCATTGAAAAGACCTAAATATCCCTTTCAAACATAATTTTTTAGCACCTTCAAACACCCCTTAAAAGGCATACCCAAAAATTCCCTATAAAACTGTAAATTTGTGGCCTTGCGGATGACTTAAACAACCATTAAACTACATTTTTTAAGCAAATCCAAACACCACTTAAACGACCCAATCACACCTTCAAAAGTGCTGTTTGGAATCAACCCCAAACACCCCTTAAAAGTCAATGGGTGACATTTATGTATCATACTAAGAATGTTTCATATCAACCAAAACCCAACCCGTTTTTACATGTGAATATGTTGTGATCCAAACCATTTTGACCCGTCCGTTTTGCCAACCCTAAGTTTCACTATGGCTTAAGCAAAATGTGTTCTTTTACATTTCCTATGGCTTAAGCAAATCCAAACACTTGATTGCTTGTCCTTGTAAGTAAAAGCATAAGCAGAAAAGAAAAAAAATCACACATGGAAGTAGCATGTTCATTAATAAGTCACATAAAAAGTACCTTATGCATTATCCGTCTAAGCAGTGAGTTACAAAAGTCCTTAAGATTTTTCAATCTATCAATTTGATCATAATTTAAACTGATTTCTTAATCAGCTATCCAGTCCTTTTAATAAACAGCGAACTATTGTTAACATGAAAACACAAATGTAATAATAAATAAAGAAAGCAACATTAATATTCTTGGCAAAAGAATAGTTTAAGATTAGTTTAATAATAGACCATGGAACTTGTAGGAATATAATGAGAATATGAAATGATAAATAACTTGACATCCTTTACTTATTGACCCATTTGATAAAAAAAAATGTCAATGGAGATAAGCCTCCGCATCAGCAAAAGATCAGTTATTCAATTGTCTACTTGTATTAGTTGTTTGTGTGCTGTAGAAATCAGTTAACTTTATATATGAAAATTTTATACTCAACCTGGAGGATGATCTTTATTGCCACTCCTCATACGCTTCAGCTGCTCCTTCTTCATGGGTCTTTCAAATATCAACACCTACATGTTGGGAATATGAGAACTTCGTTCATGCAATTAAAACATATAATGAAAGGATTGACGACCACCAAAGCAGCCAATGATTAAGTTCAGACTACTCGTTAATAGTAAAAGTAGAAATAAAATATAACCTAAAGGTGTTTGGATAACTTACTTTGTGGGCTTTTGGAGTTATTTAAATGACCCCGCTCTCACAGTTAAGCTCATAAGCAAATCCTAAAACCTTGGTGAGTATCACCTTTGCAGCAATTTTTGGGTGACAGTGTGACACTCAGACCCTTTGACCCGTTGGACCCATTTGACACATTCCCTCTTTTATACGATTTTTTTAGGTGACACTCATACTTATCGATCGTTCCACAATCCATATCAATTACCGAATCATTTGGAGACTTATCATTTTAAATTCAGATTAAAAAACAAAGCATGATACCTCACATTCATCAATTTAATATAGAACACACAAATTTTACAATCAAACATATTTTTTACTAAAAATTTGTTTTCAATCAGCTTTATATGGATGTAAATCGTTCCATGTTTTGCCGAACATAATAGCTAGCAAATCAGATGCATGCAGATGGAATCTCTAAACAAAGGCATAAAACAATCCCACGATTAGTCTCAAAGAATTAGATAGAGCATGGGCGCTTCAGTAATGTAAAGAACTTACCAACCTTCCTCCAACGATAACGGCACTGATAGCAACAACTTTAGTTCTGGCAGTATCATCTAAAGATATGTACCACAATGATAAACATTTAAATAACATTCAACTATAACTTGGGTTATAACCATAAAATGACGTTATTTATTATTGATATAAATTAGTCCAAAAGGATGTATAGATCAGTTTTGACCCGTATAGATCACATTTGACCCATAACAGGAATATTGTTTTTTGACATCATAAATGTCCCTTTACCTAAAAAGAGTCAAGTGATGGCAACGACACCATCAATTATTACAATATGTTCAATTTTTAATTTTTGATTTTCGACAGATTATAGAGGAAATACCACTATTTTGACGTCCCATGATGGCAACGACACTATCAGTGAGTGCGCATTCAACCATTTTCACTTGCTTGATAAAGCTATCAAATCCTTCGGTATTAAATGTGCCATCCCCTTGTATAAGGTGCATGGAGCAGGTTATATGGCACCAACTAAGTCGAGTCACCACTGCATACATAGATAAAAGTCAATTATTACTCATCTATATAACGGCACACGAATCTCATTTTCAAAGCTTCTACCTCAGGGATCCACTCCACTTCCTACTTAAATAAAACTTTCTAGTTACATTTAACTGGAATTGGACAAAGTTTAAAATAATTATAATGGCCCTAATATAATAGGTATGTAGCTTCAATAGACTACTATACTATTTATCAAAAAATCAAAACTTTTGCACAAAACGTGTAATCCTCAAACCTTAATCGATCAATATCTACCCGTGCTAAACATTACATGTTTTAGATTCAAAAACCGTTTCATCAAAACTAAAGTAAAAGAAAATTAATAATAACCAAGACGATTGTAAGATTGTAAGTACCAACATATTATGTCGATCAAGGTCGAAGCTATTGATGGCACAATTTTCTGCCTGTAACTGAGTTGGGTATTCACCTACAAAAATCATTACCAAAAATACCTTACTTCCAGATGAGGCGCTCTTTTTTGGTCGAAAGGTCATATGGTTTCTGCAAATCTTCCTGAAATTGTAAGTTGGGTAGTGAAATAATTAGAGGTTAATAAGTATATAGGCATGTATGTCAACCGAATGTAGCACCACATCTTGTCTGCATTTAAATAAGATAAATTCCAACATAAACCTAAAAGATAATCAAATGAAAACACTCATTATTTATCTTCAATCTTCGAATTATTTACATCCTTTGATAATTGCAAATAACAATAATACCTGACCAAATTTTAGCCTATGTTGAATTGTTGTTGAAATCCTTTCAAACATTTCATCAAACACCTTGTCCTCTTTTCAATCTACGAATTCCTGCACAAAGATGTACCATAGAAAAATGACACAAATGCATAGATCTACTACCTCAAATGACACTCATATTCATAATCAATGAAAAATTTAGAAGTACCAAATTAACACAACAAACTCAACAAAGGAAGAAAATTTAAACTTACAAATGTTTGCAAATGACTGCATCGATATCATTACCAATTTAATGGTATGGCCAGCAACACACAATCTGACAGAGAGGTGAGATGTTTGGGTTTATGATGAAGGACTGAATCAAAGTCATAAAGAACTTATATGAGGAGCGTTGGAGAAGGTTTCGTTGATTGACAGTGAAAAATATTAATGCTCTTTAATCCTTATGAGTCCTGATTCTTTACTATAAAACAATCATTAAATAAAATGTGCACCTTTGTACAGATAAGTGAATCAGGAGAAGCGTGATGATATTTACCTCTTGTTTCACCATCCATATCACCCTCGTATGGAATATATGATTGAACTCCCTCCCAGGATAAATTACCTGTCAGTAAATAAAGTACCTAATTATCTATACCAAAGTAAAGAGATGAGAATATTAGATTACTCGTCGTTTATTAGATTACTCGTCAGAAAATACTTAATGATATACCAGAATACTAACCAGCTGCAACTTCCACTGTGACGCTCAAACAACCTCCTTGGGCCTCTAAGCTCACTCCAATATTAAGATCAATCCGATTTAAGAAAAACCCAAATCAGTAATCACTAAATCCATCCAATTAACTCTACAACTAAAAAAGCTCATAAAAACCAAATAAAATATACTATTAGCATACTAAAACCCATATCCATACACCTATAAATTACAATTAAGATGTGAAGACCCAAATCAATATAAATTAAATCAATTTATAAAAAGTTACTTGTAGTGTATAACCTGCCAAAATCATCATCGCAACAACCTGAAAAGGAAACACAAAATGAAAAAAACATCCAACTCATATAAATATCTTTATAGACTGAATCGAAGCACAATTATATTGATTATTGAAAAAATAACATATCAGAATAGATGTATTGTGGAATTTAAATCGGAACCTAAAAAACTAAAAAATATTATAACCAAATCACACATATCAAAATCAATCGGCAGAATATTTAATTGAAAAAAACTAAAAAAAAAATAGAAATTATGCATTACCACTGATATGGACTTGAGATATAATCATATCAAAATCTTGATCTTGAATGAAACACGGAACTGCACCATATTAGCATATTCACCTGTAACAAAAATCAAACTTAGATGCAATAATCGCCCTAATCAAAACCGGAATTCCAAATAACACCAATTACCTGCAATAAAAAAAATGACACAAACAAAATCAATTCAAGAACAAAAACTTATTTGATCAACTCTATACCAAAAAAAAACATTAATAACTATTTAATTATCCCTAAAACTCAAAGAATAACAAATTATGTGGGCAGCTTTGTCCTCTAACAATAGCTACCAATAACAAATGAAAATGGCAGCTTTGTCCTCTAACAATAGCTACCTATAACAAATTATGTGGGCAGCTTTGTCCTCTAACAATAGCTACCCATAACAAATGATTTGCAACACATAATTCAAAACCCTAAATATTGAAATTAAATTGATACTTACCAATTCTTTGATTGGTGTTTCAGTTATCAGTAGCGTATGACGAAGCTACTGTGTGTTTTTTTGAATCGAAGAGATATGCTTTTATAGGGATCTCATACATATTTTGAATTGGTGATTTTGAATTGTTGATATGAAACTGAAGATTGATTGAAACTTATAGAGGAAGATTTGAAATGGTGATTTTGAATTCGTGATATGAAACTGAAGATTGATTTTGAATTGAAGAAGAGGAGTGTTTTAATTTAATGGGATTGAAAACCTTACAAAAATAAGACACTGATGGAGCGTGCATGGTTTTATTTAGAAGAAGGAATTGAAGAAATATTAAATACCTTACATAAATAACCCAAAGAAGAGACTTATTTGACTTTTAGAAAAAAGAATGCATTGGGGTGCTTGTACAATTGCTATAATTATGGAATTTTAGAGGTGTAATTAATTTTATTTTTTAATGCTCCTGCTTTAGGGCGCTTGTACAAAACCTTATTTTATTAGTTAAAATATATATATATATATATATATATATATATATATATATATATATATATATATATATATTGAGTTTTTAAATAAAAGAAATTTCAAAATGAACTCTTAATCTATCAAATAAGTTTAACATTTGTGTTAGCTTTACATACACAAAAACATATAAATAAAAAAGATATCGTTTTTTTGGCTCGGTCATATAGACACATCTTAAACAAACGGATTACAATTTAGAACACGTTTAAAAAAATCACAGCCGCGTGCGGCTGACGCCAACATGTTTGTTAATAATATAGGATGAAGGGGCGTCCAGACAAAACAAACTGAGATGAGCATCTCATTAGTTTTACACACAGATGCCATGCCATTGCCTTTCTAAGTCATAGCAAAAATAAAATATTTATATTTTTTCAAGGAACAGCCTCCATGTGGAACAATCTAAATATTTAATTTTAAGAACAGTTCCTACTAGTCTTCTTCATTTAATTAGTTTCTTAATTTTGCGTTTAAATATTATTTAGTAGCCGGCTAACTGATATATATATATATATATCACTTGTAACGACAAAATATATCAATATCGACCACCTGAAACAAGTTCATATAAGTTGATACAAAATGAGTGAATATTTAATGGCAAGCAGCCAAATGGTGATAGCAGATCCATGCAATAATGGTGGAAGTGCTAGCATACTCAGAACGCAAAACATGATGAAATCCGATGTTGTGGGGAATGGATCAAGAAGTCAAAGACGAAGAAGACCAGTTGTTTATCTTATGGGTAGAAAGATGAAGACCAAACAGAAGCACAATAGCAGCAGCAGCTCACAATCTCATGATACTACTACAAGTCTCCAGCTGAGTAACAAGTATCGGCCAAGAATGTTTCAAGACATTGTGGGCCAAAATATTGTCATTAAGACACTTTGTTATGCAGCCGAGAAGAAAATGATTGCTCCTCTTTATTTATTCCATGGCCCGAATGGAACTGGGAAGACTTCTACTGCTAGAGTATTTGCAATGGCTTTGAACTGTGAATCAAATAACAAACCTTGCTGCACTTGCAAAGGCTGTTCAAGAAGCCTCTACACAATGGATCTCTGCTCTGGAAATAGAATTTCTGGATTTGAAAAGATTAAAACACTCCTTCAAAACACCTCTTTCACTCATGCGATTCCGGGCTTTAAGGTATTCATCATTGAGGAGTGTCACTTGTTAACTTTGGAGGCATGGGATGAGCTTATGAGTTTATTGAAAGGGCCTTATGGTTCAAACCTTGTATTTATACTTATAACTCATATAGTAGATGTGAACTCTTCCATCGCTTGTAATATCACATCAAGAAGCCAAAAATACTATTTCACCAAGCTAAACGACGAGGATATCACCACAAAGCTATCAAGAATTATTGTCAGTCAAAGTATGGCGATCGAAGAAGAAGCACTAAAACTGATTGTTGCCAAATCAGATGGATCATTAAGAGATGCTGAAAATATATTAGATCAGTTGACCTTATCAGGGCCAACCATCAATACTTCAATGGCCCAACAGCTAGTAAACATAAATATATATAGATCCTTTAAATATCTTATTATTTTACGTGTGAACAACTGATTAATGTATCCTTTGGTGTTAATGTGTTTACAGCTAGGTCTTATTCCCCACAACAAACTACTAGACTTGCTTGCAGCGGCAGTTTCAGGAGACACCATTAACACAATCAGATATGTTAAGAAGCTTAGTGAATGTATTGAACCATCATCTTTTGTATCTCAACTAGTAAATCTTGTCACAAACCTTCTCTCAGGGGATCCATCGCCATCATCATCTTCAGCCAACAGGACGCTCAGTAAGTTGGATGAGTCTTGTCTTGAAATTACATGCATATATAGTCTGCTTTTAATTTCACCCACATAAATTCTATTATTATTATTATTATTATTATTATTATTATTATTGTTCATGGCATGTGAATGGTGGTGGTGCGCAGGCAAAACTCAGTCGGCAAGATTGTGCTACATATTGAAGTTACTAGTTGAAACAGAAAGGCAACTACGGTCCACATCAACACATGAACAGACGTCAAATATAATCGCAACAACATTTTTAGATATCACTTCCATGAAAGCCTCAAACATCAACAACATTGTTTTACCAGCTAGAAGGCAACTTTCAACATCATCTCACAATGGAATAACATTACATTCGGCAGCAAGTATATATTCTGTTTTTATTTATTTTTTTAAACACGCAGACATCATTTTTTTCTGATTATATTTTGATAATCCTGCAGGTGAAGAAAGCATAATAGATCAACAGCAAAGACGACGGGATGCCAAGAGGGGAAGCTTAAGTGACATGGAACAACTGTGGAAAGACGTGCTCAAAGGAATAGAAAGCTCCCGTATACAAAAGTTCCTTAGTGACCAATCAAAACTAGCATTATTATCTATCTCTAAGAGTAAGTAATGCATGCAAGATATCTATAACCAATCGCTGCATTTATGCTAATAAAGCGGTTTTTCTAATGTCTCTGACAGCCAATGCTATTATACATTTGACTTTTACAAGACCAGAAGACAAGATGGCAGCAGAAATTTCAGAAGATAGCTTAGCTAAGGCACTAGAATTTGCAATTGGGTGTTCAGTTACTCTTCATATGAGCCTCGGCCAACCACCGACTGTGGGACAAACAGAAGATCATGCTAAAACCACAATCCATCCGTTATATTCTAAACAGCAAAACACAAATACCAACACCAGCGGTGAGAGCTTACGACTTGCAAAATCAAAATCCTGCTCAACCTCTCAACAACCACATAGATATTTATCAAAAGGAACAGACTTAGATGTCACACGAATACAAGCAGAAAGAGAGTCTACACAAAGCATGAGAATGAGGAAACCTAGACATAGATGGTTGTCATTATCTTCAATACCACAGAGTGACGCTAGTGTTGAGCCTTACAGTCAAGACGTAATATACGAAAATACAAAAAAAGATGGAGATGATACGCTTAGGAGGTTCAACAAAAGTTTCTCAAAGAATTCCAAAGATCGGCGTTTTCAAGATCAATTGTAAGTCTTAGTAACAGAAAGTTTTATAGTCGGATCTATTTTTAACAAAGAAACTGAGAATAAGATTTGTTTAATGTCTTTTGTGCAGACAATCAAATCCGGCATGGTGCTGTTAAAAGGCAAAAAAAGAGATTTATTTTTGCTCGCATCCATAAAAAGTTACAGGAACAAAACGAAAATATCAGGACAAGATTCCAAGGTTTTGGTTAGGTTGGCAATATTAGTTTCAATAGTGAGTGGTCAGCTCACAAAAGGCAATTGGTAGAAATATAGTTGAAAGAAAAAATGTGTTGTGAGAGTTACATACATATTCATATGTAAGGATGAGAAATAAAGAAGTATATTTATTTAGTACACCGGAACTTTAAGAATCCCAAATGTGACTGCCAGTGAGGCATCTGAAAAAAGGTACATCGTTGGGTTAATGGAAAGAAACTTTACTTCAGCGGATATAGAATCCACGGGGAGCCAGCTCCAAAATCATTGATAAACATGTAATTGCTAGCTGCAAATAAAACAGATACAAGATACAACCTATTACAGCAATGCCTTTCAACCTTACAAATCTTCAGTGTTTTAAGACTTCATACCCCTACTGTTATTTGCATTAACATAATCCCACCAATACTAACAGGTAGAGGTCACATCCCATGCTGCTCCCACCCTTCGCACAAACCTGTAATCTGAAACAAAGGATCAACGGTCATAGAAAAAAAGAGGACAGAAGCAAAACAAAAATAACTAATAAAATGTAATCTGCATCAGCATCAGAATACATATTCTGCTGCTAAAAAATGCAACCAGATTTGGCCTAATCTTTAGTGCCAAAAGACTTCTCTTTAATATCAAACATTAGGTTACATGTCTTGTTACCCACCAATTACGCAGCAAATATTATCACTTTTCATTTATGTACGCATCTCAATGGAACCAATATAAGTAGTAGTCTGTTGTAGATTTTAGACATGTGAAAATTCATTTGTAGGTTTTAGACCTGAAACACATTGTATCTGGTTTCATGGCACAATAATAAAGCTATTAGGAACCATATAGAACAATCAGAGGATTATTAAGTATATAAAGGTAACAGTCTCCAAAAGGTAACAAAATAATTGGAAGGGTTTTTGATAACATAAATTTGTATCAGATGAAGTTAAAAGTCGAATTGGTAGTACATATAATATATCCAAGAGCTTGCACCTTACCTTAAATTCCATTAAGGGTGACCACGACTTTACGTGCAGTAGGTTCATCACGATGCTCACAAAGCCATATTCCCTGCACAGAGTAAGCGGAAGATAACATACAATCTATTATGACTTGGGCCATAAAACAAGCGATAGAAAAGAAAAGGTCCATTAGCTCCCTTTAAAGCAAAATTGATGTTTCAGGAGAGACATGTTAATTCAAATTTTCATTTCAGAGTGTAGCCTATCTATGTAGAGATTGGAATAACTTTCAATACAAAAAAAAGTTTATGGTCTCTCAAACATCATGATATCATAGCCTAGTCATAATATTCGCAAGCCGCTTATCAGAACCCGAAACCTTCCAAGTTGGAAGTCGTCCAATGATTTGAAGTGAATATAATAGCTGCCATCTACTTGTTCGGCATGAAATTTTCAATACATTTATGTCTTTGGCATATTTACAAAACCCATAACCTTCCAAGATGCAAGTCATTAGACACAAAATAAAACAATTTAGAAAGGAAATAGCTAATCTACTCGTGAAAGAAAAAGAAAAAAATAAATAAATAAATAATGAATATGATACTACCAAAATTCTTTAAATCTTTCTAGGAGGCGTCCCAATGATGACAATTTTTACAAAAATTTAATGTAGACTCCTCATCGACAGATTGGTTAAGGCTTCTATTTTACGTTAAAACACACTAGAAGGACTTATACCAAGTTTACAATACGGATTCCTTTTAGAAATGACAGAATGATTTGGGGTCTTGCATACTTTGTCAGTAGAAAAATATATATATGGCTGTTGGCAGTTGTAGAGTATAACAGGTATACCTTGTATTAGAAAAATCATGTTCCAATTGTAACATTACAAGGGTACAATAATGGCAAGACATTTCGCACTTAAACAGGTATGGTAGGTGGAAGAAATGTGTGTGTCAACTAAACTTATCATGGAAAATTCAAGAAATGCTAACAATTACGTACCTGCCAAGTTCCCATGTTTAGCTTTCCATTGGTAATTGGTATCCTAACAATTTGGAAACATACATTTGTAATGTGAGTATGAAGAATATGTAAATTGAAAAAGAAAGTGTGTGCGTGCGTACGTGAGAGCACAGCCAAACATTGATGACTTAATGTGTGCTGGCATATCGTCGGGACCTTCAAGGGTATGTCTCCATGGTGCAGATCTTCCCTGAAACAAAGAAACAAAGAAGAGTGTTAGTACTAGATAAAAGTAGGAAAAAACAATAACAATAATAATAATAAGGGATAATTCCTAATATGCCCCGATTGCCCAATTGATTTACTTTTTTGCCCCATAATTCGGAGTTTCTGTATTTAGACCAGGGCAACATGTAGTTTTTGGGCAATTGAAATCTGCAAGTGACAAGTGTTACTTTTCGGATTACAAGGTAGGGCAACTTGTGTACTTTTTGGGCAACTTGTGTACTTTTGGGCAACTGGCGGCCCTCATGTCGAATAGTTGGCGTCATATGGGTCAAGTTGCCTGGTCTAAATACAGAAACTCCGAATTCTGGGGCAAAAAAGCAAATTAATTGGGCAATCGCGACATATTACGAATTATCCCTAATAATAATACC
This sequence comes from Artemisia argyi, assembly GCA_030686995.1. Taxonomy (NCBI): domain Eukaryota; kingdom Viridiplantae; phylum Streptophyta; class Magnoliopsida; order Asterales; family Asteraceae; genus Artemisia; species Artemisia argyi. The sequence continues at coordinate 133,997,862 of CM060709.1, read as the reverse complement.
TCTGGAACAATGGTATTAAGAAAAGTTTCAGTGTCAGCTCGAACATCAGAGTCATAATTTTCATTAATAGTCAAGGACGCACTGGTATGCTGCACTGTTGTTTTTGTTACATAAATTATTACTAATAAAGAATCATCAGTTAATTATTAGAAAGTGAAGAAGAAGAAGAAGAAGAAGAGAGGACTTACAAAAGAGGTTAGCAAGACCACACTGAAATCCGGACAAATCATCTCCAATTTCCTTCAAGATCTGGTGGTCAAGTTGTAAGTAAATTAAAATTAGATACAAGAACATTGGAGCTTTAGTCCAATGGGTGGAGCACTTGTGCACGAGTCAATTCACCCGACCTTACCTTTGGAGTAATTAGATGACAGCCGCGGTTGTGGGGAGGGAGAGTGATTGTCTTCTGAGCCCATTTTGCAGCAGCAGAAGAAGAAGACATATTATTATTATTGCTCACTGAAGATGGAGTATAAACACAAGTAATATTAGTTTTCTTCTTGTTTAACCGACCCCCTTGGCCTTGGCCTTTGCCGCCGACTAGCAGTGATATTGAAGATGAGGACAAGGACACCGATTGCATTTTCTTCCACTTAACTTTCCCTTCTTCTTCTACTTTACCAAACACAGATCATACATATTTACCCCTTTTATTTTGCAAAACGTCTATTTGTCCCATACCATTCATTTTTCTGTGGCGGGTGTTATTTATGTTTGCCAAAAATTATTAGTATTACTTTTCCACATAAACTTGATAGTCTTAGGTCGGTTTCGTTTGTAGATGGGTTTCTGATTAGGATTTAGAATTGAGTTTGGATTAAGAGTTGGATTTAAGGATGCTTGTTTGGATTAGAATTTAGATTTTGTTTAATATTTTGATTTGGATAAATTTAGGAGAGAGAAAATATATATTTATTTAAATATATTTTATAACAAATTTTAAATTAAAAATATTACTGTAATTAAAAGACAAATAACAAAAAAAGAATGTAAAAAGATGTATTGTGGGTCCACAATGATTTGACAATATTTTAAAATGCCCATATATTAAGGCGTCAAAACTACTTTTGAGTCCTACTGAAACAACTAATATTTACTGTCATCTCCAAATCTAAATACTAACACAATCAATTAAACGCACCCTTAGATTTGAATTTGTTATATAAAGTATTGTTTTAAATAGGAATTGATATTGTTATTTGAAATTTTTGTATATTTTAAAAATAAAATAATAAAAATATAAGATGTGACACAAATATTAAAAGAGGGAAATTTTATATTAAGAAAAAGACAAATATTTTAAATAAAATATATTAATAGGGAAAGAGAAATCTCAAATATTCACCTTTTTTTTTTGTAGAAACCCATAGATTTGGGGTTTTGTGAGCCCTCTAGAACCCATCTATGTAAATCAAGCAAATTTAATGAAGCAAAATACCGATCCTCATGTCAAAACCCTCAAACCAAACCCTTCCTTAATTTGTATGCTTGTTTTTTTAGACCAGACAAATAGCCGCGCAAAGCGACGGTGTAAAACGGCAAATAATTATACTTATTGACAACACGTGTCATGACCCAAGTCAGAAGAGCACATATAACAAGTTAGAGCCCGAAGAATTAGTACTCGTCGGCTAGGGAATTCCAATTTTTAGTAGAAAGTCGATATCGCATATCCAGTTTAGTATCAATTTCTAATTTATCTTCATAATCATATTCAGATTAATGATAGTCTCAGATCATTTTCAGTCTGATTTAGTTATCCGTTTAGAATGAATATAACTTAGTTTCAGATTCAGATATAGTTTTAGATTCAGAATTGTGCTAATGTACTCAGACATTATAGTTTTAAGTACACATTCAGTGTCATATTTTATGCATATTGTTTTAATGATAGTACAAATCGCCTCAATATTAGATAATAGTCAGCTTCAAAAAATAGTATAACATGTAGCCACGAGTAGTATCCGTCTTAGATCTTACAAATATTATGCAGAACACTCAAGTCTATGTTTCAGCTTTATTAGAAAAGGCATGATAGTGCATTTTGTATCCAAATTGCTATTAAGTATGCAATTTACTGATTTGTAGTGTGTGTAATTCTTCACCTAATTATGTTAATTTTTTTAGAAATGCCCTAATTATGTTAATTTATTGTAGGTTGAAAAGTTGTTTGAATATTAATTACTAGCTTATAGACCCGTTGACACCGGGTAATTTTTTAAAGAAATAGGTCAAATGAAATAATAAGAAAAGTAATAACGTAAAAATGTCCATTTAAAATATGAAACAAATAATGAGACAATGCGTCTATTATCAAATTGGAAATTGCTTATGTTATAATTACGATAACAAACGTCCAAGCTTGGGCTATCCTAAATGTATTGACTTGAGTAGCAAAAGATGTGTGTGAGCACCTATCAATTTACAACACAATGTCCATGCCGTGCACACCTAATAGACAATGCGTCAATTATACGATAAGCAATTTAGTTTGTTACAATTTAGTTTGTTATCTTTTGATTGACTCGAACATATAATGATGTGTGTGAGTGACTATCGATTAAAAACCCAATCGATGCCATGATGATAGAACTTAAAGTACTTCACTACATGTTAATAACGCAAGAATGCCCATTTAATACATGACGTGATGATAGACTTTCAATTAATTCGATAGTACATTCAAAGCAAATGTAAACTTCTTACATTAACATAGGAAATCAACCATTCGAAGCAAACATTTTCATTTAATAAAGATTCATAAAAAGCTACAAATGAATTTTTGGAGATTTATCCGAGTCAAATGCTAAATATTGTAATATATTTCTTTTTGAAACTTTAAATGGTAATGAACCATAGCATAATATAAAGTGATTACACTGTTGATAGATACATAATACAACATCAAACTTGCACATAGACCTTCAAGTACTTATTTATACACGATATTTGTTGTAGTTTTGGACACATTACCATCGTGATCACAAACGACAACCTTCAAACCTTGCTTGCTTTTTACTCTTGAAACAGCAACGTACAGTTGTCCATGTGTGAAAAGAGTACGGGGCAAGTACAAACCAACTTTAGAAAGCAATTGCCCTTGGCGTTTGTTGATTGTCATGGCAAAAGATACTGATATAGGATATTGTTTCCTGACAATCTTAAGAAAAACTATATCGCCACATTCTCTTCAATATCATTCAAACCTTGACCTTTCATATCAACTAAAACCGCCATATAATGAAAAATTTAATGAATCTTATTCAAACTTATTTTAATATCATTCACAATATCATTCCTTTCTTTAGTCTTAAGAACTAAATTCTTTTTCCAGTCAAGCACTTGAAACTTCATTTCCCCAAAGCACATTTTCAACCATTGCCTCACTCAGGTACTCACCCTCTCATTATAATACGTTCTTTCCACTATCATATTACTCTCTTTCTTAGGAATATAACTCACAGTGTTGGCTTATTCCACTCTCACGATCAAAAATAGTACTGCAAATATGAATATATATTATACATAAAATACATGCACATTTCTAATAAAATATCTCTTACAAAGCTCTTTTAGAGCAGCCATGGCACTCATTTGATCTCTGTCTACCAATGCCTTCTTTGATAAGTTATCAACATGATCTGTTTCACCCTTTTCATACTGTTACAACGATTCAGTCACCTAAACATTGTGTAATAAATTCTATCATAAAGAGAATTTTGGACAGTATAACAAAAAAACTTCCATTATAACAATACATGCAATCTCCCAACAACAAACGAATTTGTCAAATGGGCTCCTATCATAGCGCCGGGAATGTAGGGATTGTATAGGTTATAAGGAGACTGTGCGCTATGTGTATAATACACATGCGCCACCCTGTACAGTTTAGTACATATTATAAGTACCGAAACATTAACAAACGCTATAAAAAAGTTACAAATTTTATATGGTTACTGTTGAATAACCTCATTAATAAAATCATAAATTCTTACTGTTGATCCTACATAAGTTATGTCTAGATTTTCGTGAAGACATAACTTTGGTTGTATATTACATCTAAAATGCATACTCAAGCACAGATGCATATAAAAAGAAGGCTTCATTTGTAGACTTAATTCATTGTTACATGAAAATCTTAATTCCTTTCATACATTTGCATGCCAATCGGGTGGGCCATTTTCACCCACATTCAACAATCAACTCTTTAAGAGTTTCTTTATCAAATATTATAGCATCTATAACTATTTTAAACTTAATAAACTCATTAAGGGAAAGGAGATCAACTGAAAGCATAATACAACTATAAATTCAAATATTTCAAGAAAGATGCATTTTCAAGATTCATGATTTTTGGTTCTTTGAAACATTTACAAAAAACACTATAACACTGCCATGTATCTTTACTTCATAAACAATAGCGCGGTAAAAATACCTAGTAGACCGATGAGCATATATTTAAGATGGTGTTGAGCAAATACATATACATACCTGATAGCACGGGTTGAATATTGATGATGGAGAATGAGGAGGAGGATAGCAAGGCGAGAGCCAAATAAGAATGAGGAAACCACCACTACACTGATTGCGAATTTTGCAGCTCTTGGGTATCCTGTGCAAATAGAACAACATTATGTACAAAGAAGAGAAGAAAGCATGATGTGATGGAAGAAAGAACTTCCTAAGAAATATCAGAATGTTATACAATAATATAATGGAAGAACCTGAACTCAACTCCTAACAGCATACCGGTGTTACTATCCACCGATTCAACACCTTTCCAACTTTAATCCCTGCATCATATCCAAAGAATTTACAGCAGTCACGCACCCACAATACTTTCATACTGACTAATGCCAAAAAAAATAACGCAATTCCTTAAATTTGTCGGTTGTCACAAACCTGTTCCCTAATCTTATCCCAATACACATGCAAGTATATCATCAAGCTCCAAAAAATTACATACCTCTATTGTATTGAATGCGAGTGACTTCACTGACATGTAAATTATATATTGATGTAAATTTAGAAAACAATGCATCACTTTTAGCAAGAACATGCAAAATGTAAGTAACTTTCATTACTAAAAGATCAAAACTTATATCCTTATACATCCACTATGTATGTTCAAATTGCATACCATTATATCTAAGTTTAAGCAAAAATTCTATCGTACTTAAAAGAGTAAATTCCTGGTCCTTGTGTCTAAAAACTGATAACTTACAAACGTTGGAAGGAGGCCTGTCATTTTGATTTCCATTTCTATTGTTGCGTGTGCAATGTAACCGCTCTGTGTTCTTTCGTTAACTGTCAAACTATCGACCCAACCAAATATTTTTTTTAGCATATCAAATGATGACTAAAGTATTAATATTTGTTCTTTGACTTTTAATGGGGTTAGAGGAGATGATAACAAAATAAGCTCTCAACTTTACACTAATTGATAGCTTCATTTGTTGTATTTAGACATTTCATCAAACATGTAATATGCATATATATAAGCACGCCACAAACCTACTGAGAAAATTGTTAATGGTTTGGGTTTGAATCGAAAAGTCTTGGAGAAGATTTTTTTATCGGATATTTGAATCGTATAGAGGAAGTTTCAATCAAAGAGAGGTTTTGTACAAAAATCAAACCTGATTTATGGCAATAAACATGTAAATTAATTATTGCATATGTAAAATTCCAAATTTTCATCTTTAGATGTTTACAATGCATAAATCATTTATCAAACTATTAAAGAAAATGATAGCGATATTTTATCAAACACATGATTGCATTTAACCATGTACCATATGACCTGTTTATATTTCTACCTTTAAAAATTTCCAATCAATCAAAGCAAAGCATAACCATTTATCTTAAACATTTGAGATGATTAAAACTACAAAAGAGCATACCATATGAAAAAGAAATTCAGTTGAAGAAGACATTATAAAAAGCTCTTGATACCAGTGTAACAACACACCATAACACCTAATCAACAAAATTAAATATCAAATCAAAGTAAAGACATGGTATAATTAAAAACGTAAAAACAAATTAAATATTTGAATACCTTTAAAAGCAAATGCTTGAGCTTATATGTTAAAAAGTGAAAGACTCATTCTTTTTATGAGTTTCTTATGGTTTGACATGTCAAGCCTGCAAAATCAAAAGATCAAACAGAAGAATCAAATGAAGCGAAAATTTTGTATTAAAAGTTGAATTGAAAAACAATTAAAGTGAGTCAAAACACTATAACAGATCAAATCAAGCTTAATTCTAACATTTACATAAAAAACCTCAAAGACTAAAAAATGAAAATAATCTAAAATAATCGAATTCATTGCAATTAAAAGACCCACCAACATAGATCGACCTTAAAGGGGTGTTGAAATTGTTTCAATCGAAGATCTAAACCATGAAAAGAAATTGAAACCTTTTTTACATATGTATTTTTAATTGGGTGTCACCGTCATTTGAAACTGATATCATTGATTTTGAAGAGGAAGATGAAAGCGTGTAGAGGAAGATGCGGAGGTGAATTAATTGGTGTTTAGTGGTTTACAAAAATAGAATTGAAGAGAAGCGTATCAAAGAATGAAGAATGAAGAAATGTATAGGAGAAGCTTCAAGAGATGGAAACTATGTATAGGTTTTTTTAGAAGAATAGTGCATCGGTTCTTTGTACATTTTGATTTAATTATGGAAAGCCACATCACTAAATTAATTGGTTTTTTAATGTTTCACGCTTAGGAGGACTTGTACAAAACCTTTGTTTATTATATAGTATAGATAGATGTAATGATAATTAAGAAATTATATGACAACATTGAATGACAATTTTGATGTATAATTTCAATTATATTCGAAGATATTTAAGAAAAATGTATTCATGTTGAATTTTTAACAATTCAACAATGGAGTTCGTGATGTATATATAACGAGATGAATACATGTGCAAAATGATAGTGTATTGCAGCAAATAATTATAATTGCGAAATGATGATTTTGGTTTGATCCTTGATGCAAAACTTACAGATTCAATTTATAGTCATTGCGAGAAAAAAATATGTCGGTTAGAAATGAAAAAACTCACCACGCCTTATCGCTCCTTATTCAGCCTCATCTCACGTCACGCTTAAAGTCGACGTCTTGGTCTATTTTGTAACGTGGATGTCACGCCTCACGTCTTAGCGGTACCTTGGTGCCGCCATGGTGCGCCTTTTAGAACCATGTTTCTAACTACGAAAAATGAGGGAAAAATTGTTTAGAAAACTTGTTCGGTATAAAAATCGTGAACCTCTGCTAAGATAGGGATGAGTAATCCCGTCCGACGACCGACGCTCGATTCCGACCGACGCAAACCGATTCTGACCGACTGCTACTCAGGTCGGGACTCGGTTCGAGTTTTCCATGATCTCAGGACTCGGGTTGGGACGGGTCGGGACGGTTCGGGCCAAAAACGGTGAAAAACAACTAAAAGAGACCGACATCGACAAAACCGAAACCGACATTACTGAACAGACCAAAACCAACTACTATCGGGTCGGGACTCGGTTTACAATTTCACCTAGTTAGGATCGGGCTGGGTCGGAATCGGGTCGGGATTGGCCTGACGCTCAGCCCTATGCCAAGATGAGAGTAAAAAAGAAAAACAAACACCTCTTTAGAAAAAAATAAATAAATAAAAAGTGATTAGTGTGAGTGGGGAATAAAAGAATAGTTGAAGTACTCAAGTTAAAAGAAAAAGAAGTAAATAAAGAAAGATCCTAGAAAAAAGATCTATTTTTAACTTTTTATCTTAGTCATAGGCGGTGGTTGCATTCAATTCATTAAAATTTCTTTTCTCTGTTTTCCTTGTCTTTTTTTTCTGTGTGCAAATTTTTTACCCTCATCACATATACGGAGTATTATTATTGGTGAGGTGAAGTTTGATTTGGATGAAATGATTATTAAAACACTAGTTTTATTATTACTAATTACTTTAACTAGTGCTTCTGCTCCTGCTCCTGAAGTCGTGTCTAGGATTGCATTTGGTTCTTGTGCTAATCAATCATCCCCTCAGGTGCTCTTTCTATATCTCAATCTCACTTGTTCTTTTTTATATCATTAGTTTTTTGGACGGCAATTGCGGTTACATGCCCATAGCCCAGAAGGCGAACCGGGTTGGGTCCAGCCCATAAGTCAATGGCACCCTTCCCTTCGCGGGAGAAAACCTATCGCCCTAGACAAGACTCGAACTTGAGACATTGCCTAGTAGGGTAACCCTCCATACCGCTAGACCAGAGGCCCATTGGTTTTTATATATCATTATTTAGTTACTCATCGTATTTTTTTTTTCAGCCTATATGGGATGCTATACTAGATTACAAACCACATGTTTTCATTTGGCTTGGGGACAATATTTATGGAGATATCAGACGTCCTTTTAAACTCTTTGGTAATGACAGAACTATTGGCCCTTGGAAGAATGTTCCTCGTTTTGTTCCTTCGTCATATGATCAAATGCAATCTAAATACGATATTGCTAAAACCAATCACGGCTATGCTCGTCTTCGTCACGTTGCTAAGGTCATTGGCACCTGGGATGATCATGATTATGGTTTAAATGACGCTGGTAAAGAATTTAAGCATAAAGATATCAACCAAAAGCTTATGTTGGACTTCTTGGATGAACCCCCGAATAGTCCAAGGCGCAAGCAGGCTGGTGTTTATGCATCTTACACATTTGGTCCCGAGGGAAGGCGGATCAAGGTACAATGGTGGTTGGCTTCTTAAAATATAGATTTAGTGTTACTTGTGCTCACTTATTTTCCTTTTAGGTCATTCTTTTGGATACTCGATACCACAGAGACCCTCTGCGTAGTGATGGAACCATTTTGGGAACTGCACAATGGACATGGTTAAAAAGAGAGTTAAATAGCCAACCATCAGAAATAACCGTAATTGGTTCATCTATTCAGGTATATAAACAAGCACTCGTCATATATGCCATTATTGCTCTAGATATGGTCATGTATTTGGATCATTGATGCTTGTTTAGTAATGAATATCAAGGTTTTTTACATAAAAGAAAAATGGTCCTGGCCCTTATGAAATCCTTTGGTGTCCTGTTTTCCCTATCTCTGAGTTGCTTTGTATATCTTTTTATTGTCGTGTGTAACTATAACAGTTTAGACAATAAATAAACCAAACCAACAATGTGGATTTTGGTATTTGGACTGGACAATAAGGCTGCAGTCCTAGACTTTAATGCCATAAAGCTTAACTTGTCGATTTTGACTTTGTGTAACATTTGACCAATTCGGATCGCATAATGAACATACTTGTAATAGCCGTTAAGTCTTACTTTAACCCTTGATAAACATGGAACCTCAAGTGATTTTCTGCAAATTCAAATGGAATTTGTGGTCTTTCACAATCCTCTTTCTGTACTAAAATCTCTTTTCTTTTTCTTTTTTTTTTTTTTTTAATATTCTTGACTTTTATTCTGTCATTCAGGTTATATCAAATCTTTCAGCATGTACTGGTCCTTTATTTTACATGGAAAGCTGGGGACGTTTTCCAAGCGAAAGAAAACGTCTTTTCAAATTGATATCCGATAGCAAGGTACTAGTTCGTGTCTGTTATTAAATTCACCAATAGAGCCAGCCATATGATCTATATACTTGCATAAACAATTATTAATGTTATTATAAACCAAGTTATTGTGTTATGTTTCCATGGATAGAGAGATGGCGTTTTCTTCATTAGTGGAGATGTACATTTTGGAGAAATAACACGCTTTGATTGTGCCACTGGATATCCCTTGTATGACATCACCGCAAGTGGTCTTACTCAGGCTGTTGAGAAGGTAATTCCTTCATTTTTACATTTCGTTGTAAGATTCTTGGCTTGGATTACACCTACTACCATGAGAGTTATCAACAACAACTGTAAACATAAATCATGCACTTATGGTATGCTTTCTCCTCTGCCTGTCTCATTTCTGAAATTTATATGAACATGCATTGTTGTAATTTCATATTTATGATGTGGTAGGACAACCTAATTTTGGAGTAATAGAAGTAAATTGGGATGAAAATCCAGTGAGCTTGAGATTTGAAGTGAGAGGTGTAAGTGGTGAGGCAGTTAATAGTGTGACTACTTCATTGTCAGACCTTCAAGCGAAAAAGGGAGGTTTTAACAATGTTAAAGAGGGCAAACAACATCGCTCTCTTGAAGCTGACTTACCATGGCTTCTCAGACATCGTCTGGCTATCCTATTCTCTCTTTTTGTAGCTGGTATGTTTTTAGTTAAATATTATTATAAAATCCTTACCGTAAGGACAGGTATATAGATATGGAAAATCTCTGATATTATAACTAAAGCGGCTATATTTGGTTTGTAGTGTTGATCGTTGTGCAGGTAGGAGTTCTGTATGTGCTGATATCGCTCATGGTTAAGTGCCTCCGCAAGTGCAAGCTTGACTGACCTCTATGTAGACAGCTTCCTGATTTGGAAGATAATACTTGATTGCTGCTAACTCATCATTTGATAATGGAATCACCAGAAAGCTAAGAGTGACTTATTATTTCTAGTGAATAGATTTTGATAAATATGAGGAAGTGTTTATGCTACAAGTGAATCGTGTGTTGGTTCTTCATCCTTGTCTAAGAAAGGATGAATGTAGTCATTAAGTAGCTTGTAAGTATGTTGTTAGAATTTTGCTTGTGTGGTTCTTTTGATAACTTTCCAAGGGTTAAAATCATGTCATGTTCTGTCATGGTTGTCTCGCAAGCTAGTGCAGGTCTGTTGGTGGACCTATCACTAAAATTTTCTCTAGGACTTAATGCCATGTTCGAAGCCTATCATGTGCATAGGGCCAGGAACATTTGGAGCTTGAAGTTTTACCAATGCTAGAAAAAGCTAGGATGCGTAATGAGGTGTAGAGGACTTTGTTGAGCATTGTTTTGCAAATTGGTGATGCATGCTTGCTAGCTAGTTGGTTTAAGGAGTTCTATCAGCTCAGGGTTGTATGAGAGATTTCGAGGACGTGTAAGTTGAACGGTGGTTCATTCTAACTTATGCTCTCAGTAGCCAATACATAAGTAGTGAAAGCAATCTCAAAACTCTTGAGCGTTGACATGGTATGTTTCTTCAATGGAAGGTATGTAAGGTCATGTATAGGGTATTCATCTACATTTTGTGATTGAATAACATCCTATTTAACACTGACAAACTCATCAAGTTAGGGGTCATTTTCCAATTAAGGTATCCCACTTTTTTGTGTGCATAAAAAGGTAGACAGCCTTGAGTTAGTGTCTTGATCATCATTGTCCTTTTGGTTTACATTCGAAGCATACCGTGAAGATAAAACGTACTCTAAATGTTTTAGCGTGTGTGCCCCCAATAGGCTCACACACTTCCAGCTATATACGTCTAATACGATTACCACAATCCAACAAAGATTTGCTTATTTTACAAACAAATGTCACACTTCACAACTAGCAATAACAATGGTTTTAAGTTAAACTTTTGTTGTGATTGGTTTTGAAGAGAGTCGAGACCACTGTTGGGTCGAACCAACAGTGAGGTGGTTATTTTTCTTTGGCTATCTTATTTTGGCTTCAATGTATAAAGATTAAAAAGATTAAATGGGTTATGATTGTTTTGTTTGTGTGAGTCGAAACCCAACAGTGGGAACACTTAGTCCTATTTATGTTCTTTTCACTCATATTGCCATCACAAGTAAATTAGTAAACTTAATATGTTTTGTGTTTGATTTGGTTATGGGTCGAAATCCACAGTGGTCGAACTACAGTGGGGTGTTTTTGGTTTGAAATGTTACACCTTTGGTCACAATTAGAAAGGTAGTAAAAATGGTTTTGACTAATAGTATTATGTTTCAAAGTGGTTCCAAGAATAAGATTGAACAAGTTGCTGTGGTTTAATTTTTTTTAAGTTGGTGAGTCGAAAGTCGAAACCCAGACCACAGTATGTCTTTGAATTATTTTTGGTTTGACAACTTCACTTTTGGCCAAAATTGTAGTCGCAAATGCGTGATAATAGGTGTGTTAATTGGATGTTGAGAATTACAATTTATTTTTATTTTTATTTTTTTCCCCTCACTGCCGATACTCAAACAAAAAGGGAAAAAGAGTTGGACTTGAATGTGTTAAAAGTTGTTATATGGACTATGGTTATGGGATTTAAAATTTGTATTTTGGGCCAAAAATGACTTGGGCTGAGCCCACTCTAATTCAACCAAGGGTGCGTTTTATCTTTTTTTTGGACAGTAAGTAAAAGCTTTGGAACACAAAAATGTTCTAACATGTGTAATTATGTTGTAATTGACTCGTCGCGTATTTTCCTTACTAAAACGTAACATGTTAGTAACATATTGTGGAAACTAAATACTTGTAAGAGTTGCGATCCTCGGGATCAAAATTAAAAAGCCTAAAAAGGTTTCTAGCTACTAAGCTAGTGTCATGTGTCTTCACCCACTCCCTCCATTTTTTCTTTAATATTTTTTGTTAGAGGGTATTTTGATCATTTGACCCATTTTTTTAATTCCACCTTAGATTTCAAATGCAAATAACTTTCAAACGACAAACTTTTACAAAAAACCGATTTCACTATAATTTTTAAATTTTAATCCCTTTTAATTTGGTACAAATCTTTTAAATTTTTTCGATTTTTTTTTTTGACATATTCATTGGGTCATGATTTTCTTGAAAATTTTAGCATTTTCGGCTCTAATTTTGTCTAGTTTAAAGGCCGAATTTTGCAAAACTTAAAACATGAAAGTTGTAGCTTCTTGGCCATTCTTTACCCACAAATTTGAATCACTCAAATCCGATATGATATGAGTGAGATAACGCGCGTTAAAGATGACGTCTTAGTCATATTTAGTGCACACAAAGTGTTTGATAAATGACTAAAAGAGATTTTTCATATAAAAATACATTTAAATGCACTAATTGGTCAAGTTGTTTTTAGTTTAACATAACTATCAGTTTGTTTTGTTAAATAGAATTGATGAACCCAAAAATTTGATCAAATTGATGAACCTGAAAAAATTAATGAACCTGAAAAATTTGATTAACCTGAAATTTGATTAACCTGAAAAGAACTGTGATCAATTTGATAAACCAAAACATTTGATCAAATTTGATGAACCTGAAATTGATGAACGAGAAAAAATTGATGAACCTGTAATTGATGAACCTAAAATTTTATGAACCTGAAAAAATTGATGAACCCAAACATTTTATCAAATTTGATGAACCTGAAATTGATGAACCTGAAAAATTGATGAACTGAAGTAACTGATGAACAAAATGTCTAACTGATGAATCTATAACCTATAACTTAACTGATGAACAAAACATAATCTAACTGATGAACCTAATAACCTAACTGATGAACCTATGATAACTGATAAACCTATGATAACTGATGAACCTAATAATCTAACTGATGAACCTAATAACCTAACTGATGAGCCTATGATAACTGATGAATCTATGATAACTAATGAACCTATAATAACACTGAACAATAACTGATGGACCTTTGATAACTGATGAATCTATGATAACATGGAATAATCTTTGATAATACAGGATAATAACTGATGAACCTATGACAGCAAATGAACCTATGATAACACATAACAATAACTGATGAACCTATGACAACTGATGAACCAAAACTAACTAATGAACTGATGAATATTATAAAAATTAAATGGATCAAATACAAAGTTGTACAGTCACTTCTTAACAAAAAAAAAATCACACTTTTTATAACAAAAAAAAATCCTCACAGACTTTTTATCAAACACCTTATATGCACACAAAAAACCCAAATGCATTACTAATTACTACATAGTAATTACATCACCGAATCAACTCTCTGATATTGAAAATCATTAAATTTTCCATTTATAACAAGATTTCAAACATTTGTTATATAAAAGTATACAAAAATTAAACAAAGTGGAAAAGTTCATAAATTCTATCAGCATGTACAAGTCATAAATTCCTACCGACAAACCAATGTTACTACTCCACTTTTTGACCAGGTTTTCTTATCTTCTTCTTCTAGTTTCTTCTTATCTTCTTCTTCAATGTACAAAAATTAAACAAAGTGGAAAAGGCTCCACCATCCAGTTACAATTTATGACCGTCGTATATTAAACAAAGTGGAACATATAGTCGTATCTCCGCTGCATGCATAGCTTCCACGGCCGGAAGTACTACCGGGAGTTAATCTCGCATTGATTTATTATTACCATCATGGTGGGAGGTTGAAGTCACCATTTGTTGTTGCAGTGTTTGTGATTGTTGTCTATTGTTTTTTTTCTTTTTTTTTTTTTTTTTTTTTTTTTTTTTTTTAATTACGACGGTGATGTTACTTGTGGTGGTTCTGGCGATGTTGATAACGGTGTTGATTGTTGATAAGAGATACAACCATTATAGCCTTTCTGTGTTTGTTTTTAATGTATTGACCATTATGCCCTTGTGTGTAAATTTATCTCTTTATTTTGATCGGATCTTGATTTATGATCCAATGGTTATAAATACTTTTTAGACTTTTTAATTTTTTGTCACTTTGCAAATGATCCTCCACCATACTTAATGTAAAACTATAAGTTTTTTATATATTAAAATAAAGACTAAACCAAAGAAGATATCATAAGAATAACGTTTTTGGACATTATTTATATTAACATAATTGTTGCTTAGATGAATCTTTTATATAATAAAACAAAACCCTTAGTGGGGACTTTTTCAAATCAAATCATACTTTTATAGAAATAATTTTTTTAATTCGTTTTTTTAGCTTTTAGAAAAATAATTAAGGCTAATTGTTTCTTAATTTACCTAAAAGATTTTTAAAAAACGTTTTGTTAAAAAAAATTAGAAAATGCACATGGGCCTCAATGCCTTTTGCCATAATTTTAAGCCAAAAGTGTAATTTATAAAAAAAAAAACATGGGACTCCCTTATTCTACATCCATAACCACTACCAGTCAAGTATCTACCACTTCAAATATTAGTCTCCTTTAAAAAAATGAAACTTTCATAAAACTTGAAATCCAAAACCTTTTCATAAAATTGGAAATCACGAGAATCAAATAATTCAAATAAACTTCAGAGTTTTTCCAAAACTCAAACTAATTCAAATAATTTGGCAAATGCAATACAATTCGAGTGTTCTAGGTTGTGCTGAGTCAATCAAGGAATAAAGTTCTCGTTTCCAATATATCTCACGTTTCTCAAGCCCAAATAATCACAAAATAAAAGTTTTAATGTGTCTCAGGTACGAAAATAAATATTTGGCTAGTGATAGGTTTTAGAAAAAGTACCGGGGGTTACAGACATGACCCTGATGAACCCATCAAAGTTCCATTTGAAATCAATGGAGTGATTCATCACCTCACTGACGCTGAAATTCTAGCTTATATGGAAAGAGATGAGATACTGAAAAAGGTGGCTGAGGAAGAAAGGATTAGCAAACCTGCCCTTTTAAAGGTTGTTCATGAAGAGGCTGAGAAGATTGGGTTGGACACTGAGGAACTGGCTAGTGGGCAAGCTGGTGCAGTCTTCAAAAAGGCTCAGGAGGAAGAAATGAGTGCCCTTAAAAAGCAAAGAGAACAAAAGCTCAGGAAGGACGCTCAGATCAGGAAAACCAGGATTGAGAGGTATACGTGGGTGATGAAAGAAAAACTGAAACCCAAAACCATCACTGACATTCAAATTTATCGCATCACCAATCCTGCCGTTGTCATCGTCTTCAGGGGACCTGACCAAAGAGTAATGGATATCCATAAATCATTCAGGTTTGCTGATTTTGGCATCTCTGAACTGGATGAGCTTCGACCAATCATTTCCGAGAAGCAGAATGTAGTGGTTCCTGATCTTTTAAAGTCACTAAAGCTGAGGTATGAAAGACTGATGAACATGCCTGAAGCTCTTGGCATTCCCTCTCTACTTCCTGCTTCATCTACTCAAATTGCTCCATCAAAAGCCTCCAAAAGGAAGAGGAAGCAAATTGAATTGGAGCCTGCGATCAAGGTCCCTGGGCTAGATTGTGACAGGTCTCTTCCTGAAGGAATCACCTTTGTGAACAACATGGTTCTTGAACCACCTGAAAGAGCCTTGTGTGACATTTCTAAAATTTAATGTCATTTATTTTAATAGTTTATTATTCAACTATTCTATTTTTAACTAATTAACTCCGTCGGAAGTTATCCTCGTACGTCATAACGCGTTCAACTTATTCAACCACTACTATACTATGTCTACTCTACACTTTTTATGCATTTTTGTTTCCTTACAATCCTATTTTAAAAGTCAATTTTCACTTTTTCCATTTATACATAAACCTTGCACCTTTTAAGATTTACGCGATTTAAATTTACGTTTTATGGTTTTAACAACATGAACCAACCCTAGACTATGATAATTTACATATTTTATGAAATTTTAAATTATTTCATGTTTACAAATGAGTTTTATACTTGTCGTGTCATTTTTATAGCTTACATCACTTTTATCAATAACCCGCGTCACCAAACGCGTTTTCAACTCACGGTTTCAACTTTAACGATGTTTAAACCCTCCGATGAATTCACCACTCATCTAAATTACTAAAATAGATTATGAAAACAAGTTTTAATATTTTAAAAAATTTTATATTTTATTACTACCCGGTATTACATTACTCGTCTTAAAAACTCTACGTTTTAACTACCGGGGATCAAAACTACATCTATAACACTCAGTACTCAAATTAAATCATATAATCTCCACTCACCCTTTTGCTCCACCCCTTGTGATAGATTTTGAGCAACCAAGACACCAAGTGTCTTGGCTAAATTATATCTTTCTTTTTTGGTGACACCATGTGTCTTCCACTTAAAATCAAACTCATATAAGGCTACAAACTCATTCTTGTTTGTATCAACAACTTATTTCACTCCAAAAATCTGCATTTTCACTCTAAATTTCGTGGCTTATACAGCCCACACTCACCATTATCTTCAATTTTTACCACAAGATTTGGTGCACAAGATTAAAGGTCCTTTGGTGCTAGTTTGTTCTTGATTCCTTTCCTCCTCAAAGTTCTTCATTTCAAGAGTTTATTTAAAAGATTTTCCAAGGTGATAAGGGCTGTGATTTTTAAGGATTTCAAAGGGTTTTCAAAGTGTTCTTGCAAAGTTATTTGGGTTTTGGTTGATTAATGTTGGAAGCTTGGGTTTGTGGGATCATTAGGATTAGTGATCTTGTTCTTCTTGTAATTTTTCTTGTTCTTCATCTTTTGTAAGGAAACTCTCCACTCACTTTTCATTTTATTTTTACTTTCACTACTGTAAAAGTTATATATCTTGATGTATTTGTATATTATATAAGTTATGTTGCTTGGTTAGGCTTGGTACATAAGTTTAATCACTAAAAACCCTAAAGGACTAGACATGCAAACTGTGAATCTGATTCAGGGGTAAAAATGGAATAAACTGATTTAATCAGTAAACATTGGACCTCAACTAAAAATATGTAGTTATAGCCCTATGTCTTGTGGTCATTTTGACGGGTATTTCATATAATAACTCATTACGATGATTAAAGTAGAATTATTTTCGTGAAACATGTCACATTCTGAGTAACAGATTTAAAACGTGTATAAGTCATTTTCTTTTTGTGAATAACCCACTGTTACTCAAAACATAAAAGTTTAGATAACATCTTAACTTAAACGTGGCCGAAAGCGGGAAATTAATCGGGTTAGTAAAACTCTATATATCGCACTTTTCGCGGGACAGTTGTAAATTTGAAAACTGATGGACTGAGTAGTATGGGTAAATAAATAGTTTTACTAATGTAATCAAATTTTTGACTTAGTGAGACCCACAAAGTTTGTTAGTACAGACAAATACCTTTCCGGGGATATAAAGAACGTAAATTTTTGACTTATGGTTTACATGTAACGGAATTTCTAAGATGAGCAAGTTATAAAAATTTCCATCAGCATTGGAATAAAAAGTATAAAAATGTTTACATTTTATAAAACTTTTGGACTATAAATATATTTTGAACCACCTCCTATATTTTGAACTCTTAGGCTTAATTTGAACCTTTTTGATTAAAAATGGGACCCTTGGACTAAATTTGAACCTTAGACTCATCATTGGACCTTCATAACATATTTTGGATTTAGAAACAAATATAAATTTGATACTTGACTTTTATAAAGAATATAAATTCATATTTATAAATAACTCTTTAGTGTCAAACTAAACTTGTTATATATGTATTTAGTACATGTGTACCAAGCACAATTAAGATCATAATTTATGTAACATATAGCCATATGGCATAAATATTTATTTTCAAAACCTAAGACAACATATATATGTTTAGGTTCTTCGTAGAGCTTCGCAGCTATCTTTCTTCGCTTGCTTGATTGTGATTATTCCTCTTTGTTCACGGTGAGTTCATAGCCTCGCCTTTACTAATTTAATTGTTTTATAAACCTCGCGAGGGGGATACATGCTAGTTTTTACAAACTGAATACAAGTAGTTTTTGGTATGCTGGACCCGATTATATGATTATAGTGATTGAATGCTTCTTGCCAATTAAGTCCCCACCATGAAACCGTTAATTCCGTAGGGAAACGCTATTATTATGGATATGCATATTAGGCTTGGCCGGCTTTGACTGGGTACGGTCACATAATCTTGAGAGTTTGGGGTAAACTGGCAATTTTTACCTCGGGGCACAAAATCATGGTTAAGGTTTCGGTTTCATAATTCTCAATACTATAATCTGATTACCCGACATGTATTTGTTATATGTCTATTGATAAATAATGCTTGTATTCAACTTATTACTTATTAAACTCTATGAATTCACTCAACTTTTGTGTTGACTTTTAGCATGTTTTATCTCAGGTCCATAAGTGGCTTAAGCATGGATGGGTGGCGCAAAGAAATGGATATCTACTTGATGGCTCATGTTTAATAAAATTTCTCATTCGATAATGTTTCAAACTTTTAAACTTATGTAACTTTAGATTATGTTAAAAACTTTTGGGACCTTTGTTAACTCTGATAAATTATCGAATGTGAAGTTTTAAAAACGACTTTGTCTGAAAGTTGTTTACTATATTTGTACAATGTGACTAGTATATAACATCCCATGTCCCTTTCCGCTGCGATCCTAAAATGGGGGTGTTATACCTTGTGCTTCACTGATGAATATGGGAACCCTGCTTTCCAAAGATGGTCTGACATTGATAAGGCTGGGATTAAGGCGATGCTTATGTACCTCATGCTGGCTTCCCCTGTCAAGTGTGCTGAAAATATGAGGTTTTGTCTGGACCTGAAAGCCAAGATTGAGGAGCATCCTGACAAACATCTCCTGAGGTCAAAGAAGACAAAGCTTAAAGCTCTTGGTTACCAACTGAATATCTGAATCTGCAACAACTATCTTTTTTTTTGTTTGTAATTTCATTAGGATCTGTAATAGCAATTAATAAACATTGAAGTTTTTTAAGTTATCAGTGTCCTACTCAAATTACATTAACACTCAGTGAGAGATGAAGACCCCTGCCAACTCACACTGAATCATGAAACACTTAGGCTATTTGTATATCAAAATAGGGGGAGACTGTTGGGTCACTGAGTTCCCCAATCTTCCTCTAATTAGGATTAGAACATAAAATAACCTAAGTGTAAAAACATACAAGTCACTGAGTGAACAGTAACTCAGTGAGTCATCTTCAGGATGCTTAGAACGAACCTATGAAAAAAGGTTCACCATTCAGTGATGCGGAACTCAGCGAGTGGCATCTAAGCCAAGAAGAAGGTGATGGGTTCAGTGAGGATGACAATAAGTCACTGAACCCCAAGACTCCTCAACAACTATTGAAGTACTGAAGACTGAAGATTTGAAGACTGAAGAATGGGTGGGACAAAACGGGAAAGTTTGAACATATCAACAGGTGTCCTTATCAACCTGAAGTCAAACTTTCCCTGAATGGCATTATGTCAGGATGGTGTCATCACTGTGCATCAGAAAGGCACATTATCCTTTACCCAATATAGTCTGTTGTAACAGAGAAAAAAATATGTAAGTACTTTGTCTCTACTAGATATGTCATCAATTTGTCTTTATTAGTAACGTTGTAATTTACTTGTGTATAAATAGGTAGCATAATCGAGGATTAAAAGTTGACAAGTTTGTGCAGTTAATGCTTAGACATTCACAAATTACTTTTACTCCTCCAAAGAACAACACAGTCCCTGAGATTGCAAGTGTGACCTTTAGTTGTCACTCAAACATAGTTTGGGTTTAGAGATGAGTCAATACCATACTTGTCGTTTCAATCCCAAGTGTCATTCCGCAAACACTTGGGTATAATTCTTTGATTAACTTCTAATAAGAATTAAACGTTAAAAAATACTGTGTCTCTTTTCTTTACGTTTATCTTTGTTATTAATCATTATATCTTTGTCAAAAGCCATGAAACTTGGTTAGATTAACTCTTTAGTTAATTATAACTTAGTAAACGGTACTAACAGAATCAATTAATTTTGTTGCACATTCTTTCTAATCAATCAACTGCCGATCATCTACTAGATTGAAACAAAAGGTAACCTGGTTCTTAATTAGTTATTTAGTATCTTAGTTATTTACTTTTCTTGTTATTATGTTATACTTATTGTTATAATCATAAAGTCATGTAATGAATGCATTCTTATAGATTTATTTGCTTATGTTTTTAGGTGATCATGTTCTACACTTCCACATATAACTATATAGGACTTAAGTGGCGTTGTGGTCGTGTATATTAGTATATACTTTATTGTGAAACTTGGTCATCTACACTCACTCAATCAGTTTCTATTGTTCGCATTAAAAAAAGCTAGAAAGGTAAATTTCTTATAAACAATTTTTCAGCAAAGAACTTTCATAAAAAAGCCCCATTTTAAAGCTTCGCTTTAGGCCTTCGTGAAGGTTAAGCCGCCCCTACAAACAAGTAGCTAGACGAGTATCCAGTGACGGAACTTGAACATGTTTATTGAGAGGGCTGAAACGTAAATTGGTATTATTGAATATATCTAACGATAAGAATTGTAAAGATGAAAATAGATAATCATAAAACATCAAAAAAATACAACTCGTTTCCTAATATTTAAGAGCAATCGGTACCTTAACGTAGCAACCACGTTAAGGTTTCACTTTTTGGCGTTAAGGGCGAGTTAACCATACCGTGCATGTGCGTTAAGGGGGCGTTAACTTCCTGCGTTAACCCCTTAACGCAGCGTGAAAGGCATGAAACAACAACAACAACAACAACAACAACAACAACAATAATAATAATAATAATAATAATAATAATCATTCCCCCTCCCCGCATGATCGAAGTGTGTGTTCTTGAGTGTGTAATTAACCGGTGTATGTGTTCGTGTTCGTGTGCGTACAGCTAATATGTGATGGAGAAGATGATATATAATTTGAATTTGCAGTTTAGTCCATGTGGTAGTGTGGTGTTTACAGTCTAGTCCATGTGGTTATAGCAGTAGTTTGTTGTGTGTGTTTTTTTTTTTTTTTTTTTTTTTTTTTTTTATTTGTATGTAATTTTTAAGTTTATTAATGTAATATTAGGTTGTTGAATGAATGAAATAGTTAAGGAGTTATACCGAATGCTCTAAGAGCACTAGGTAAGGTAGATTTCAATAACACGTTATTGGTATGCCACCTCAGCGCTACATTATATCCCTCCCAATAACACACAATCACTTAAATACCCCTCTTTCATAACACACTACTAACATGTTATTGGGTCTCACAAAATACCCTTCTAAAAATACCACTTACTCACAATGCACAAAAAAGTTAAAAAAAAAAAAAAAAAAAAAAAAAAAAAAAAAAAAATTGCATTTGGCGTGAGCTAGTGGAGTGGCTCAAAATCCTTTGGCACAAGTTTTGGCATGTTGGCTGGTATGGTGCCTCACGAATAGCACGAAGAAAATGGACGAATAGAACGTTAAATGTCTCTCATACTGAGTGCTCTAAGAGATGATAATGGTTTTTTCATATATTGTCCCTAAACTTATACTTCATTTACACTAAGAACCCTGAACTTTAGGGCGGCCGCGACCCTCCCCTGCCTCGACAAAAGTCCGTCCTTGCAAGTATCTATGCATAACATGGAGATTTTCTAACGACCAATAGTTATAGCTGTACAAAATATTACACAAAACACTCAACCAAAATAAATAAAATAATCAATTAACAAAACCGAACACCCCTAAAATCAATTACTCTTATTAAGGTTTCACTTTTTGGCGTTAAGGGCGAGTTAACCATACCGTGCATGTGCGTTAAGGGGGCGTTAACTTCCTGCGTTAACCCCTTAACGCATCGTGAAAGGCATGAAACAACAACAACAACAACAACAATAATAATAATAATAATAATAATAATCATTCCCCCTCCTCGCATGATCGAAGTGTGTGTTCTTGAGTGTGTAATTAACCGGTGTATGTGTCGTGTGCGTACAACTAATATGTGATGGAGAAGATGATATATAATTTGAATTTGCAGTTTAGTCCATGTGGTAGTGTAGTGTTTACAGTTTAGTCCATATGGTTATAGCAGTAGCTTTTTTTTTTTTTTTTTTTTTTTTTTTTTTTTTTTTTTTTTTTTTTTCTTAACACACTAGTTAAGTAAAATTTGATTCACCGGGTATAGTTTCTTCTAGGCGAGATCCCCAGTCACAAGATATAAAAAAGCAGCATCTCCTTGTGATTTGATTGTTTCATCAAACAAACCCAGGTACCAATATTAATCATTTCCCTTTTTTTGTTTGTTATCACAGGTTGTTAATTTATTCATCAATCAGTCTATATACCTTATTATTAACTGTTTGTTTCCCTTTTAATAAACTATTTAGTTTTAGAACTTTAGGATTAGAATGTCGTCGTCTGTACAAGAATATCTAGAGAAACACCTGTTATCTCGAAAGATCGAGGATGCTGTAAATGCTGCCGTTAGGGCGAAAACCCCTGATCCCGTTTTATTCATTTCCAATCATTTGAAAAAAGGCGTGCCTTCCGTTATCACTAAGGTTAAAGCACGGCAGATCTTAGATAGCCGCGGCATTCCAACTGTCGAAGTTGACTTGTTTACGAATAAAGGACTATTTCGCGCGTCCTCTCCCAGTGCCAACGTTTCCTCCCCGTCTGGACTTGTCTACGAGGCGGCTGAGTTGCGTGACGGTGACAAGGCTGCGTATCTCGGAAACGGTGTTACTAGAGCTGTTAGGAATATTAACGAGAAGTTGTCTCAAGCGATAGTTGGTATGGATCCTACGCTTCAGAGTCAGATCGATCAGGCTATCATAGACTTGGACAAAACTCAGAGCAAGAAGGTACCTTCGTTTGTATTTGTTTCGATACAACGTTGACGTTGTCTTTAATTTCTTTTCGTTGTTGTCTAGGGTGATCTAGGAGGAAATGCAATATTAGCTGTGTCGATTGCTGCTTGCAAAGCCGGAGCCGCTGAGAAAGAGGCATGTGCAATTATTTTTGTTTCGTGTTTTCTCAAAATAACAACCTATATATTGCTGTTTGATAATAATGATAATAATACTATTGCGTTGTTTTCCGCAGGTTCCACTTTACAAACATATTGCTGATATATCGGGCAGAGGAAGCAGCCATGTTCTTCCTGTCCCTGCCTTCACACTAATAAGCGGCGGCAAACATGCTGGAAACAATTTGGCTATAAGAGTAAGCTGTTGGTTTCATGTTTTCAAGCTATTTAAACATTATTATATGTAAAACTATTCTCATCTTGTATACTTTTCACAAAACCTAAAATATTTTCCGGATAGTTCAATACTTATTTGTAATGTTAATTTGTTTTAATTTAATTGAATTAGGACATAATGATTCTTCCAATTGGAGCAAAGAGATTTGAAGAGGCAATGCAAATGGGCTCTGAGACGTATCATCACTTAAAGGTGCGTTTCTTTCACTTACTTTGTCACTATTAGTCCAATTACTAGATCGAAGTTGAATTGTGCATGCAGCAGCTAGTTTTTATACAGTAGTAACAAGCACGAGAGAATGAAATGAATAATGTTAATGGAACATGTCCACGTATAATGATCCTTATATCTGTCATGGTGGTGTATTCACTGGGATGTTCTCAGACTGCAAAAATAGATACTAGGACCTATATCTATTATAGGTTAGATTGTGATGCCCATCAAGATGTGCTTAAGATTAGTGTAGTTGTTTTACAGAGTTTGAAGCATAAGAACGAAGTTTGTGTTGTAAGACTAGGTTCCCCTACCCTATTGAGGCCAAGTATTGGATTGGTTGGTGGTTTGTAGGGCTGAGCAAAATCACCCGAAAACCGGCCCGAACCGACAAGCCGACCGAAACCGGGACGAACCGAACCGAACCGAACCGAACCGACCTTATTTGGTTCGGTTTTCGGTTTTGTATAATTATTTTGGTTTTACTCTGTTCGGTTTCGGTTCGGGTCAAAACACACTTGTTCGGTTTGAAATAGCTAAACCGAACCGACCTTGTTTGGTTCGGTTTCGGTTTCGATAGCTTTTACTCGGTTCACGTTTTACCCTTATTCGGTTTTCGGGTCAGGTCGGGTACCATTGCTCAGCCCTAGTGGTTTGTAATTAAGCTACGTTATGAGTAATTTCTACACTTGGACTTATGAATCAACACGAGCCTAGTATGGGATAGGTTCATATTAAATAGTTGAGGTAACATCATTGAGAAGGCTTTTAATTGCTTAGTGATACTGATGGCCTTTGGGTGTATGCTGAGTTGTGAAGCGATGATAGGCTGGGTTATATTGAAGTTCACATCGGTTAGAAAAAGTATATAGTAACTTTGGGGTTAAAGCTTGTTGGAGTCGAGTTGGGTTATCTGTATTTTTTTGTTTCTTATAGTGTTTGAACTGCTTTAATGAATAGAAAACTATATGGTTGTATTCGTTCATCTGCCACTCAATTTATCTGTTCTTTTCATATGCAGGCCATTATTACAGAGAAATATGGTGCACAGGGATGTAATGTTGGTGAAGATGGCGGTCTTGCTCCTAATGTCTCCAGGCATGTTGACATGTTGTTCATTAATATGATGTGATCTTCTGAATGATCTGTTGTTGATGTTGGGACCCTGATTATGCAGCTTAAAAGAAGGACTAGATCTTGTAAAGGAGGCAATTGACAGAACAGGCTATAATGATAAGATTAAGATTGCAATTGACGTTGCTGCTACTGATTTCTGCATAGGTAATGTTTCTCATTCCTTACAATGTGTCGACTTTTTCTGCTGATCACATTAATGAGTTGAAACTTGGCATTTATATTCTCTGTATCAGGTACAAAGTATGATTTAGATTACAAGTCTCCTAATAAGTCAGGACAAAACTTCAAGTCAGGCGAAGATATGGTTGAAATGTACAAGGAACTATGTAGAGGTATATAACTATGTTAACAAAATAGGTTTGTCACTATGTTTAATGCTTCGTGCAACTATATATAATTTTTAATGACGGTGAATCTTTCTTTTTTGACGTTTCCTGGGTTTCAGACTATCCTATTGTGTCTATCGAAGATCCATTTGACATGGAGGACTGGGAACAAGTCAAGTATTTTTCCGAGCTTGGAATTTGCCAGGTTTGTTCATGAATGCTTGCTATGGTGGTTCTAAGGTTGTTGTTGGTCAGTGCCACTGCTAATTTGTTTGTTTCCACCTTGTGTGAGTTAGATTGAAATGGATAGGAAACATTCTCATTAGGAAAACAATTTGATGTATATTAGATGTGATTTAGGCCTTTTTGCTATAGGTTAAAAACAACGCTAACACTTGAAGTACTCCTCAAGTCAGAGGCAGATATCAGTCGTATTCATCTTTCTACATACAAATTCAGTTTGACACTCCTTATAAGTTGGATTTCAACAAGCCTGAGCATGTTAGCTTGAGTAGAGTGCTAATTGAGCTTCCAACTAGTCTGCTGTACTTGTACTTGTCTAAATCATTGGCAAGCAGCCAAGCACTATATGCTCCTTGTTATTCTGGTTCATAATTGAATTTATCCTGCACCTCAGTACATCCACTCCCATGTAAAATATTTGAAACATACAACTTTGAAAGTTCAAGGTTGGCCCACAAGACTAAAAAGAACCCAATCTTTGTGAATTGACAATGCTATGGGGATAATTTGTTGGAACCACGCGCATAATTCTTTCTAGCCATGCCGATGCTCATGCCCTATGGGATCTCGTGAAAACTTTTGTGTAGAAAATAGTGTGACCATTCTTATTCTCACTCAAGTCAATTTGATTATAAGTTTATCTGAATCATGTTATATAATCCCCAAGTGATTACTTGAAACAATATGAAACCATTGATCTAAGTAATTGTTAATTGCTTTTATGAACAATTAACAAGTACTTTGAATTTCACAAATCATTTCCTCAAGAAAGCCATCAGTATCCAATTTGAAAGCAGTGACAATACACTACCAGACACCTGTGAGGAAATGGGTAGAAAGTCTCATTCATTTCCATGTACAGAAAGTAATCATTAGCCAGAGGATGAAGAGAACAATATGGGCGAGTTTCACTGTAAACATGGATTTCCTGTAGCTAAACCATGATTTTTTTTTATTCTCTTGAAGTTTCCCATTCTTCCATTTTTTACCATCTGATAATATGAAGTGCCCTAGATGTACTCTTGTAGGATAATATAACTGTCTGTTTCACATACAAATATAAAATCGATACCTCTAATAGCTGAAACTGACTCCGGCAAGGATGGTAAAATATTGGTTGTCCTCTTTTGTGAATAAAACATGCATCAGGAAGGTACTAAATATGAATTTACAACATGGCCTTATTATAGTCTTTGGGATTTACTCTAAATTTTTTGAAGCATGATTTGAAGTTCAAGTTTTTGCTATTCTCATTCCCACTGTAACTTCAGTATGCAGTTATTGTATATGTTAAAAAGGTTACTAGTATTTTGTATAATTTTGAATCTGTCATTTGCAATTCTGGAAAGATAACCACGGAGCATAGTCCTAGATTGTTAAAGGTTAACATCATTCAGAACATCTGTCCTGCCATATAGACTTACCAACATGATTTAACTTAAGCTGTGGTAGGGAAGAAGTGCCATATAGAAGTTACTAACCCAATTCTTGTCAACTGAGTGGTTATGAATTTAATTTAGTTTTCTCTTTTTTTTCTTACATTTATAAACTTCTGCCCAACTGTTGTGCATGCTCATTTTATTTGCAGGTTGTAGGAGATGGCTTGTTGATGTCAAATTCAAAGCGTATTGAGCGAGCTATTAGTGAACATGCTTGTAATGCCCTTCTTCTCAAGGTACACGGTGATTTGTAAATTCCAGTGTTTTAAAATGATGAAATTGCAACACTTTAGCACTTCCTTTTATGGATATATTCCAATCAGAAATTTCATTTTCTTAATGGCAAATTACTTATACCCACTATCCGCTGTTACTGGTTAGTCAACATGATTTATATCTTTTGAGGGGAAATCTGATTAGTTAAAGGTCACTTACCTGTATGTCTTGCCTTATTGTGGACCACAAATTAGTGCATAATACCTTTATCTAAGACATAAGTTGTCTTACAGAAAGATTCAAAAACAATTAATGTGGCTCTCACAGACAAGCAGAGCCTTTAATATTGTAGAAACTTTGGGAAAAGAAAAGAAAGTGTATCTTAATGAAATAGTTTGCGTGATATTGTGTATTTGTGGGATGTTTACATTTGTTAACATATGTGCAAAT
The DNA here is from genome assembly GCA_030686995.1 of Artemisia argyi. Taxonomy (NCBI): domain Eukaryota; kingdom Viridiplantae; phylum Streptophyta; class Magnoliopsida; order Asterales; family Asteraceae; genus Artemisia; species Artemisia argyi. Next base: position 133,970,019 of record CM060709.1, on the reverse strand, counting down.
TATAAGACTTGTATTGTGCAATGTAGGTGAACCAAATTGGGACAGTGACAGAAGCAATTGAAGTAGTGAAAATGGCAAAGGATGCACAATGGGGTGTCATAATATCACAAAGAAGTGGGGAAACTGATGATTCTTTCATTGCTGATCTATCAGTTGGTCTTGCCACGGGTCAGATAAAAGCAGGTGCACCTTGCCGTGGAGAGCGATTGGCCAAGTACAATCAGGTAAGGTTTTCATCTCTTATGTCTATACTGTCCCCACTCCTTTTTTTTTTGGTCTTGGCATATGGAGAAGTAAACTAGTTCCCTCATGCTCCTGTCCAAGTATAAGCAAAACAGTTTCCGTTTGTTATCTCTAGAAATGGTGTGGACAGCCTGATGTGAGGCCTATTCTAGTTTTTCCTTGACACGGCGTTGATAATGTCGAGTAGGCCTCACAAATTAATTTCAGTTTGATTAGATTTTGTTTGTTTTGAGGCATATATCTCCACTTTCATGATTTCTTTAATTTATTGGTGTTTCGTGATTCTTGGATACCTTCCAAATCCAAATTTTGTATGGTTTTTTAGTTTATTCTCCAAAAGATCATTTGAATTGTTTTTTAGAACGGCTAATACACACGCACTCTAGTCTACATGTATGTCCACAATGTTACTCGAACCCTCACTTTAAAAGATCATTTGAATTGTATTTCCTTTCTAAATCAGATTTCGAAAACAAATTTACTTTCCAACTTTTTTTTTGAGATAACTCATTTAAATTTTCTTTTTCAGTTACTCAGAATCGAAGAAGAGCTTGGTGATCAAGCAAGCTATGTTGGTGAGGACTGGAGGCATTCATGATGAAGGAATTTGTTCTTTTTTTAAAGTAAAGAGAAGAAAACGCCATCAAACTTATAGTTACTCTACATCAGAGAAGGCATAACTAAGTTTACTAGATATATTTGTGAGATGCATTGTAACTTTGAGTAAGAGGTGATAGTCGAAGGTTTTGCATATGTGAAAGTGTGGCAGAGGTGTACAACAGATGGGGACACCATTTTTAATTTGTTCGGTTTTCTGCTCAACATTCAAATACATATCCGTCCGAGATCTTATCGGTAGCTTCGGATAAGCTGAACTTCGGAGTGTTTGATAACCGAGTATATATAGAAAGTTTTAAGATATCATTCGAGATGTACAATAGAAGGTATTATACGACAAATGATTAAGTGGATTCTTGAAGAAAAATCTGAACCGCCAAAATGCTAAACCACCATCATCTGAAAACAATACCAACTTTTTCTTAAGAAATATTATTGAAGACCGTAAAAGTTAGTTGAAAACTTTAAAAATAAATAGTTAAGTGAAGATATCTTATGAAGTGTAGTTTTTCATAGGTATGGCAAATGTGTTAATGATCAGAGTCGAATCGAGTTTTAGGCTAAACGAGCTAGACTTATTTAGTAACTATTCGGTTTGAGTTCGAATAAATTATAAAATGTGGCTCGAGCTTGAATTCGAATATTTTTTGTTGTTGTTGGAGCTCGAAGCTCGTTTAAAACTTTTAGCTTTTTTTTAATAATTCTGCAATAAACTTGTTTTCAAGCTTAAGATGCTTGTATGAAAGATCAAGTTTGATCGGCTCGTTTATTAAATCACGCTCGAGCTCGAAAGCTCATTAACAGTTTCAAAATTTGTTCTAGATCTCAGACTATTATTTACTATTTTATACTCAGCCTTATATTTTTAATATTAAGTGAGATGTAACCATCATATTAAAAAGAGAGATAGGTATTTGTTTTATAGTTTCACATCCATCTCCATTTATTATTATTATTATTATTATTATTATTATTATTATTATTATTATTATTATTATTAATTCAGTGTTGCAAAAATCGGCCTACAAGGCCGATTAATCGGCGATTACAAGCTGAAAGGCCTTGGACCTTGGAGCGAATTACAAGGTAATCGGTCGATTAATCAGCCTTGGACCTTGGAATCGGCGATTAATCGGCCAAAAATCGCTACACGGCCCTCGACCGCCTCGGGACCGATTCACGATTTTTGCAACATTATTATTATTATTATTATTATTATTATTATTATTATTATTATTATTATTATTATTATTATTATTATTATTATTATTATTATTTTAATATTTTTCAGTGTGAGATATGCTTTTTTATTAAATAATATGTAATTACTACTCAAAATATAAATTATATATAATATATAATTATAATTATAATTTTTAATTAGAGATATGATACATATATTAACTTATGCTTTACTAACTAAACAAAAATCTAAATATTGATCAATTTACATACTACTAAGTAGAATATAAGGCAACTTAACTAATATAGTTAATATAACTTAACTTTGAAAATAAACGTATTGCAAAAAAAATAAAAATAAAAATAAAAAATAAAAAATAAAATCTACAAAGCCGATTAATCGCCGCCTAAGCGCTACTGCACCACCAACTTTTCGATTTGTCTAAATCGATCAAACAAATTGGTCAACCATGGTCAACGATTGTCAAACTTGTCGAAAACTTGCAAATCTTGTCAGAAATATCCAAAACTCACCGTAAACTAGTTTTAATCACTTAGTCGTTGTTTATATCTATTACAAGATATATTTTTTTGGAATACCCACAACTCGCCGGAAATACCCAAAACTTGCCATAAGTGCCAATCCGATTAATTCCGCCTATACCAATTGCAAACCGATTCACGATTTTTGCAACTTTGCATTTAATATAAAACTATGGATAAAATTCCACATACTTAATTTTAATCTTTTAAAATCTTCAATTTATTATTATAAAGAGAGAAATAAAAAGATTGAAAAAAAAAGAAAAAAAAAATAAAAAGATATAAAAAAAGAAGCTTACTCACAAATAATATATAACTAAAAAATATTTGTTCACAACGTGAATCTAAATTCTATTAGTTTGTTAAGCTCGAGTTAGGCTTATTAATCTCGACTAGCTCATTCGACTCGTGATAATGAGTCGAGCGAAATATTAGTTTTCAAAGCTTGGCTCGTCAAACTAATCGATCACTTGTATTTATTCGATATAAACTTGAGATCGTAAGTATTAAGCTCGAGCTCGAATAGCTCGTGAAAAAACTTGACTTATTAACACCAGTAAATATAGTTTTTTTAAATTAGGTTATAGATGGCCTTTATACAATTCATTGATTTTTTCTTTCGCCATTTATTACTTGTCAACTCTAACTTCATTCTCCTTAGTGTTAGATTAGGGCCTCTTTACTTAATTAAGTGTCTTATAAAGATTGTGGGTCATACATGGGGTTCACGTCTCTTATTTGGGAGAAGATGAGGATAATTTTGGTGGGTCCATTTAAAAAAAGAAATACTCCCTTCATCATAAAATTATTGTCCCTTATTAATTTTTTCGGTATTTCTTTCTCAACTTTGACTATAACTATATTTTGTTTATGTTATACAATTTTTGATAAAATTATACCGAATAAAAATACATTTAAAACTCAATTCGTTCATATATTTTGTATCAAGTATTGTGTAATATAAACAAAAATACTTAAAGTCAAAGTTGAAAGGTAAAGACCGAAAAAGTCAATAGAGGACAATAATTTTAGGACGAGGTAGCATTAAATTATGATTTGTGGTCCACACATGTTAGCTATCAAATAATTAAATGCTAATTAAACAGCCCCTAGGTTAAGAATTCATATTCAATTGCTACCTGTTTATATAAATTCACCATTCACTAAATACCATTTACTTTGAATTAAGTCAATGCCGACACACAATCACATTTCCTCAAAAAAAAAAAAAAAAAAAAAAAAAAAAAAAAAAAAAAAAAAAAATTAAGCGGGAATATTTTCCCTCCCATTTACCACAAAAACCCTAGTGCGTGTCCCTATATATCATTATATCGTTTGTTTCTTATCTAAACTAACACATCTTATATTTCTTTTATATTTTCTTCACACATAACTAGTGACAATACCTTATCTCTTTCTTTCTCTCTCTATCACATCACTTAATCCTAAAAAAAAAATCATTCAAAAATGATTTCAACTCTACACATCTAGGTATTCACCTCTTTTTATATATTTATTATGTGTTACTGTTACATTGGTTATATAGATCTTGTATACGTAATTTTTACTGGTTTTTTATTTTCAATTTTTATATATTAGCACCGAAGATATTTATGTTTTGTAATTTTATTTTAATTAAATTATAAGCTCTTTCTTTTGTGGACTACTTGTTTACTGGATGGAAGAGGTCGTTTGTTGTTTTTAATGTTTTAGGTCAATTAGTGATTAAAAAAAATGAAACTTTGTTTGTTGTTTTGTAAACGATACCTAGTAGGGAGAAGACTGAGGTTGTTTTGCATAATTTGTAGACTAGATTTATTTCAATGCTATTGTTGTTGAGCTTATCAAGTTGAGTGATGACCTTAAGTTAGCTATAAGCTCATAGCCTTTAGTTATTTGCATATAAAATCTTTTACACTTTTTTTTCTTCTTTTTTTAATAATAATAATGTTATGTGGTTGTATCTTATTTATCCTTGTGACAGTTTATTTATTTATTATTTTCTAGTGAGCCATTTGATAAATCTTTTGTGTATATATATTGTGATTTTTTTTTTTTTTTTTTTTTTTTTTTTTTTTTTTTTAATAAGAAAAGTACAATTGTTTGTAAAACTGTTAGATTGTCTTTAGATAATTATACTAAAGCTCATATATGTTGTTTGGAGTAGGGCATTTCTCCTGGGTGGCTGATCGAGGGAATGCAGCCGCTGGCTGGCTTTCGTGTATTTGATTTCAGTAAGTAGTAATTACTTCATAAATCTTATGTAACTTCTCATAGTTGTAGGCGCTTATACATGCTAATAAGAAATAGAATCACTAGTTTTTTAGGGGTGTTTGTTTAAGCTTATATGTGGGCTTACTAACTTATTTGATTTCGGCTTATATTTTATAAGCCCCCATTTTCTGGCATATTTTGAGACTTATGGGCTTATATAAGTTTACAAGTCTCAAAATAAGCCGGAAAATTGGGGCTCATGAAATATAAGCCGAAACACAAATAAGCTCATAAGCCAAATATAAGCTTGAACAAACACCCCCTTAGATAGTAACTTATGTTAAGCAAACATTAATTAGCCTAACATATGATTATATTTGTCTTTTTTTT